>JARWIR010000051.1:1200000-1800000 GCA_029959085.1 Nemophila menziesii | reverse complement strand
TAATTTAAAGCTCCTCGTTAAGGTAGGTAAGGATCTCAGGTCTGTTTCCTCTCTTCTCTCTTTCTCTCTCTGCTTGCTTTGCTCTCTCTCTTCTCTTCTCTTCGCTTCTGCCTTTTATCCCTTCCATTGCTCTGTTTTTTTCTGCAAAAATGGAGAAACCAAATAACATGCTGAAACACAAAGCTAAATACACAAAAATCATCCTTAAACCAGTACAAAACTCCATCTATGCTACTGAAGAAAAACCCAAATTACTGGCGAAAATCATTAGCAACAAAACTATAAGTTTCAATTTCTTAAGAAAAACCATGAATAAATCATGGGGCCTGAAAGATGAAGTGAACACAGAAAAAATGGGCTTCAACTCATGCCTAATCAACTGTAACAATGAAGAAGACTACCAAACAATTCTAAGCAAAAGACCATGGAATTTGGCCGGTAAACATGTGTTAATCAAAGAATGGAAGGAAAACGAAAACTACTCCATTGAAGAGATGAACACAACTACCTTCTGGATACAAATTCATGGACTCCCAGGAAGCTTCATCTCTGAAGATAATGTTAGGATAATTGCGGAGAGCTTAGGTCAAGTTGGGGAAATCCAACTCCCACCGGTTAAAACATTCAAAGAGGTTAGCTATTGTAGAGTAAGAGTTGATTGGAACATCAATCGTCCATTGGCTTCAAATTACTCGTTCAATGTTTCTGAATATCGAAGCCTCTCTGGTCTGATTAAATATGAAAGATTGGGAGAATTCTGCAATGCTTGTGGTCTTCTTGATCATACAGAGGAAGAGTGTAACAACAAGAACAAACTGAAAAGAAGATTAGGGAAATGGATTCATGGCAGTGAGAGGGATTTCAAGAGAATGGAAGAACAACAACCCATCTTCGTCTTCACAGCTAACAAGGAAATCGTGAGTCAAAGTTCTAACTCACTGAGTAACAAAGCAATTGGAAGTAATGAGTCAAGAAACGAGTTAGAGAGAGATGGTAAAACTCAACTCGGTACCACAAAGGACAGAATTAAAGCTGTCAAGAATAATGCCAAAAAAAAGGTGTACGAGGATGAAGGAAGGACAAGTAGTACAATGGTGGGAATGAACCTTGCTGAGGTGTTAAACCCGACAAAAAATATATTCGGAAAATTTTTGGACTCAAAAAATAACGAAGAAGAGCCCAAAACCCCTAATGGGCCAGCTACTAATGAAATAAGGAATATTAGTGATGGGCCAAATCAGTTGTCTTTTGGATCAATTCAGAAAAAAGAAATAGAACAAGCCCTTTCAGCTGAACCTAAGGTGGGCTTTATAAACCATTTAACCAGCCCATCCAACCAAACCCAAACAAAACAAAACAAAACCACGACAGAAATTCTCCAAACACAAATCGGAAATAAACCAAACACTCTCCCCAAAAACGCTGATGAACCAATACCTAACCCTAACCAAAGTAACCCAGTTCGAGTTTATGGAGAAGATGAAGATGAAAGAATGGAAGAAATTAAAAGCAACTATGGTAATGAAAAATTACGAGAAGATAATAGAGAAAGGAGATTAAATGAATACTACCAAATGGGAGAAAAATCTAAGAGTGAGAAGATTTGGAAGGCACGTTGGACACCAGCAATGGGAACCAGCATAATGAACACTCAAATGGAGGAAGAGAACAGTAATGGAGATGAAATGGGGACGGACATTGGAGATGGTAGAAAACTGAAGGAGGCTAATGAGTTTTGCGGGGTTGAACCAGATCAACCCCATCCACAACAATGACACAACTAAGTTGGAACTGTCAAGGGCTTGGAGGAGACCTGACAGTTCTAACACTAAAAGATACTGTTGTTCAGTATCAACCTGAGGTAATATTCCTAATTGAAACTAAAAATAATTCTTCTTATGTGAAAAATATAGCTGCTGAACTAAAATACGAAATTAGCTGTATTATTGACCCGAAAAAACTTAGTGGGGGGCTTGCTCTACTGTGTAAAGCGAATATAAAAATTGAAATACTAGAAACATCTGAATCATATATTCATTGTAAAATATCTGATGAAAACAAAAAGGAATACTGTACAACCTATGCCTATATACCTTCAGAAGATAAAGAAAAAGATGCTGTCCTAAACTCAATAAAAGATTGTAGGAGATTCTTCCCCTTACTCCCATGGAACATCATAGGTGATATGAATATGTATAGGTATAGCTATGAAAAATTGGGAGGAAAGGGGCCAAACAAAATCAATATGAAAAGAATTAACAAGTGGTTAAAAAACCTTGAAATGACAGACCTTACTTCTAAAGGCTGCAAATTTTCCTGGTCAAATAAAAGACAAAATGAAGAGATAATTAAACAACTGATTGATAGGTGTTGCATAAGTAAATCTTGGGAAACTCTTTTCCCTAATTCTTGGCTAGCAATCCTCCCCCCTATTGGATCAGACCACTCAATGATAATGATTATGAAGGATATTAAAAAAATTCCTTATCTGAAAAGATTTATATTTTGTAAAAACTGGATGGAAGATGAAGAGTGTATAAATCTGATAAATAGAAAATGGCTAGAAATGGTTATGATGAGAGGTAAAGGAATTCATAAATTAGGAAAGAAACTTAACATTCTGTCTCATAATATTACTGACTGGGCTAGAAAAAATGCAAAAAAGAAAAAAGAATCCCTTAAAAATGATAACAAGTCTCTCCAAAATATGATTAACTCTAATGACCCTATAAATTGGGAACAATATAATGCTATTACTAAAAGAATGGAAATTAGATGGAAGCAAGAAGAATCCTATTGGAAATTAAAATCAAGAGTGAGGTGGCTCACCCTAGGGGATAGGAACACGGCCTATTTTCATGCATTAACCAAAATGAGAAGAAAAAGAAATAAAATAGAATGTCTACTCACTGAGGATAATAAGTGGGTTTATGATAAGAATGGTATGGAAAATGAAATCAAAACCTATTTCAAAAACATATTTAGCTCTAAAGGACCAAGAAACTATGACCCTGTGATAGAAAATGTTAAAAAATGTGTGGATGAAAACATGAATGCTAAACTTACTGCCCCAATCTCTATAAATGAGATTAAAAGAGCACTTTGGGATATGGGAGAAGATAAGGCTCCTGGGCCTGATGGATATCCTGTATACTTCTTTAAAAAACATTGGGAACTTATAAAATTTGATATATTGAGATTTATATCAGATTTTTTATGGAATGGGAGTAGTCTATTTGAAATCAATAAGACTATCATTACCCTTATTCCAAAAGTGGATAGCCCAGCTAAAGTGGCCCATTTTAGACCAATTAGCTGTTCCAATGTGATATATAAAATCCTAGCAAAAATTCTTGTTAAAAGACTACAAAATATAATGCACCTTATAATAAGTGAAACTCAATGTGCCTTTATCCCTGGTAGAGAAATCTCGGAAAACATTCTCCTAGCGCATGAAGTAAGTCACTTTCTTAAAAGAAAAAGGAAAACTGATAAACATTATATGGCTATAAAGGCAGATGTGGCTAAAGCCTATGAAAATGTAGAGTGGGACTTCTTAAATGATATGCTTTTTAAAATGGGTTTTAATACAATTTGGATAAAGTGGATAATGGGATGTGTAACAACTGTCTCTTACCAAGTTCTCCTTAATGGAGAACAGGTGGCTATTGATTTACCCTCTAAAGGCTTGAGACAGGGGGACCCACTATCTCCCTTCCTATTTTGTATCATTACTCAAGCCCTTTCTGCACTTATTACTAAAAATATTAATGAAAACCATATAAGAGGCCTTAAAATCAACAGAAAATGCCCCACCCTTAGCCATATATTATTCGCGGATGATAGTCTATTCTTTATAAGAGCTGAAGAAGAGGATGTGGAAAATTTTAGCAATATTATTAATGAATATAGTAATGCCTCGGGACAATGTATTAACCTAAATAAAAGTGGGGTTATGTTTTGTAAAAACACTCCTGAAGACAAAATAAATCACCTCCTCTCTATTTTGAGGATGAACAAACTGGACAACTTAGGAAAATACTTAGGACTCCCAGCTGATTGGGGGAGATCTAAAGTAAAATCCTTAAATTGGATGATAGATATCATCTCAAAAAAAGTGGAAAGTTGGAATACCAACTTCTTATCAGATGCAGGAAAAGAAATATTAATCAAAGCTGTAATTAGTGCTATTCCTTCCTATACAATGGCAGTTTTTCTTATACCTAATACTGTATGTGATAATATAGACTCGCTTATCTCAAAATTTTGGTGGAATAAAAATAATGAAAAAAGAAAACACTGGATAAATTGGAAGGAAATGACTGAGAATAAAAACAAAGGAGGAATGGGATTCAAAAATATGAGAATAAAAAACTATGCTTTACTAGCAAGAAATGCCTGGAAAATATTTAAAAAACCAGAATCTTTACTTGCTAAAACACTTAAAGGCATTTACTATAGTAAAACATCCTTTATAAATGCTGAATTAGGATACCACCCCTCGTGGGGGTGGAAAAGTCTCCTAGAAGGTAGAAATATTTTTAAAAATGATATGAAATGGAAAATTGGAAATGGAGTAAGTGTGAATATATGGAAGGACTCGTGGATTCCTGGAATCAAAAGCCTAAAATGCCCCACAAACTGTCAGTTAAAAAATGTAGCTGATTTATTTTATGAAGGTTCTAACATATGGAACCATACCTTGATAAATGAAAGTTTTAATCCTATTATAAGTAATAAAATATGCAACATAATAACCCCTATAAAGACACATGAGGATATGGCCTTTTGGAATCCATCTAAGGATGGAGAAGTTACCTCGAAAAATATATATGGTTATCTTAAAGATTTGGAAAGTGAAAAAGAAAAGAAAAAAAATGAATTCATACCATGTAGCTCCCATGTAACCCCAAATGAAATTTGGAAGGAGATATGGAAGCTTAAGGTGCCTCCTAGAATTCGAAATTTCTTATGAAAACTTTGTAAGAGGAAGGTTCCCACTGAGGAACTAAAATTTTATTCAAAATGCGCAAAATCGGACTTATGTAATCTATGTGGAAATGATGTAGAATCTATTGAGCATATGATATTCAAGTGCCCATGGGTAAGAGCACTTTGGTTTATATCACCCTTACAGCTCCATACTTCTATCTGTTGTACTTCAAGGTTTGAAGACTGGTTTCTCAGTCTGAAAACTTTGCGAGGGGGTACAGATATAGGGGGGAGAGATATTGCCTCATTAGTCCCTTTTATAGTTTGGAATATATGGAAAGCTCGAAATAAGTTCTGTTATGAAGGTAAAAAACCTGATCCAATATATATTCTTCAACAAGCACTTAATGCCTATGATGAAATTAATAAATTATCTGAGGCAAATAAACCCACTGACCAAAAGAGTGAAAATGTAAGGAGTTTAAATACTCAACACAATAACAGTAAGAACAAAGAGAAACTGGAAGGAAAAAATTTTCTTCACTGCTCAAATTCAGGTAATGGTAAGATGAGAAAATGGAATGAAAATGTTACTGAAAAAACTTTATTTGCATTTTCAGATGCTTGCTTTAAAACTGATAAAAATGCTACATCAGCTTGTATTCTATTGGATAAAAACAATAAACTAATACATGGGCATACCCAAAATTTCTTATCCTATAATGCAGAAGAAGCTGAGATGATAGGAGTGCATAATGGGCTAGTTTCGGCTATCAATTTCCAGTTTGAAGACATTCGAATTATGAGTGACAACAAGATGGTGATAGATATGCTTAATCAACCCAAGACTCCTCCTTTTGCTAGACACAAAATTTTGTATTCGGATATTAAGTTTTTATCGTGTAATAGATTAGTTTCCTTTTACTTTATTCCTAGGAAATTTAATGTTTGTGCTGATTGGGTTGCGAGGCAGCAGCTTCTAGGTTTGTTGCCAAGCAATTGGGTTTCCAAACCCCCTCCCCAATTAGTTAGTTTCTTGTCTTCTTTACCACCCATTTCGGGGATTGGTTAGGTTTTTTTTGGTTGTAATGAACTATTTCGAGTTATATTTTAAAGCGTTTGACAAAAAAAAAAAAAAAAAATCCCTACACCCTCAAATTTTCAAATGAATAATAAAAAGTCCCAAATTTTCAAATGAATAATAAAAAGTCCAAGTCAATGAGAGTCAACTTAGCCAAAAAATCCTCCCAAGCCATTCATCCATTAATTAATTTTTATTCCATCCTAAAATCCTCCACCACTCACCACTTTTAGTCTTTTTTTCTTACTTTTTGCTTTTCTCTCTCCAGAATTAGTGTTTGACCTAGAATATTTCTGGGATCTCACACTTTTTCTTAGCTTTCATAAACTCATCCACCCTCTCTTTTCTATCTCATTCCACTCAGCGCTTTCTTTTTTCTTTTCTTTTCCTTTCCTTAGTTGTTTCTCTTCTCAATGGCTAAAACGTTTAACTCAAATCGAGTCAATAAAGTAACAAATGTGTCTGGTAAAGCTAACACCAACCCTGATCCAAAAACAAAAACCATAATATTTATCAATCGTTCATTCAATTCAACTATCATAATCTTTATTTCTTTCTAATCAAACAAATACTCATTCATTTTCTGTAACTGTGATTTGTAGTTGAGTTTCGAATTGTTTGGTTTTATTTAAGTTGTTAAAAGTTGTGTATGATTTTAGCTATTCAATCAATCATAATTCTAAAGTGAATGATAGAGGCATTGTACAAGGAAAAGAACTGTATCTCTGTAGCTTCTTCGCTCGGATCTGCTTTCTTGAAATGGACAATTCTGTAGCAGATGTTGGATATTCAGCAGTTGAAATCAATAAGGATAAAAATGGAATTGATCAGATTTTGCTTAAGAATTCACGTGGCTATTCCATCATAATCAAATTAATGTTAAGATGATGAACTGTAAAGAGTCGGAAACATGATTTTCCATTTTTTTTTAACTCAAATTTCTGTTTGTACAGGTTAGCTTACATGGAGGACAGGTTTTATCCTGAAAAAATGATCGTGGTGAAGAGTTATTATTCACAAGCAGTAAGGTTAGTTTCTAGCTCGTGTATAATAATCTTAATAAATCTGAATATCAAATCAAGAAATAATTATTTTCAATCATATTTTAGGCGATTTATAAGCCACCAACCGCTGTTCGGGGAGGAATTCCTATATGTTTTCCACAGGTAATATATTTTGTTTAATTTCAAAATTCTAAATTCGAAATTCACTTTGATAATAAAAGAATCATCCCATGTTTGTTTAATGTTGTTGTTTTGGATAATTATAGGCCTTATATATGTTGTGTGTTATTCATGCCAAGAGAGTTACTATTATGCCTTTTCGAAGGATTTGTGGTGAGAGGGCTTATATTTTGATTTGCTGTGTTCTTTTGTTTAGACATGAATTAGTTGAAAGTTACTTATGTGATTTGCTTAAGGATATTACATATCACAGTTGCTGAGAATTTTTGCCCTTATCTTTAGTTAATTGCACTTCGGACCCTTACCTTTTGAATCACTATTTTCTTTACCTCAGGTTTGTTTATTACCTTATATTCTCTGTAATGGTAAGTACCTTACAAAGATTTTGTGTATAAAAATTCAAAAGCTTCTTCTTTAAAAAGTCATATCAACTCTTGAATTGGTTGATATTTCTAGTCCTTGTGATTTGGATAATGCAATTATATGTCCTTGTGTTATTGGAAAATTGCAAAAAATCCCCTCTTTTATTCAAACAAGGATTGTGGATGACGTTTCAGTATTACTCGCCTTTGATCTTGCTGAGGAGAAAAAAAAAAAAAAACCGGTAAGCACCGCTAAGGACCGGACCGGAACCGGTTTAAGCGGTCCCCTTAACGGTTAGGTTCTCGACATCCCAAGTCCGAGTTACGGCACGGACCGGGACCGTTAACCTAGGACCGGTAAGCACCGCTAGGGACCGGTACGAAACCGGAACGTTACGACCGTTAGTCACCCTGACCTTCACTGTCATCGTTACCATTACTTGTTTTCATATATATCCATAGTAGTTGTTGTCTTTTGCACAGATTGACCGAAATGCCATGTATAATTTTAGTGTGCAAATTAAAAACGTGTTTCTTTGGTTCACATGCATTATTATTATTCTTTTTTCTGTTAATATTAGTTTCAAAATCTTTCGACACACAATATTAAAGGATAGATATCCACCAACATACATTATATATACAGCTTCAATATATACAAATACATATTCTCTTGACCAACCACACAACACAACACATGCACTCCACATATTGCACACCAGTACCAGGTTAATTGTGGCTTCTCTTTAACCATAGTTTGTTATTTTCTTATTCATTTTGCTATGGCTTAATTTCTTGGTAATTCTTCTCTCATATTTCAGTTTTGTGATACGAAAAAGCAAAGGTGTTTGAATTTCAATAATATAGTTAAAGATTAAAGTTTTTGTTTCTTTTCCGGTTTCATTTTATTACTTGGGTTGATATAAAGTAGTAAGCTCATCCCTTCATTTCAATCCAAACATAACCTAATTAAAATCAATCACTGTAGATTATGGCTTCATCGTCTCATCAAGCAATTGCACAAAGAGGCTCTATTCGTGATGGTGTCGCACTTGAACTAGAAGGTATTCATACTTTCATGTATAATTTCCTTTATTTCAAAAAAAAGACTTCAATATTGATCGTCACGTTTTTAAGTTTCTAGCTAATCTCACATACGAATCCTTTTTGTTGCAAGATATTTGGTCAATCCCATTGGACTCGGTTGAGGTGGGTAGCTTGAGAGAACCCGATGGTGAAAATGCAGATAAAGTCATTTTGGACATAGTTTTTTCTCTAAAGTGATCGTTTATCTGTGACGTATGCTCACTTTAGAGAAAAAACTATGTCCAAAATGACTTTATCTGCATTTTCACCATAGAGTTCTCTCAAGCAAACCACGTCAACCGATTCCAATGGGATTGACCAAATATCTTGCAACAAAAAGGATTCGTATGTGAGATTAGCTAGAAACTTAAAAACGTGACGATCAATATTGAAGTCTTTTTTTTGAAATAAAGGAAATTATACATGAAAGTATGAATACCTTCTAGTTCAAGTGCGACACCATCACGAATAGAGCCTCTTTGTGCAATTGCTTGATGAGACGATGAAGCCATAATCTATAGTGATTGATTTTAATTAGGTTATGTTTGGTTGAAATGAATGGATGAGCCTACTACTTTATATCAACCCAAGTAAAATGAAATTGGAAAAGAAACAAAAACTTTAATCTTTAACTATTCTATTGAAATTCAAACACATTTGCTTTTTAGTATCACACAACTGAAAGATGAGAGAAGAAGAACGAAGAAATTAAGCCAGAGCAAAAGGAAGAAGAAAATAATAAACTATGGTTAAAGAGAAGCCACAATTAACCTGGTACTGGTGTGCAATATGTGGAGTGCCTGAGAAGGAGTTAATGTATATTGAAGCTGTATATATAATGTGTGTTGGTGGACATCTATCCTTTAATATTGTGTGTCTAAAGATTTTGAAACTAATTAATATTAATGGAAACAATAATAATAATGCATGAGAACCAAAGAAACACGTTTTTGCACACTATGGATATATGGCATTTCGGTCAATTGTGCAAAAGACAACAACTACTATGGATATATATGAAAACAAGTAACGGTGACGATGACAGTGAAGGTGACGGACTCAGTTGGTGGAAAATATATTGCCATAAAAGTTTACTATATCACCATCCATGGCACTATTATTTCTTTAACAGAGAATCACTATGCTTTTACGAATAGGTATGAACATGAAAGTCAAAGCGTCAATATCAACTCTACTGATCTCATATGGATACGCTGGGATGGAAGATTTCTTTTTCATCAAGCAAATTCTTTATGAAATCCATAGCATTTTGTTTTAAGCAAAAATGTAAAAGACACGTTGAACTATTGGTCAAAATCTGATATAGCATGTCTTATCTTTATTATCGATTAAATTTCTTATACTATATATATATACTAGGTATAGCCCGTGCCTTAAGGCACTTCAAAACATAAAAATTGAGTTACTTGTCTACTTTCAGTTTTAACATAGAAAATGTTTAAAAGATATGATGATATTTTGTCTTGAATATGTAAAAACCGAAATAATAGATAGAATGAATACGAAAGTGAGATAAAAAAAATTGGTTATTAAATTCAAATGCACCATAAATCCATGTACAGTTTAAACAACTAATAAATAGATTAAAATACAAAAATAATCAAAGAGTATCATAATCTAAATGTGTGAATCATATAATCTCGAGTTTTTAATATACGTGCATAAATCTCATAGCTCTACAAAGTATCACTGTGTCAACATACAGATATCTGAAGACACTCAAGATTTTTTTTTTCCATTGACGGGAATCGAACCTAGGTTTGATGGGTGAAAGTCAAGGTTAAGGTTAATTTTAAGGTTATGGTTAGAGTTAAGGTTTAAGATGTAAATTTTAAGGTTCAAGGTTAAGGTTTAATAAGATATAAGGTTTAAGGTCGAATATTAATGCTATAAATATTTATTTGGTTAAGGTTAAGATAAAGGTTAAGGTTAAGGTTAAAGGTAAAAATTTAAGGTAGTGTTTAAGGTTATATGTTAAGGTTAAGGTTATGGTTAAAGTTAAGGTTAAGGTTTAGGTTTAAGGTTTAAGGTCTAAGGTTCAAGGTAAAATTTAAGTTTTAACATTTAGGTTAAGGTTAAGTTTTAACTTTAAAGTTAAGATAGTGGTTATAAAATTTAAGATGAAGGTGAAAGTGAAGGTTATAGTTATTGTTTAAGGTTAAGGTTAAGTTTGAGGTTTAGGTTTAAGATTTAAGGTTAAGGTTTAAATTTTAAGATTTAAGGTATAAGGTTTAACGTTAAATATTAAGGTTTAAGGTTTAAGGTTTAAGCTTTAAGGTTTAAGCTTTAAGGTTCATGGTTTAATTTAAGATTAATTTTATACTTTAGGTTAAAGTTAAGTTGTAACTTTAAGGTTAAGATAAAGGTTAAAAAAGTAAAGATGAAGGTGAAGGTGAAAGTTAAATTTAAGGTTTAAGGTTAAGGTAAAGGTTAAGGTTTGAGGTTCAAGGTTTAAGGTTTAAGGTTAAGGTTAATTTTAAGGTAAACTTTTAAGGTTTAAATTTAATGTTAAGGTTAAGGTTAAGGTGAAGGTGATGATTAAGGTTTATGGTTTAAAGTTTAAGGTGTAGGCTTAAAGTATAATATCTAAGGTTATGTTTAAGTTTAAGGTTAAAGTTGAGGTTAATATTATTGTTAAGGTTAAGGGTAAGGGTGAGGGTAAGGTTAACGTTAACAATAAGGTTAAGTTTAAGTTTTTGTTTAAGTTTAAGTTTAAGTTTAAGTTTAAGTTTAAGTGTAACTTGAAGTTTATGTTTAAGTTTAAGGTTAAGTTTAACGTTAATGTTAGGTTAGGGTTAAGGATATGGTTAAGGTTATTAGTTAAAAAGTTGAGGTTGAGGTTAAGGTTAAGGTTAAGGGGTTAAGGAGTTAAGGGTTAAGTTTAAAGTTAATGTTAAGTTTATGGTTATGGTTAAGTCTAAGACTAATACTAAGGCTACGACTAAGGCTAGGTATAAGTTTAATGCTAAGGCTAAGGCTAAGGCTAAGGCTAAGGTTAAGGCTAAGGTTAAGGCTAAGGCTAAGTCTAAGGCTAAGGCTAAGGCTAAGGCTAAGGCTAAGGCTAAGGCTAAGGCTAAGGCAAAGGCAAAGGCAAAGGCTAAGACTAAGAGTATGGCTAATGCTAAGGATAAGGCTAAGGCTAAAGGTAAGGCCAAGGCTAAGTTTAAGACTAAGACTAAGGCTTACGCTAAGTCTAAGGATATGTCGAGGGCTAAGGCCAGAGCTAGGGTTAAGGAGAAGGTTAAGTTTAAGTTTAAGGTTAATGTTAATGTTAAGGTTAAATTTAAGTTAGAGTTTGATGTTAAGTTTAATTTAAAGGTTGAGGTTGAGTTTGAGGTTAAGGTTTAGGTTATGGTTAAGAATTTGGGTTAAGGTTAGAGGTTTGCGGTAAGCGTGGACCAAATACGGAACTTTTAGATGTCTAATGGAGTGGGATAAGGGACAATTAAGTTTTTATTAGAAAAAAATTGATGCAATTAATGTGAAGAAATAAATTAAGGGACCAAAGCCGATCATGCTCGTCTTTTTTGTTGAGGGTCCAACCCGTTTAAAAAATTATTTTATTATATAGATTATGGTCAATTATCAAATAATTTTAATTCTTAATTATCCTTTAAGTGTTTATTAATTTTAATTTTTTATATGATAGACATATATATTTATTATTCTATGAATTCCAACTTGACTTTATAGTATTCTATAATTTTAATTGGCTGAATCAATATATTTCTTGTCTTGAAAAATTATTTTTATAAAGTTGAAATGATTTCTGTAAAAATTATACATGTTTTGACAATAAAAAATAAAAGAAAAAAAATTATATATATATTGTAATGTAAAGTGATTTTTTTTAATTTTATATTGTATCTAGTTAAATTTTTCGTATAATAAATTCTGAATTTTTTTAATTTTTTAGTACTTTGTAAATTTTAATTAAAAGGAATAAACTTTATTTATATAAAATATAATATGAATTGTTATAATTTTATTTATATGAAGTTTAAGTGGATTATATATTATTAATTATTTTCATGTGTATGTGTATATAATAAATTAGAGAATGAGAAGAATGGGGGAATTATGAGCCAAATGGGGGAATTATGAGGATAAATAGGGAGAGTTAGGTTTCATTCTGCTTTATTATATAGATATATATATATATATATATATATAAATAAACGAATACTAACTCTGCCTTTTGAATGGTTTTAAAATTTGGTTGTCTATTTGTAACAAACTCTTAGGGTAAGGCTGCAAACGAGTTGAGTCGAGCCAATTACTAGATGTACATGCTTTGTTTAATTTTTTAGTCGAGGCGAGCCAAGCTCAAATTTAAACGTGCCCGAGCTTCCAATGATCCAAATCAGAAACGTTAACACTTGTTTGTTTAACTTATAGAACAATCTCTTTTACAGTCGAGCACGAGTTGGTCATGGACAATTATGGTCGAAATGGGACTTTCATGAACAATTGATATTTGATGGAGTGTATGGTATAAAAATATGAAACATAACATTAATGAAAAAATAAATGTCTATCTAATTTGTATTGAAGATGTAATAATATATTTATAAATAGATAATATATTAATTTATAATTCATAATTTTAAACAAGCTCACGAGCCGAGTTCGAGCAGGTTCGTTTACTTATCGAGCTCTAAATGAAGCTTGAGCTTGAGCTTGTTTGTATTCGAGATGATCTCGAACAAGGTTTCATCCGAGACGAACTCGAGCGGCTAGCGAGCATTTGGTTCATTTACAGCCCTACTCTTAGTGTTTGTTCGGACAGGAGGACGGGAAGGTATGGGTGTATTAAAACATAATAACAATTTGATCCCTTGTTTGGATTAATTTGATTTATTTGAATTTCTTTTGATGTTTGGGATTCATATTTAATAAAATTGACTTTTAAATCTATTGGGTATAAAACTTGTGTTAAATACTAATCTATCTTGGCAAGATAGTGTTTAGCCTAAGTAATTGAGCTTGCTCCCAAAGGAAGGGGGTGTTCTAATTACTGATTAGTGTATGCGCGCTCCGCTAGTGAACCCAATGTCTTGACTAGCCAAGTAGCTGCTACAGGATCTTTTTAAATTTTGCAAGATTAGACTATGTTAGCTTCCTAAGTCGACCCTTACCAGAGTTAGGAAGACTTTAGAATCACGGTTAAATGAACAACTAATTTACCCTTATATCAAGAACATCATAACTATCAAGGGAATACTAGCAATCCTTAAGCATTACTCTCATATTTAAAGACTGGTTATTTTAGTTAATTGTACTTCCATTCCTTTATTTTATTTACTTAATTGTCATTTATCTTTTAAACTATAAAAACCCAAAAATATTTCTTCATCTACTTTGTCTCTTTTCGATTGTCGTTTACAAACTATGCAATATTATATTACGAAACAACTTGAGATAACGCTAATCATCTATGAGAAGATTGTACATCACCTAACTTATCCTTTTTACTTGAAAACGACACGTGCACTTGCGTGAAGTTACCCCCTTTCTAGCTGTCGGTTTATTTCACAGGCGACGGAGAAACAAGCTGTTTAGAATTCATGTAGATGACGCCTACGTCACTCAGGGTGTCACTCAAGAACAAATGTACTATATCATGTTCCCATTCTTCTTGAATAAGGGGTGGGAGTGAGTGGCTTGACCATCAACCATCCGAGCTAATACCGATATTTGATAAGATACGAACCACGTTCTGGCAGGTTTTATCCTCATAGCATAGGGGTGAAATTTAAAATGGATCTTGCAATTTTCTAACTAGATTCCAGCAAAGCTTTACGAAAGACTTGGACAAGAATCAGATGAGTTTGAAGAAGTTCCCACTTCACAGGTATACTCCTCAATTACAACTAGTTATGTACTATCGAAGTCTTGATACGAGTTCTAGGTAAAGGTTAGATGTTATCTGTGGGTGTGTGGTGGGTCCTGGGGTGTTATAAAATAATGCAATAAAAGTAGAGGATCCACAGACCGCAAGTGTACGGTTGTCCAAGTAATACTCAAATAATCAGGATTCGTTCGTAGGGACAGATTGTTATAACACTGATATTAATCAACTAAGAAATAATTGTAAAACAGAAAAGTAAAATGATAAGATTTTTGTTTGGTTTTGTCTTAGGAATAAAGATGCAATAAAATAAAGTATTAAAATGCTTAACTAAAATGAAAGATTGAAAGTAAATAAGAGTAGACGCAAAGTGAGAGGTGTACTTGAGTCTCGCAAGGGTTTCACCTAAATCTCTATAATCAATGCTTATGTATAAGGGTTAAATTGGTATTATTGTATTAGTCGGGACTCTAATATCTCCTAACCACCGTCAAGGTGGACTTAGGAGCTAATCTACGGTATTATAAACCCCGTCAGGATGATTATACCTACTTTCGAATGTTTAAGTCTTTTACCCAATTGGCTGCGTGGTTAGTCAAGCCCGTCGCGATCATTGACGAACACCACGCGGCTATTACCCAGGTCCATAATTAAACCATCCGTCAAGATGATCACTTCGCCACTAGAGTAAATAACATAACTATTGTAACCTACCTTTGATTCATGACTTCAAAATTAATAAATAAATTTAAGATAATAGTCACTACAAAATACTGAGTTTAAATTAAATCAAACAATCCTATACTCAGAAAACATTAATTGAATAGAATAGGGCTTAACACATAAGGGCGATTCTCAAGTACTTAATAATTTAGCTCATGTTTGTACTACATTATCCTAAATTACAGAAAATAAAATATAGAACCTAATTGAGGCATTGGATTGAGCTGTTGATGGAGGAATGAGAATTCTCCAGCTCTAGCTTTCTCTTCTGCCTTTTTTCTAACTTGTATTTTAAGCGTGTAATGAATTGTAATGAAATGTGTAAAAGAGGAGGTCAAAAGACCTATTTATAATAGAAAATTCGGATTGGGCTTTTTACTTAAGAATAAAAGCTAAATGATAAAAAGCCCAAGTCTATCTTGAGAATCATGTTACTGTTGTACAACTAATGGTAAAAGGGCCGTAACATTTGCGTCTCACATCCAAATCACCGGATTTCACTCCTCAAATCTTCCTAAATCAAAGGCGCAACTTTCTATTTCAGATCTCTAGGCCTGAATTAGTGCTGAAGTGGCTTGAAAACAGTAATTAGTAACAGCTTTCTAGATTTCCATATCTTTTAGTCAACTATTCGGGTCATCTTTTTTTGCTTTTGACCTCTCCGCTTGATCTAAGACTTTAATTCTCACTTTTCCTCCTTTTCTTGGGGCTCTAAAGCATCCATGTACCTAATAACTTTATACTAAAAACAAACAAATTAACGTGCAAAAGCTCTAAAATGAAATGTCGTAATTTTAAGGGGAGAAAATGCAATATAACAAAATAAGCATAAAATTCTATCAAATAAGTCTAATATTCACCTAAAATGATATCTACAAAGCGCTTATATTTAGAACAAGATGGGAGAGATCGAGAACCCAAACTCAAACCTTTGTCGTCCCGACAAAGTAAAATAAAAACAAAGGTCTTAGGTGAAACGCAAAAATGCATAGTCTAGTGAATAATACCCAAAGCACACTTTAAAACAAATCTCATATAGTATGACCTAGGAATTAATATACACATACATACACATGTCATGCAACAATCAAACACAAATAATATCAATCCAAAATCAATTTCACAATGCTAGAAGGTTACACTTATACTTATCTCAAAATGGTGGCTATAGGGTGTTCATCGATCCTTACTCACCTTGAACACTCCAATCAGCTTACTCCCTATTAGCTGAATCATAAATCCACTATGTATCTAGGAATCACGAGGACTTTATGGTTTTAGCGTAGGCTTAGGGACGGTATGACATGTATATTTGGTAAATTTGAAGTGAACTTTTGGCTCTCTCCTCACTTACCATCAACAACTATCCAAGAGCTTGAGTTTACACTTGAATATGTTCTCACTCAACCCATTTGGCGTCCCCAGATTTACCTAATAAGCACTAAAGATGATTTATAAAACTTCCACTTTGCCGGTTACTTTATCTTTTTTCTCGTATATATATATATATATTGAACATATATATATATATTGAAAATTAATTTCACAATGCTAGAAGGTTACACTTATACTTATCTCAAAATGGTGGCTATAGGGTGTTCATCGATCCTTACTCACTTTGAACACTCCAATTAGCTTACTCCCTATTAGCTGAATCATAAATCCACTATGTATCTAGGAATCACGAGGACTTTATGGTTTTAGCGTAGGCTTAGGGACGGTATGACATGTATATTTGGTAAATTTGAAGTGAACTTTTGGCTCTCTCCTCACTTACCATCAACAACTATCCAAGAGCTTGAGTTTACACTTGAATATGTTCTCACTCAACCCATTTGGCGTCCCCAGATTTACCTAATAAGCACTAAAGATGATTTATAAAACTTCCACTTTGCCGGTTACTTTATCTTTTTTCTCGTATATATATATATATATATATATATATATATATATATATATTGAACATATGATAACCGGGCTCCCGGTCAGTGATAACCGGGTTCGTGGTTGTCTTCTGTTTTGTGAACCATAAATATTTTTTCTTTTTCTCTTTTTTTTCCGAATAACCCGACAAAGGGTTACAAAAATGATCTATCATCAACAATTGTGCTTAAATACAAACGTATAAAAATCCCTCCCATGTAATTTCCCAATAATGAAACCCACCACCCCAAACTCAAGCTCAAGACAAGAAGTCTCAGGATCGTGATTCAAGTGTGAGTCATATGGAAATGCCTAATAAAGTAAGGGGATACGGCTTATATTGAGAATAGGAATTTTCACAATATCACTAACAATGTTAGGATGGAAAAGTTCTCTAAGTTTAGTAAGGTTTGGGCCCGTAAAAGAATCATTAAATAATTGAGCAACTCTCTCAATATTACCGTTAGCATGTCTTTCAAGATTAATATTATTACCAATCCATTTGTGATCCCATATACTAGTATTATACCCATTACCAATTTGCCAAATAGCATGTTGTTTAAGAAACTGTAAACCTTCATGTAAGATTGCCCAGCTCCACGATCTTTTCTTTGCAAGTTTGCAATCAAATAATATTGAGTGTGGAAAATAGCTACCTTTGAGTACCTTGGCGACAAGAGAGTCAGGATTATTAATAATTCTCCCAGCTTGTTTAGCTAAGAGGGCAATATTCATTTTCTGAAAGTCTCTAAATCCAATTCCACCAATTTTCTTAGATCTTCCATTTTTCTTCCATGAAATCCAGTAAATTCTTTTTCTATAATTCAAATCCCACCAAAAATTAGCTATGATACTTGATAATTTCTTACAGAGGGTCTTCAAAAAAATTGAATATTGACATTGCATAGTTAGAAATTGCTTGCAAAACAGGTTTAATAAGTACTTCCTTACCACCATCCGATAAAAGAGTAGAAATCCAACTAGTCGACTTAGAAAGTAGACGATCTTTAATATAATTGAGATTATCCAATTTTACCCGTTTGAAAGAAAAAGGAATCCCCAAATATTTCCCAAGGTTTTACTAATATTAAGAGTATTCGAGACCTGATCACAAATAGAGTCTGGAGTTCCTTTGCTGAAAAGGATTGAAAATTTATGAAAATTAATCCTTTGTCTAGAGACCTGACAAAATTCTGATAAAATATTCTTGAAAGTATTAATCTCTAGATCATCAATATTGATAAATTATAATGCATCGTCAGCAAACAGAAGATGAGTGAGTTTTGGGCAGTTTCTCGTAATAGAGATTCCTTTGATATTACCCTCTCTACAATGATAGTTAATTAGGTTGATGAGGCTTTTTTTAAGGAGAGAAAAAAGCAGAGGTGATAATGGGTCTCCTTGCCTTATCCGCTGATAAGGATAAAAAATTTCAATACGATGACCGTTAACTTTGATTTGAAAAGAAACCGACGATATACAATTATATATCCATTCCGTCCATTTTTTCACAAAAACCAAGATTTTGGAGGGGTTTAATAAGGAAATTCCAATTTACTTGGTCATATGCTTTTGCCATATCAGTCTTAATAGCGGCGTAATTCTTATTAGATTTTCTTTTATTTTTCAAGAAAAAAGATACCTCCTGAGCTATAAGAATATTATCTTGAATACTTCTAACATTAATGAAAGCCGATTGAGTCGGAATATGATTTCATCCATATAGGGTTGAAGTATAAGAACCAAAATCTTTGAGATGATCTTATAAATGAAATTAATAAAAGCGACTGGCCTATAATCCATAATGGTTTCCTGAAAATCACCTTTCGGAATAAGAGATATAACAGTATCATTAATTCCATGTAAAGGAGAATTATGATTGAAAAAATTAAGGACCATAATAAAGATATCCTCTTTAATTATATCCCATAATTCCTGATAAAAGTTCCTCGAAAGACCATCTAGTCCTGGAGCCTTTGATCCTGACATACTGAAAACTGCATTTTTAACCTCTGGGGTTCTTATTAGAGACTCATTCATCAATGATGTAATCTTTCAAGGAATATGTTGAAGGATTTATTCCGCATTAGAGATCTCTTTAGAAGAAACTAAATTAATATAAAAATTCCTAATAATGTTGTTTATTTCATTAGAGTCGTTTGTCCATGATCCATCTTTCGTCTTAAGATTTGTAATTCTGTTAATTTTCCTTCTCTGAAGAGTCTTAGCAAATAAATAGCTTGTATTCTTGTCACCTTTTTTAATATTAATATCCCTTTCCTTATCAGCCCAAAATGACTCTTCTTGTTTCCAGGCCTCCTCCAATTTACCATAAATAGTTCGTTCTCTTAACCAATTATCATCTGACGGTGGATCGTTTTGAATCTGAATCTGTTCATTTTGATAATCATTTATAAGTTTCCTTGCTTTACGAAATGTGTCTTTAATCCATCCAGCTAAGGCATCACAAGTAACATTTCTCTTATCACAAAAATCCTGAATATTTTGAATATTGCGAAAGCTACCCCAAGATTTAGTAATTATATCTTTACATTGTTCATTCTCCAATCATCACGATTCAAACATAAAATATTTATTATATGAAGGTAGTGATGAATCTGTAGTAAGGATGAGTGGTGAATGATCGAAGCCTATAGCTGGAGGATCTTGAAGATTAAAAGCTACGAAAATGATTACACCAAGAAGATGAAGCAAGACCGCGATCTAATCTTTCTTTAACCATCCCATCACCTTTTCTCTTATTAGTCCATGTATAATAACATCCCTTGCTCGGTAAATCAATTAATTGATTATCATGAATAAATTCATTAAACTTGATAATTCTATCAAATTTAGCTTCATTTTTACCTTGTTTTTCAGCAGTACGAGATATATCATTGAAATCTCCTATGAAGAGAGTAGGAGTATTAATTTTAGAGTCCCAAGAAGTTAAATAATTCCAAAGCTTAACTCTTTCACTATCTTCATTTGGGGCATATATGCAAAAAAGGTACCAAGAAGAAAGATTAGATTCATCAATTCTTGCAATTACAAAAGACGACGAAGAGTTAATCACTCTAAGCTTGACCGACTCCTTCCACAATAGTAGTATTCCCCCACACATATACGTTCTTCCCCTGGGTTCGACCACATGTGAATTATTAAAAGAACTAAAGTGATTACAAGATTTGATGCTCTGACTCCTAATCTTAGATTCAAGTAAACAAGTAATGGAAATACGAAAATTAGAAATAATGGACTTAAACGTTTTCTTTGTCGTGGGTGCCCTAGCCCCCCGACAATTCCAAACAATTAGATTATCCATTAAACCCTACCTTGGTAAGAGATAGGCCGTCGTCCACTAGCAAATTTTGAGGACGATCTTCCATCACGGGAAAACCCCGGGTACTTGTCGCCTCTTCCGAACTAGACTCGTCACAAGACTCCATTATGAATTACCAATTTTATCACCACCAATCTCTACTACATGTTCAAAATCCAAATTTCTTTCCCTAATTCCCCCAGAAGAGTGAATATACTTCAAAAATATATATAAGCAACACGATTTGTTCTTCTCAGGTGTTAAAATATATCTTGGAATCTTTATCAGCCAATAGTATTCCGAAGATTCCTTATCACTTAACAGATTGAAAAATATAGTCGCCAAATGAATGATCTCAAGAGAAAAGAACAAAAAGAGCTGGCTATAATTGCAGACAAAGATGTCCTTTTTAACCCCAATATCCATCAGAAAATAATATAGATTTAGGCGGCCAATTATCAGAAGACAAAGAGAGATATTGTAGGATACTAGCAGCTTATACGTGAAGAAAAGAGAATAATCTAAACCATTGAAATAAGAAAACGGTATTTGGGAGGAACAGTCAAAGTAATAAATAGAATATTCATTATCTGTATAAAACTCCCCTGAAGAAATCTTTAACAAAAGAGAAGATAACACAAAATAATAAGAGAAGAGAACGTACTTGGTATAGAGGCTTCATATGATAAAAAAATAAAAATAAAATAGGGGTCCGATATAGATTAAAAATAAAAGCCCATAAGAAAATTCCTTCAAAGTTAACAAGATATTTAAGATAATCCAATGCCCAATGCAATTAAACTTCCTCTTGATGGACCTGATCTTAGCTATCCATTGATTAAATAGACCATGCACTGCAATAATGGTCCATATACTCCATACCCATAACAAGAAAATCATACAAATTAATAGCTGCATGTGAAATGAAGAGAGGATAATATCATTGGTGAAGACATTAATGAAGTCTTTGGCCAAAATGGAAGCAGTAAATATCATTGAAGTCCTCTGCATGTCAAAAGAGGACTTATTCTTACTCCAAAAACAAGAAATATCTCTGACTTGATTAATTTTACAGTCTAGGGGTCCTGGGTCAAAGTGAAGATGCAGATAGATGGCTTGAAAGAAGTAGAATAAACTGTAAAAAGCTTGAATTGAAGACATGGAAACTGTAAAATTACATTTCTTCCATAGAAGAAGGGTATTGTTTTTAGAGAGGAAGTTTTTTAGTAGAAAATGTATAGAAACCATGTAACTAATTTAAATATAAATTAATACACTAAAATCATGCAACAAGGGGAAGGGGATCAAAATTTGTGAGAAACATAGGGGGCCAACTTTATCCATGACTTTTGTCTAGTTAAATTTCCTACATTGCCAATAACCTCATATTTCTAAGTTTTTTCCTTAAGAGAGCAGTTCGTTCTAACGTATGTTCGAGCAAGATTTTCTTGTTATTCGAGTGATAGGACTTGAATAATACTTTGAATTTACTACAATAGTGACCATGCGATTTTATTCATAAGAGTTTGTGAACATGTGAACTAAACACCTAATTTCATAATCACCATGTTTCAAATTTTGTTTCTTTATTTTGTGATTGTCGCTCCACTTTATTGACCGATTCAAATCTATAAACCGTGTAGTCTCATAATTTGACCATGATTCCAAATATTTGAAAATGATTTATACTTTCTATATTTGAAACCAGATTAATTAATTGATATTCAAATGTCAGATTGGAAATAATTTTCCACCTGGCCTAATTGACATTACCAAGAAGGTTCAACAATTAATTCACTTGTAATGCATGATTTAATTTATAGAGTACGAGGCGCTAAGAAAGAAGAAGTGAAGTCTACGCTAGGAACGAGTTCCGGGCTAAGGACGAAGCAAGTGCTTTAACGGAAGGTAATGCAGCTAAGCCGAGACTTCTTTCTGAAAGATGCCTCACCTCTCTTTAGTGCTTGAGTTAGTTGATAGAGACCTGTACTGTAGGAATAGGCCACTTCTTGGCAAGTTCGGAAGCTATAAAGGGGAAAATAGGGCTATAAGTAGGCCGATATAGTTATCTTCCTTACCAATCAAGGAACAACTACGGAACCAGGACACAGGCTTTGTGAGACTTCCTTAGTGAGCTTTCAGGCAACAAAGGACATGATTTGGACCGAGGCCTAGGTGTAGGATGGACACCTGGGTGGAGATCGGGACTTCTCTTCAAAAATGATGATCAGATGCTCGAGCGGGCTGAACTGCCTTTCTCTTACTTTAAACTGAGATGCAAAGACTCTTTGCGGAGAGGAAGCCTAAGGAAGAGAAGGGGGTTGAAGCCTATTGCTCGGACGCAAAGATGGTACGTACGCCGGTGACCCGGAAGACGAAGAAAACGAAGCCGAAGCTCACCTTGAGGAAGTGGAAGCTAAGTCAGGTCCAAAAAACATTTAGACATCTCCTTCAGTTGGGAAGTAAGGTACCTCGGCCGTCCAGTACTTTTCGCCTGCTTACGAAGAAGTAGGTTGAGCCGAACTCCTCTACTTGAACTACTGATTGGCATTTGCCAAGGATCCAAAGGGAAGGTGCGCCTAAGGCAAGGTCAGACTTCACAGTTGGTGTCATATCAAGTAGACTAACAGAGAACCTAGGCTCGTATTTCAATGAAACTCTTTTCCTCACCATCCTTAATGGGGCAAGCCGACTTTCCTCAACAAAAGAAAGATTTGAACGAATTACACCCTTCCTCGATGGGCCCATTCCTATCCTTTTGGTCAGGCTACTCCGTACCTCTCTGTTCTGAAGAGTAGTCATAATAACTAGGGGACTGCTAGCCTTAGAAGAAGTCGTGTCCGCCCCGGACATCTGCAACGTCTTCCCACGCCTTTTTCTATTTCAAATTGGGGACAAACTGAAGGAAAAGACTGACCCATTCGGTGACTTTCGCGGTCGCCCTCACTGAACCAACTTGAATCTGAACTACGATTCAGATCAAGTCTGACCGAAATCGGATTTCCTTTTCGTGCCATCAGCTGTCATGTCCCTTCCTGCTAGTGCTACTCTGCCTTCCTTTCCCCCGGAGACCATTCTTTACCTGAACCCGGCCTAAAAAGATTAGCCCCTGCCTTCTCTAAAAGCTTCTCAGATTCCGTTGACATGAGTTTAGTGATTGATATCGTTTAGAGTCGAAACTAATCCACTCGTGGAGTGCTAGTGGTATAGTAGTTGTGTGGTAGTTGAGACTCCGCCCCTCCTTTCGAGTTGGATAACCTTTCTTCGACCTTACGTGCAATAGGCCGCTCTGCCTTCCTTGCCTCTCCTTGGCGAGTCCCTCCTCGGAGAGTACCGAAGTTCTCGCTAACTTACGGCTTCAATGGCTGCAAATCAAAGCAATGAGAAGAAGTCTAAGAAGAGTCCATCCTACTAAGCTGTTCCGTACGAGGTCTCTGAGGCTAAACCAAGGGCATCAATTCGTGGAGCACCATGTAGGATTTCATAGGGAGACCTGTGATTTAGAAGTGGTGTAGGTTGGTTATTGATAACAATAACAGCCGTATGAAAAGCTTGCCTTTCATTACCTTTTATCTTCTATGTGAAACATAGCGCGCTCTCTAAAAAGGATTTCGTCCAGCTTCGCCGGAAGTGAGACCGCTTCGGTCTGGTCCAATTCCTGCTGGAGAGAACGCGTATAGCTTGGGCACATTCCGCCGAAATGACAGACGAAGCTTTACTTAGATAGGGCTTTGATTGGTATTTCTTTTTCTTAGTGATTGGAAAGGAGGGCGCCTGCCGTTCAATCCCTAAGGCGGGTTTCCGCTGAGAACGGAACTTACTTTGGAAGCGGAACACGAACCGATTTCCGCTATTCCGGATTCTTATTGAGCGTAGCGAAATCAAGGTTTACACGATCTTTGTCGAGAGATAGGAGCATTCGGTGGAACCGGTGAACTACACTTGCTTCTGGATAGATGTGTGGGACAGAGGGCTCGTGGTACCTGCTGCCCACCCTTCCTCCTCTGCTTTGAGAACCGTGTGAACGGAGAGTGGGCAGAAGAGAAGGAGGTCCTCATACGGAGTCGCACACTTATTAAAGTTTCGATCAGTTAATAACATGGTAATTGCCCCTGCCAGTACCGGAAGTGATAATAAAAGTGGGAATGCTGTCACTAGAACGGACCACACAAATAAGGGTGATCTATGCATAGTCATTCCAGGTCCACGCATGTTGGAGATGGTTGTTATAAAATTGATAGCACCTATGTTGGAGCGAATTGGATGATCGGGCCGAGGGCTGCCCCCTCTTCCCCTCACTCTCCTTTCCCTAATATGAACCTTGAGAGATGAGACGTAAGTCGAAGAAACAAAGCCATCAACGCTCTTGGGAAATTTGCAAGAGCTGCACCAATGAACCTCTCATATGAAGACAAGTCAGTCTTTCCATCAGGGTTCTGTCATTTTCTGGGCTATTTGGATGGACTCAGATCCTTTCATGTAGGAGATAGATGGAAAGCGAGATTAAGAAAGTAAGTGTAACTCCTAACTACCAGCTTCCTAGCTGACTTACTTGCCTATTCTCTTCCACGCGTGGGTTCCTGTCGAAAAAGAACAACAATAATAATTTGCACCAACGCGGCTAAGATACCCCATTGGTCTACCATGAATTGATGGGCAAATCGTTTTAAAAAGCCAGGCCCGATATTGCATACGACCAGGCACCAGACTTCCTCCTGTTTGCCGTCCCAGCCATGGACTCGGTATGGTTTTCACGAAATCGCACACTCGAGTCTTCAGTCCTATGGCATCAGCTTGGTGAGTCTCCCTTTTGATTTCATTCTGGTTGTTGCCACCAAGTCTCTTGCTCCTATTAAGCCCAGCCTTAGTAGAAGTGGGTAGCGGAACTGGGTGGACGGTCTATCCGCCCTTAAGTGGTATTACCAGCCATTCTGGAGGAGCAGTTGATTCAGCAATTTCTAGTCTTCATCTATCTGGTGTTTCATCCATTTTAGGTGCTATGGCGGCTATGTTTTCGTGGCGGAAATGAACGAAAAGCGATATGAACGTGCTATTTTCAAATCGATTGATAGATAGTCTGATCTGTTCTGATGGAGTCTACATCGTACGTAGAGCGCCCAAGCGCTTTTTAGGCCAGCTCAGTTCTCTGAGCCGAAATTGCTATTACCTATTTGTCATTTTTTTCATGAAAGAATCGGTTAGAGGAACGTTCATCACTTTCCTTATATTGTGATTTAGCCATTAAGCATACTAAATTCGTCACATGCTCCTTGTTGTTTTTTTCATCGTTGGAGTTGTATTCATCCCATGTTTCATTGACATGCATTGCACGTTTGGGATTTTCTTTAAGAAGGTTGAGACAATATGTGGAGTGTCTGTGTTGTGTTTCAACCTGGCTAACAGTCCCGGTTCTTCGGTCCGGCGGACCAGACCGAACCGGTCGGTCCTGGAACCGGACCGAAACGGAGATATTACTAGGTTTGGAACCGAATCGAGTTTATCATTATAGGGTTGGTTCTTTAAAAAAACTTAAGTTTGGACCGAACCGATAACAAATAATTAATTTTTTTTATTCTTATCCTATTACTACCTCACCCCCACCCCCACCGACTTCATTACTACCCATCCCATTTACTTCACTCACCCACCGACTCTTTACTCTCTCTGTGTTCTTGCGAATCAATTAATCTCTTCCTTCTCTTCCATCGATTCATGAGTAATTTTCAACCTAATCTAATGGTTGATTCTACTCTATGTGATTTATTAATTACGATGGTTTCAATTGATTTTCTGGTACGGTTTTGATTAGCCTCGATGGTTGGTTTTTGGATTTGGGTATTCTTGATCTTCATCAGATTATATGAAATGGTTATCTATGTAAGTTTATATCAAATATTGTTTTATATCAATTGGTTTACTTTCTGATGATTAATCTCCTTCTATTCTTGCGCATGGGTAAATTTTTCTATTCTGGTGATTAATTTAATCCATTTTGGTTGAAGATTGGTGATGCAATGAAGGGTATTGTTTTCTATACTCCCTGTTTTTTGATAATCTTATAGTCCTTTGCCCATTGATGTTCGAAATTGAGAATATTTAGCATTAATCTATCTGTGATTACATTTAGGCAATATGTTGAGACAACTAGGTATAGAAACTGGTATTTTGTTGAGAAATTGTTCACATATTCACTTGAGTTGTTGAATTTGCATATAAAAATGCCATGATGTATTCGAAAATTTGTTGAACTTTGTTGAGAAATAGATTTTACAGTATGAACTTATATGTTGGGTAATTGAATTTACAGGTTGAACTATGATGTAGTAAAATTTGTGGGAAAGAAAAGTAAACGTGTGTGCAATTTTTGATACTTGCGAATTTAGTCCTTGTGTATCATTGAAAAGATGAATTTGCATCTTTGGTCTCTTGTTTGAGAATAAAATGCTATTCAACCCCTTTGTAAAACAAAAATGGTGAAAATAAAATTGTACTTATGCATTTTGTCCTTATTGTTTTTGAAACCTCTTGTTAATATTTTTGGAATGATGATTATATCTCTGATAATTAATTGAATGGTCCTTATACTAATTAGAAAACATTTTGGGGCTCTGTTTCTGATTTGTTAACTTACTTAGGGGTTTTTTTACATTTTTGATAACTAAATATGGTTTTTGGTATTTTGAAACTGTATTATGAGTTGTGTTATGGTATTTTTAGATGTTACTTGTTACAATGAATAGTTGATGAAGTGGTGAAATTCACTACATTGGTTGGATTGGTTTTACAAAATTGCAACTTTAGTCCATGTGTATAATGAAAAAAAATGGTTTTTAATGCAAGAAAATGCCAATCATCCCCTTCTTTTATCAAAAATGATGATAAACTTTGAAGTACTACATTATTTGCTCTAAAAAATGACCACATTTAAAAGTTTGGACTTGGAAAAATGTGTTTGTAAATTCAAAATTGATGATTTTAAATCTGATTTTTAGTGTTACAGTCCCTACAAGATTTTGATTTTTCTTTTTAGTAACCAAGACAACACTTGGGCGGTTTTGGTGATTACATTACAATACTAAATTATTTTTTTTAAATAAAGAGTATTTTCTATGTTATGAGACATTGCCAAGTAGTTAAAATAGTAAATGGGGTTGAAAGTTTCTGATTTGTGTACAAAAGAAGGGGATGATTTCAAATTTCTGAATGTCTATTAAATAGTGATGATTCTTGTCACTTCAAAATCAATAAAGATCTTTTGTGATGAAGTTTTTGATATACTGAGTTAGCCTATTTTCAGCATTGTATTTAAACTCAACCAAAAAAGTCACATCTCATCTCCCACATTTAATCCAACTACCATCTTTAATCAACTTCCTTTTAAAGTTGTCTTTCATTTGTAAGAAACACCTTGCAAATAACTTTGAACATACGAAACAATACTCTCCACTTTTATATACTTATCTTTGTTTTTTCATTTCTTCTTTCAAGTTTATTTCAAATATTATTCATACTTGCAAGTGTCTTTGAATCATCACAAGAAGGTAAACTCTTTTTTCCTCTTTTCTTTGTGTATATTTAAATAAAAATGATCTCCTTTACTATTCGAAATAACTTTGTCTAGGTAAACCCCCTCTTTAACTCTCGAAAATGACCCCTTAAAAAACCCTAGTTTTATAGTTAAACATCCCTTAACTCTGAAAAATGAGACCCAAAGTTGTGAAAAATGTTTAAAAAAATCCTAGTTTTGTAGGTAACCCCCCCCCCCCCAAAGTTTAGAAAAATGTTAAAAAAAACCCTAGTTTTATAGTTAAACACCCCTTTACTCTCGAAAATGAGACCCAAAGTTGTGAAAAATGTTAAAAATGTAGGTATACCTCCCCCTTTAAATTTCAAAAATGACCCCCAAAGTTTAGAAAAATGTAACAAAACCCCTAGTTTTGTAGGTAAATCTGTCTTATACCCCAAAGTTATGAAAAATGTTAAATACCCATTGTTTTGTAGGTAACCCCCCACCCCCCCCCCCCCCCCCCCCCTTAACTCTAAAAATGACCCACAAAGTTTGGAAAAATGTTAAAAACCCCTAGTTTTGTAGGTAAACCCCACTTATCTTTCGAAAATTACCCCAAAGTTATGAAAAATGTTAAAACAACATTTTTTTTTAAAACCTAATCAAATCAATTTTAACCAACCTAAACAACTTTTTTAAAAATAAACTCAACTAATTATTTTTCAAAGTAAAATTTAACTTAATTTTTCAAAAAAAAACTCAACCTAATCAATTTTAACCAACCTAAACTATACTAAAAATATACCCTGTGTATTTAGATAACATGTCTTCATCAAGATCCAGTGGTTCTAGAGAGCGTGAAAACTAAAATCAAGTTGCACTACTAACAGTTGAAATAGAGGCTTTGATGGCAAAACATAGAATGCTAACCAAAAATAGCGTTTCTAACAGTCAAGAAGGTATAAACCTACACACATTAAACGTTTAAAAACTTAACACTAAAACACTACATAATCGATATACAGCTGATTTGGATGTCGAGGAGTATCTAGACCGCACTAGAGCCGAGATGGACACTGAATCCCAAGGAAACCAAACAACGAAAGAAACTCCTACTCCCGAGGAAGAATCCGAACAGCTAGAGGAACAAACACCAAAACAAACAAGAACATCACGATCAATAGCGTGGGAGTACTTTGTAAAGAACAAACCCCGTGAAGGTATGGCAGAATGTAAGTATTACAAAACCTCGTACTTCCTAGCCGATGATGGATCTACCGTTAAGTTTGTGAAACATATTAGATCAGCACATAAGGGAGCCAATAAACTAACACAAACTACATTATACCCCCATACCGGCAAAGCCTTTACCCCTAACATCGAACTCACCCGTAGAGAAATGGTAATTTACATTGCATGTGATGCTAAGTCGTTTAGCCACGCAGAGAGTCCTAATCTAGCTAGGTTCATCAAAAACTCTCAAAACCCATGTTACGAGCCTATACCAAGAACTACACTAATGACGGTCATGAAAAAACTATATAATAAGCTTAAAGTTAGTCTTGCGGACGAGCTTAAAAAACTAAGCAGCAAAAGTTGCTTAACTTCCGACATGTGGGAAGCCAAAAATGGCTTGAGGGTACTCTATATAACATGTCATTGGACTTATCCAAATTGGTTACTACATAAACGCATAATATGTTTTTGTGTTGTGACTGAACGTCCTACTAGCAATAATATCAACGAATTAATAACTGCTACCGCGTTGAACTATAATATTTTTGGTCGAGTGCTTTTGTGTACGTTTGTCAACGACATAAATATGGTTGCCACTATTCTCGGCCTCATCAAACACTTCACCGATGGATCATCGTATTACAAAGAGCTATTTCATATCTGGTGTAACTGTCATATAATTAATCTGATAGTAAGCGAAGGTATTAACGATGTAGGTGTGAGTTATCACATACTGTCAGGTTAGAAGATTTATGGAACTAATATAGTGAAGAATATTAGAAAATCTTCCATGAGTATCAGAAACTCCCCAACATTGACGAGCGCCTATAGACGTAAATGCATCTCTTCAGGGCTTAAATATAAGAGATGTCGTTTAGTCTGTCCTACCAGATGGAATTCGACACACTTGATGTTGGAACGTGCGTTGGAGTATGAGGACATTATAATAAGCATCAACAACGAGAACTTGACCGACAACTTTATTGAGCGCAAGGATTGAGATACTCTTCAAGAATTATATGGTTTTCTCTAGCTTTTTACCTACACAACGACTGTATTATCGACGACATACAGTCCTACAAGTCACCGGGTATTAGAGATGGTTTACAAGATGGTTTTACATATGACGGATAATAAATTAACTGATGGACTCCAAAATATAATTAGCCGGATGATGGATAAGTTCTTGAAGTACTATGACCCTTTCCCATACGTTTTTGTGATATGTTGTGTCCTTGATCCTCGTTACAAGTTGTCTTATACAATGGCATTTGTCTCAGCAATTTATGAAAGTATGGGTTGCCAACGTTGAGGTCGATGCTTACACAAAGAAGGTAGAGGCGATAATATATGACATGTACAAGACTTATAGTGACAAGTTATGTCGCGACCGTAGACCTCCCCGTGTCCCAGAATTGGTACAGGTGGGTGTTGTAAGATCCAGAGCCGGAAAGATGATAGCCGAAAAAAACAAATCCACACCAAGCACCGACCTAGACACGATTAATGACCTAACATTTTACCTCAAGTCTGCCCATGAGCCGCATGTGGAAGACTTCGATATCCTAGGTTATTGGAGAAAATATCCTAGCAGACCAGTTTTGTCTCTATTGGCACGTGACCTCCTTACTATTCCAGCTTCCTCAGTTCCTTCAAAGTCGACTTTCAGCGAGGGCAAGAAACAACTATCCGATCAGCGGCAGAGTATGATCGGTTCTACACTAGAGCGGGTGGTCGAGCTACAAGATTGGATGAAGGCAGACAGCCAAACACAAGACCAATTGGATGCGTTATCTGAAAAGGAAGATGCGTTCAACTTGTCTATCTCTAGCGTTGGTTCGGGTCCTTCAGAATCACACCAGGCCGGCGAAGAGGAGTGGTAAGTTCTTTCTCGTACATTTATATTTTTAAAGCTAATTATCAAAAAAATTACTAACACTTTTACCAAGGAGGTTTAAAGAACTACGTGGTGGCTTGATCCTTTTCTGAGTATGCATTTCACGCTTCTTACAGATAAGGTACGTAGGCAACCTAAATTCTATAGGCACAGTCACCAACCCCCCTCCCTCTCTATTTTTTTCTCACAGGTCATTCTTCTGGTGTGATATTGTCTCAATTATAGTTGTAACAATTTCTTTAATTATTACTTGTATTTTGTTTACTTAAAAAATTTTATATGTCTAAATTGTATTTGTATGACAAATTTAGTAGAAGAAACACTTTTTATAAATAACAATCTAACATGTCATAGTTTTTATTTGACAAAAATTATTCTTGATTTTAAACAAACAACTAAAATAAATCTAACTCATATTCGAATAAAACAAAATTATTTTAACAAAAACTATTTGATAAATCACTTTGAATAAATTTCAAACTACTACAACATTAATTAAATAAACTAATAAAATATTAAAAAAAAAAACGTTAAAGTATCAAAAATTATGTAATAGGCCCTTTAAAACTACTAAGTATTTAATTTAACTGTTAAATTAATTTATAATTCAAGCAAGAATCAATATATAAACTAAAGATAAAATAAAAGATTTAAGAAAGAAAGAAAAACTGGTTTGGAATCGCTAGGAACCTGACCCGGTATAGGCGGTTCCTTTATCGGTTCGGTTTTCAGCTTCCTTCTTTTGAGAACTGGTCCGAACCGGAACCGGTATTGAAGGACCGGTAGACCAGACCGGACCGATAAGGCCCAGGTACGGTTAGAACTGGTCCGAACCGGTCTGGAACGGACCGTTAGTCAGGTTGAGTTGTGTTGTTGGTCAAGAGAAGAGAAGGCGTTAATGTATCGTATATATTGAAGCTGTATACAATGTATGTTGGTGGACATCTACCCTTTAATATTGTGTGTCGAAAGATTTTGAAACTAATTAATATTAATGGAAACAATAATAATAATAATGCATGGGAACCAAAAAAACACGTTTTTGCACACTAAAATTATACATGGCATTTCGGTCAATCTGTGCGAAAGACAACTACTATGGATAATGGATATATAGGGAGAATTATTAAAAGGAGCCCCAACAACATTGATAAGGAGTCTAAAGGGCCTCCCCCTAACTGGCCTAGTTACATCCCAACCAGCCTATACCAAAAGCCCAAAACACCCTCTCCATTCTCTTCATATACTGAAAACCCAATTCACCCAAAACATAAATCAAAACCCATTAGGGTTTGATGCAGTTTTCCCCCACCCCTCTTCTCTGTCGAACTACCCCACCCAGCCTCCCCTCCAGTAACCTTCAACACCACCACCATGAAGCCACCACGAAGCCACCCCGTCTCGCCCCTCCAGTAACCTTCAACACCAACACTAGGAAGCCTGCTGCTGCCGCCCCTAACCCACCTTCATCTTCAGCACCGACCCACTACCACCCAACCCCCGGCGAACCACTACCACCCAACCCACCTTCATCTTCCACCTCCCTCTCCGATGCAGCGCGCCTCGTTCCCCCTCCCTCTCCGATGCAGCGCGCCTCCTGCTGCAGTTCGAGATCCAGCGTCAACGAATCAGATCCACGCTCCGATGACGCTGCTGCGCAAGTCAAACACACCACCTTCGCTGTAGATCTCCGGCGCCGCCTCCCACCAACCATTCTGCTGTAACACCGACATCACCACCACCTTCTTCACCCCTCCACCAAGACAGCGCCACCATCCGTAGCCGTTCGTGGCCTGCCATCCGAAGCTGTTCGTGGTTGCTGGACCAGCTGTTCGTGGTTGCTGGACCAACTTCTTCATACGGAGAAGGAAGCCCGCTGCTGCAACGAACGAAGCACCATGGTCACTGCAACGGAGAACCACCCCGATCAGCTGCAGATTCGAGAAGCCAGATTTATGTACAGATCCGCCACCCCCACCATCTGAAGCCACCCCCACCGTGTGCCATTAACCACCATCATCACCCCCTATCCCCACCATCATCACCTTCACACGAAGACTGATAATATTCAGATTCGCACCACCACTGCAGCGCCTGAACTCCGGTAAGACACATCAATCTGGGTGCAGGCCCAAATGGGCTTTAGTTTTGTTTATTATTGATGTTATTTGTGTTTTCTTGTTGTTGTGCAGGTGCATTCAGACCCAATGGGTACAGGCCCAAACGGGTCCAGACCCAATGGGAAGAAATCTTAAAGCACTCGTGTATTCATGGTATCTGGGCACATTCCCGTGATTGACTACAGGGACCTATGATGCAATAACAATAGAACTAGTATTTGGACATTGACTATTTTGTTTTGGAGATGCAATAACAAGATGAATATTATTTGGACATTGACCTATTTTGTTTTGGAGAGGGCCTATAGTGCAATTACACCAGAATTATTTTTAACACCATAATAAGAAGAATAACGAATTAGTGTATAACCGAGACGGGACTGTACCCGTGATGTGATGTCGTGGGGCTGTGCCCATTAACCCTGTTAACGAATCAGATATTCAAAACAGAAAATGACTTTAAAAAAAATTAAAAAGCTGGAAAGGGTATAAGGGTAAAGTTGAATAACTAGATTTGTAAGGGAGGACTTTGTTAGAAGAAGTAAGTAGAGAGGATTTTAAATATAAACTTTGAGTCATTTAGACTCTTTTTTGTAATTTCCTCGGATATATATGAAAACAAGTAATGGTGACGATGACAGTGAAGGTGACACCGTGACGGACTAAGTTGATGAAAAATATATTGCCATAAAAATTTAGAGCAAATTCCATTTTTGGGCCATTACCTATGGCCTAAAAACATTTTTAGGCCAAACGTTTCAAAAGTCACATTTTTAGGCCAAACGTATTCAAAACGTCCATTTTTAGGCCATTTCACTAATTTCATAAGATATTTTATTGATTCTAAGGACAATTTAAGCATTTTAAATAAACTATATGTCTATTTGGCCGCATCACAAACTAGAAACTCGGTCTAAAGTGTCCAAATTGTCCTTAAAATCAATGAAATATCTCATGAAATTAGTGAAATGGCCTAAAAATGGGCGTTTTGAATACGTTTGGCCTAAAAATGTGACATTTGAAACATTTGGCCTAAAAACATTTTTAGGCCATAGGTAATGGCCTAAAAATGGGATTTCCTCAAAAATTTACTATATCACCAACCATTGCACTATTATTTCTTTAACAAAGAATCACTATACTTTTACGGAATGGGTATAAACATGAAAGTCAAAGCGTCAACATCAACTCTACTGATCATATGGATACGCTGGGATGGAAGATTTCTTTTTCATCAAGCAAATTCTTTATGAAATCCATATCATTTTGTTTTAAGCAAAAATGTAAAAGACACATTGAACTATTGGTCAAAATCTGAAATACCATGTCTTATTCTTTTAACTATCCAATAAATTTCTTATACTCTATAAACGAATGCTAACGCTGCCTTTTTAATGGTTTTAAAACTTGGTTGTCGATTTGTAACAAACTCTTAGGATAAAGAGCAAATTATCGTCTCTTTTTTTTTTTCAAAAGTAACTAATATGTTACTAATATACGGTCAATCTTTATAAAAGATAGTTTGCATACAAAAAATATGTTAATTAGGACAAAAGATGTACCATCAATCGTTTCTTGCAATATAACGTAGGATCTCTGCAAAGTTATTCTTGATAATACACTAACAATCGGAAACTCTTGTGAAATACATGCTAATCGAATCCCTTGCAAAGTCAATTTTTATTCTAGCTTCCTCACAAAAATTAATTGAGGCAGTAACGTAATTTTTTTTTTATTTTCAAATATAGCAAATCGCGCGCTGAGTCAGCGCGCGACTGTTGACGTGGCAATATAACTTAGCTGAATTAAAAAATAATTGTAGAATTTTTTTATTAATCTTAATATTTTATATTGTGTTCTTTTGATCCAATTTTTTTATTTAAACTCTATTTTTTATATTTCATTTAAATATTTTTATCATATTAATTCTTCAACTTTACTTTAAGTATATTTCTTATCAAGTTTAGTATTTTATTAAATTTAATTATTAATTTATATATATTCATTTATTAATTCGTTTTTCATTATTTGGTGTGAAAATAATCAAATGAAAGTTACATAAAATACACAATTTTATATTGAAAATAAATTGTGTGAAAAAATTTCAATAATATAATAATATAAATGAACATAACTTCAAGATTTATTGAAGATAAATAAATAAATTACGTCACTGTCAAAATCATGAAAGAATTGTATCTTATTTAATTTTGTGTGTAAATCTATGGTTTATCGACGATTTAGAATATTTAACACGATATTATGTGTATCATATAATTATTATTTACCAAATAATTAAAAACTAATTAACCAATAGATATATACTACTTAATAATTAAATTGAAAAAATAATTGAGAAAGAAGTAAGGTGGAAAAGTTAATGTGATAAAAATATTAGATAAGTTGTAAAAAAAGATTTAAATAAAACTTTTGAATTAAAATAACACAATATATAATACTAGAGTCAATAAATTTATTTAAAATAAAAAAGAAAAGAATTATACAAATTTTTTTCATTTTATTTAAATTGCAGTGCAACATCATTAGTCGCGCGCTGAGTCAGTGCTCGACTTGCTATTTTTAGAAATAAAAAAGAATTAAGCTACTGTTCTAATTACTTTTGGTTAGAAGGTTAGAATTGAAAAAAACTCACTTTCAACTTGTGTAAGTAATCTCAAAAGAAAGGGCTACTCCATCAATCAATGCTCCTCGCAATCATGACTAACACAAATAACAAAAATTTGAATTAGTTACCGATAAACTAATAATATAGGTTGAGAAGAGAAAACAAGTGGTCCTCCAAAGTGAAGAAAGTCAGATAGCCTAAGTGCATTGATGTCCCTATATATGATAGATTAATCTAGTCACGAGATATATTTATAAGGTTATTTAGTACTTCGTGGAAAGATTTTTCCCTATTATATGATGTTTTATGATTTCTCGTCAAGTTATACCTTTTATGTTACTCTTAGAGTTTTTGTGGGAAATTTGTGTGTTAAGTGTGTAACTATTAAATACTTGGATACTAAGATACTCCGAGACGATGATAAGAAGTCTTGAAAACAAAATTACCATAAATTCTTTGCGTTAAAAGATGATTCGACCACTTTTGAAAAGCTAGAGTGTATACCGGTAGAATTTGGAAAACGACTTGTTAGAGTCACCAAACATAATATGTTAGGATTATGGATGAGACATTGGATTTCATGGTAGAACTTGAAGTTAGGAGCGCGTAGCAAACGACGATTCATGATTTGAAGCTAAAATGAAAGAGTTATTGAATTTGTCGTTTCCATGGTTTGAACTAGTCCACTCATTTAATAAAACATTTTTTTGTCAATTGGGCGATCTAAAAGGGGCCCACAACACACAAAAAACGTGATGGATCCATTATATATCAATTTTAAACATTATAAATGGGTCCTCATTAAACAGGAAGAAAATACCTGGAGCAGAGTAGAAGAAAGGAGAAGAAGTTTTGAAACATTATATGCCCTTCCAAATCTATCCTTCATCATTTTGCATCAACTATTAGTGTAATTTCATTCCTTTTTATCTTCTGAACATGAATATTATGCTTTTACTTTCTAGTTTTATTTATTTTAGTATGAACTAAATTCTCGTAGCTTAAGAATCTTATTTATGTATAAACTCTAGTATGATTTATTGCGTTTATTGAATTTGGAATTACATAATTTAATCGGGTTGTTAAAATTATATGTTTCAGTTATGTATTTGACATGCAAATTAAGCCCTTACTCTGGCCAAGTATAGGACTTCCCTTAGTAATTAGGAATATCACCCGGAAAGGTGGTTCGATTACTAAAAATGATACATATTCGTTCGGTGTGCGTTAGTGATCTTGACGGGGTTGACTAGCCGGATAGTTAATATGATTAGAGACTTTTAGCACCTATCATTGCATAGGGTCACCTCACCTTATCCCCTAGTAGTGTTGAAGTATATGCCTAAGCTACCTGATGGAGTGAGGAAAAGGTTAGAATCCTGACTATTTCATCACTAAACAATCCACTCTTAAACAATAAAACGTAGATTCAATACTAGTGGGATTACTTGCGAGTCCTCAAGCTATACTCTCATCTAATATATTGAGTTATATTATTTTATTAGTATTTATTTTAATTATTAATCTTATTTTAATTTATCTTAATTGCATCATATTCCTTAATCACAAAAAAAAAAAATTTATTTTTTCTTTTTAGTTTAGCAACTCATTCTAGTGCACTTCCTAAGAACACATCATAAGAATTAACCTTTGTTGTCCTTATGGAGACGATATTCTTTACATACTTACTTTTATTACTTTTCAACGATCCATACACTTCCGGTTAGTTAGATATCTCGATGTGTAAATTAATTAGGTTATTTTATTGCATCTTGGGAGACGATAACTTTTTGGCACCTCAGCAAGGGGACTATATCATTATTTTATGTGTTTTTATTTAGCGTAGTAGAATTAGTTGTTTAATTTTACGATTTGGTTTTTGTTTTGTCTTTTGCAGATTCGTAGAGGGCTAATGTAAACAATAAAAGGCGAGCAAGGCCTTCATGTCTCATTTGGAGTACATCTCGTAGGTATACTCCCTCCAGCAATCCAAGTCCTTCGGTCCAAGCCTGATCATGGTATGATTAATCAATTCCTGAGCTACGGGAATTCTAGTGGAGTCGTGATGTCTCCAAAGGCAACACTCAATTTAGTCACCTCTATAAACATTAACCCTAATGATATAGTAAAACTTTTTAAAGTAATAATTTTTAGATAAGAAGAGGGTATCTATCACAAGGAGTTCACATAAACATGTTATCATGTAAGCTGCGATACATGAGTTTTTATCAATCTTGAGAGATTATCAATTTAGAGAGAATCGCCCTAGAGAGGTTTTAATTGTTGGAATATTTGAAAGTAAACAATTGTTTACTTCCCACATCGGTGGGTGGAGGGAGTATAAAACATTTTTTATACTTGGTAATTTCAACAATGTTCAAAAGCCAACACCCATGCACATGGCAAAGCAATGATCTAACCCACACGCGCGCACCACCACCACCACCACCCACCCACCCGGCCCGGCCCGGCACCGGCGGCGGCGGCGGCGTGGGGCGTGGGAGCGTGGGGGCGTGGGTCGTGGGTCGTGGTTCGTGGTTCGTGGTTCGTGGTTCGTGGGGAGTTTGGGGAGTTTGGGGAGTCAAAAAATGAAGAATGAAACAAGTTTTGGTCCAGCTCTTATAGTGAAGTGGTGAAGCTGGCAAACTATCAAAAGGAAAACGGAAGACAAGGCTCCACCAATCACGCTCCCATCAAGATGATTATTCCATTAGCAGGTCAACTCGTCAATCAAAACGTGTGGATTGAAAGACAAGTCAACCAGCGGTTACACTTGCATTCATAACGTGGGGGAATTAAAAGTCAGCAGAAACGTGTGGAATCAAATCAAATCCAAAACAGTCAATCTGTTACTAGAGGAAATCACGGACGTGATTGGTCCGTTACAACTGACAAGGATTTTCAGAACTTCCCCTCCCCTATATATAGTGCTCACTCCCCACTTGTAATCTCACCGAAAATCAACAAAGCAAAAACCACTTCTCCCTTTCTCTGAGATAAAGCTGTAATAGTCGTCTTTCTGTTAGAAGATACCGGTACGCCAGAAAATCTTTTTTAACGCTAGGATTACTGTTTTTCCGTGTATTAGTGTTTCGCTTTCCGTGTAAGTTGATTTTCAGTTGTAATTTCAATTCTTGTAATAGTTAGTTTACATTTAAATCGATTTTACATTTCATCTCTTTCAAATCGTTTCTTCTACTTTGCTTTAAACGGTGATATTTTCACTCACAATTTAAAAAAGATTTCCGTAGCTTTTTTCTTATCACCGGTTTTTTAATGGCTTTTCCAAACACGGCAGTTGCTTCATCATTGAATGCAAAGGCCTTTCCCAACGTGAATCAGGTGGAATCTCTTAATGGTTCCAACTACAAACGTTGGGCACAAAAGATCCTTATCTGTCTTGAACAGTACGAACTGGACTTCGTTTTATACGAGGATCCTCCACATTTAGTGGACAATGGGGTTCCCACTGAAGAAGAACAGACTAGGCATCTTGCTCTGGAAGCCAAGTTTAAGCGAGCTAACACCATGGCTCGAGGATGGATGTTGAACGACGTGTCAAACCTCATCTTTGATCTTCTTGCCAAAGAAAAATCGGCAAAGATCATATGGGAGACACTTGAGAAAAAATATGGGGCTGAGGATTCGGGTAAGAAGAAATATGTCACTGGGGCCTGGTACAACTTTCGTCTCACCGATCGAAAACCCATGACCGAACAACTCCATATCTATGAGAACCTTTGCGCAGATGTGATTGCTGAAGGTATGAAAATGTGTGAAGTTCTCGAAGCCAATATCTTGTTAGAAAAATTTCCACCTTCCTGGAGCGAATACCGCAATCAACTTAAGCACAAGAAGAAGGAAATGACACTACAGGAGCTGATTAGCCACATTCAAGTCGAAGAGGCTAATCGACTCAAAGACAGGTCTATCTCTTTTCCTACTCAATCCTCCAAAGCTAATCTTGTTGAAAGTTCTGGTGAAGGTAACAAAGGCAGGTTCAAAGGAAAGGGTAAACAACAAGGCCACAACAAATCCAAATCTGGGGGAAACAAGAACCGCGGCAACTCCAAAGGTGGTGGGTTCAAAACCTCTGGTAAGATTCAGAAACCCAAAGGAGCTTGCTACGTTTGTGGGAAGGAAGGACATAGGGCTTTCGAATGCAAACTTAGAGCCAATCAAGGTCCTAAACCTGCCGCAAATCTGGTCGAGACTGAAGAGGTTATCGCTGCAGTAATGGTTGAGGTAAACCTAATTGAGAACAAAACCGAGTGGATCCTTGATACTGGAGCTTCTCGTCATTTCTGCTCAACGAGATCCATGTTCAAGAAATTCGAAGAAGAAACAAATGGTGAATTTGTCTACATGGGTGACTCCTCAACCGCCATGGTCTTCGGTAAAGGACAGGTTTCTCTCAAACTCACTTCTGGTAAAACCCTAGAGTTGCATGATGTTCTCTTCGTCCCCTGTCTCCGTAGGAACCTAGTTTCCGGAGCTCTTCTTAATAAAGTAGGCCTTAAACTTGTATTTGAAGGGGGGAAAATGGTTATTACCAAAAATGATGAATTTGTGGGGAAAGGGTACATGAATGGTGGTTTGTTTGTTTTAAATACTGTACCAATGAATGAGAATGCCTCTGATTTTGCTTATGTTGTTGAATCTATTGACACTTGGCATGGTAGACTAGGTCACCTTAATATCTCCTCTATTAAAAGGCTTAAAGAACTTGGACTAATACCCCTCAATAAAATAGATGACTTTTCCAAATGTCAAATTTGTGTAGAGTCCAAACTTGCGAAGAAGCCCTTTAAGCCCGTGACCACTAGAAAGACTAGTCTCCTTGATTTAGTGCATTCTGACTTAGCTGATTTTAAAAACTCCGCTAGTAGAGGAGGAAAACTTTACTATATAACCTTTGTAGATGACTACTCTAGGTTCACTAAAGTGTATCTTCTTAAAACTAAAGACGAGGCGGAAAACGCGTTTTTAAAATACAAAGCTGAAGTAGAAAATCAACTAGACTGTAAAATCAAAAGACTTAGGTCAGATAGAGGAGGCGAATATAGTTCTAATTCACTTAAAGAGTTTTGTGAAATAAATGGGATAATCCACGAACTTAGTGCCCCCTATACACCCCAACAAAATGGCATAGCTGAGAGGAAAAATAGATCCCTTAAAGAGACTATGAATGCTATGTTAATAAGTTCAGGTTTACCAACCAACATGTGGGGGGGAGCTGTTCTATCAGCATGTTATGTCCTTAATAGGGTACCCCATAAATCCCTAGATAAGACCCCCTACGAGATGTGGAAAGGGTTTCCACCTAACCTGAAATTTTTAAAAGTGTGGGGGTGTCTGGCTAAAGTCAAACTACCCGATTTTAAAACAGTCACTGTTGTACCAAAAACAATAGACTCCGTTTTCATAGGGTATGCTCAGAATAGTGCAGCCTATAGATTCCTATCATTAGATGATAACTCCTTTTTTGAATCTAGAGATGCTGAATTCTTTGAAAACATCTTCCCTTTGAAAACTATGCATAGTGTTGATGCTCCTTTGTCTTCTAGTAACTTATCTGATGAGGTTAATGTTCCTTGATGTGATAGTGCCCCTGACCCCTCTACCTCCTATGAGCCTAGTAGTATTCCTGAGGAAGAACTTAGGAGGAGTAAGAGGCGTAGGACCGAGTCTAGTTTCGGACCTGATTTTATCACAGCCTTCTTAACCGAAGGTTTTCACATTGACCTGATAAGTGAACAGGTTGTCACCTGTCTCCTCATGGAGGAAGACCCAAAAACTTATGCCGATGCTTTGAGATCGGTAGATGCTAGTTTTTGGAAAGAAGCTATTAATAGCGAACTTGAGTCTATTAGAAGTAATCATACGTGGGAATTAACTGACTTACCCAAAGGCAGCAAACCCATAAACAGCAAATGGATTTTTAAGAAAAAGTTGAGACCTGATGGCTCAATAGAAAAATTCAAAGCTAGGCTCGTCATTAAGGGTTTCACCCAAAAGAAAGGCCTTGATTACTTCGACACTTATTCCCCGGTGACCAAAATCGCCACCATTAGGACCCTCATCGCTCTTGCGGTCATTCACAAACTTGTCATACATCAGATGGATGTTAAGACTGCGTTTCTGAATGGGGACCTAGATGAAGAGATCTATATGGCCCAGCCTGAAGGGTGTGTGGTTCCTGGTCAATGGGATAAAGTGTGCAAGTTGAAGAAGTCTTTGTATGGCTTAAAACAGGCACCCAAAAATGGTATGAAAAACTCGATAGTACCCTTATCTCCAACAGGTTTGTGGTCAACACTTCTGACTCATGTGTTTACTCCAAAGTAAGAGGATCAGAGTGTACCATCATCTGCCTGTATGTAGATGACATGCTCATCTTCGGCACTTCTCTTCATACCATAAATGAGACCAAACGCTTCTTGTCTTCTAAATTTGACATGAAAGACATGGGAGAAGCAGATGTAATTCTTGGGGTAAAAATCATTAGGAGCAGTAATGGTATTTCCCTGAGTCAGTCTCATTACGTAGAAAGGATGTTGAAGAAATTCGACTCCTTTGAGGTGACACCTGTAAATACTCCCTATGATTCTAGTATTCATTTGTCTAAAAATTCTGGAGATGCTGTATCCCAAAATGAATATGCCAAAATCATAGGTAGTGTGATGTTCTTAATGAACTACACTCGACCCGATATTGCCTACGCCGTTAGTAGACTTAGTCGCTATACTCATAACCCGAGTAATGACCACTGGGTTGCACTTCGTCGTCTTCTAAAGTATCTGCGAGGTACCATGGATCTAGGTTTGCATTTCAGCTCATTCCCTGCAGTTCTTGAGGGATTCTGTGATGCAAACTGGATCTCTGACAATGACGAAGTCAACTCCACCATTGGTTATGTTTTCTCCTTAGGAGGAGGTGCTATATCGTGGAAGTCCTCTAAACAGACTTGTATAGCACGCTCCACCATGGAGTCTGAGTTTATAGCACTAGAGATGGCTGGACAAGAAGCTGAGTGGTTGAGAAGTCTCTTATCAGATGTGCCCCTTTGGGAAGGCAAGGCCACACCTGTGTGTATTCATTGTGATTCACAAGCATCCATTGCAGTTGCTCATCAAAGTGCATACAATGGAAAGAAGAGACACATACGCATCAGACATGGCTCAGTAAAACAGTTACTGAAGAATGGTGTGATAGCCTTGGAGTATGTACGATCAGAGGAAAACCTCGCTGATCCTTTTACTAAAGGCCTACCCAGGAGAGTAGTCCTGGAAACGTCGAGGGGGATGGGGTTGAGACCCGTTAATGGGGAACATGTGACTCTTGAGTCAAGATGATCTCCATCCATCCCTATGGCATAAAACTAAAGTAATATGGATTCATAGCCACTTGTGGTGGTCCTTTTGAAGGACTTGATGAATCAGAATTCATAGCCTATATGGTGGTCCTTTCGAGAAGGACTTGATGAATTCAAGGGTAGCAAAACCCAAAACCTTTATCAACAAAATGTTAAGGAGACGTCCTTGAACAAATGTAAATAAAGGTATCCACAAAGTTCATAGCCCGCAAGGGTGGTTCTTAGAGAAGGACTTGATGAACCCAACGAAAAGGTGAGGTTCGAGGAAACCATAACCTTCAGCAGGGTAGAGTATGTGTTGTGAGGGCCTCGATCGAAAACCGTTAAAGTTCAAGAGTACGTTCACTTGAACGGAATTCGGTGGTTGCCTCATTTCACTACGTGACAATTCAAATCGAAAGATATTGGCACTTAAGTACAATTCACCCAAACGCTGAAAGTCGTGGAAAACTGATCACCTTCTCTTCAAACTGTTTGTTGACCTTCAAATATGTGGGGGATTGTTGGAATATTTGAAAGTAAACAATTGTTTACTTCCCACATCGGTGGGTGGAGGGAGTATAAAACATTTTTTATACTTGGTAATTTCAACAATGTTCAAAAGCCAACACCCATGCACATGGCAAAGCAATGATCTAACCCACACGCGCACCACCACCACCACCACCCACCCGCCCTTTAATATATTAATCTATTGATGTTTAGTTTATATTTTGATGGTCATAATAGACTTTATAAACTCGATAGGAGAATATATTTTGCCCTCGCACTAGTGAGTAGTGACCTTATTTAAATTAAATCCAGTTTGTAGATGTGAGGGTGTTACAAGTGTTTTTTGGAAACGAAGACATACATAGAAGGTTCTATCTCAACAAATCTGGTTAATAAATTTCAAAATCACCAAATAAGATCATTGGCGTCCACTCTTAAGAAAATATCAACAAAATAGAAATAGTGAAAATAAAGAATGGTGCATGTATACATGCTTGTTCTCTGATTAATGCTTACAATTAGAATCACAATTGTTGCACAACTCTTGTACTACTAGTCTACATACAACCAACAACAAATAAGATAACACAATTGTTTCAACTACTATTACAACCCATTAAACCTCTACGCCAATCCATAATCACAAGAGTAGCATAGCTATGAGCAAGCGCAGCTGCAATTACAAACGTGTGAAATATCTGATGACTATGTCCAAGTATATCAAATGCACCAGGTTTCCACCTTTCAGGTATCCTAGTAACATAAATAGCAGCTCCAATTGCGTATAAAATAGCCATGGTTATCTCGAATCCAAGTGCCACAAGTACTTTCGGATGATCAAGACATATTATAACAGCGTGAACGGCTGGGATCACTCCGGTGAATCCCATTGCGAGAAAAAGTCCAGCCCTGAAGGATCGAAACTCTCGAGTCGAGAGCTCAGGAGCAATAAGTGTGAAAATTACGCATAATCCTATTAAAGTTATGGTTGTAAGGTAAAAGAGACGCCAATAAGTGTGACAAAAGAAAGTGTAATAGATAGGAGGGTAGAACGAAGAGACTATCATGATTGAAATGCCGGAATAATCGAGACCCCAGAAGAATAAATTGAAGCGCTTTGAGTGACACGCGAATATGTGAGAAAGTGTGCTAAATACTAGACAACTCATTGCACCTACCAAAAAAACAAACCATGGCCATTTTGGTACTACTTCATCTACGTCATTCATATCTAACATAGACGATGCATGAGGGATTTGTCTTGGATAGGACTCCTGCAATCAATTTAACTATTCAGTGTACTCTTTTAATTTTTAGTCCCGTACATGTCCGACGATTAAAGTAATTTGTCTTAACCAACATCAGTTTACGTATGCAATTGGAACTTTAGTTTGTTTTCTTTTGTTGTATGCAAAGACAAAGAGTGTCACGTGAAATACAACTCATAGAAGATTAGTTAGACAAATAAGATGGTGACATGTAGGACATTAGTTAGATAGATATTTGGTGTCTAGTTACACCTATAAAACCAAACTAGTAGTATTACCAATTACTTTTTTATTGTTTTCCAAAAATGAGAGTTTAGAATATGGGATAGAAATTAATTATTAAATTTGTTACGTGTAAGCATCGAAAAGTGATGGGGGTGGGGAAAAAGTGGGACCCAGTTTGCATGTTAGTGTAGTCCTATCACGTCCTATATTGTCTCCTCTTTTTGCTTATCCTCACGTTCATAAAGAAAAAAATGGTAAAAGAAACAGAAATGCTTACATGATGACTATTACTAGGAATGGATTCATTTGTTGTTTTCTTCAAAATCAGCATCATTAACGGCCCTTCCACCGCTGGTCTGCTTAAACAAACAAAAATAATTAATTAATTAATTTATTAAATAATGACGAAAATACCCCTCCGGGCAAAACAACCTTATGAATGAGAAATTCGCCATTAAACTCTCCACCGTCGTCTTCTCCATTAAGCTAACCGCCGTTAACCATGCAAACACCACAAACCCAACCAAATGCCTGCAACCATTATATACATACATATATTATATAAGATAGATAATAATAACAAAAGCTAGAGAGAGATACGTACGTCCAAATGTTGAGAGTTTCATTATGCCAAGAAAAAATGCTAAAAGCAATGTCTTTTAAAGGCCATTCACATCTGTAATAATCTCGTATGAACTCGTTATCTTTCAAATAATCCGGTAACACATCGTACTTAACAAGCCTTCCTCCACCTGTGACTTCTAATGATTTCTTCTTTGTATTCTTCTTATTGTTCTTCTTATTACTCTTCTTCTTCTCCGATTCAACTCTATCCTTTGACTCACTGCTCTTCCTTATCTCTTTCCGGTTCATGATCTCCCCGGCGATCTCACTCGCCGTAAATTTGATTTCCTACAATCACCCTCTTCTCATGTATTATACGTGCCTGTGGGTGTAGGTAGTCGTGTGTGTGGGTGGGGATGTGCGTTTAGCATAAATGGCGGACAAATATATGTATATATATCTGAGCCAAATAGCGTGTGACCCTTCGCTTTTCTCTCTCTCTTTTATTTCTTAATTCTTATTTCAAATTTATTACTTCCCAAAAAAGATTGCACAAATCATAGAAAGGGAAAAGTATCACTCCTTTTTGCTAATTCTTTATTTAACGTAAATCTTTCATTATTAGTATATATTTTATTGAGGACAGGATAGTAAATATATATAGTTAGCTATAATAACAATTTTATCCATGAGTTATAGGGCCACTTGTTTCTACTTTATTGGAGCTTCAAATTTTATGAAAGGTTTTGACTTTTCAACTATATGGACCATAGAAGCCAGAAGGTTCTTCAAAATCAACTCTTTGACCATCATGTTACTCCTTCAACTACGATGGCTTCTCTTGTTATATAGCGGATTCGTCCTAGACATGAATGAATATGCTACAACACCTTATTGTCTAATATGAGAATGTTAATTCTCCTTCCAAAGCAAAGCAAGTTCTTGCACATTTATTTATCCGATGACTCCAAATTTTTAAGGTGTTAAGAATGCGAATGATGTGCATATTGATTCAAGATCAAACTCTCCATTAGATTCATAATGCTAGTTATAGATTTCTTGTTTGTAATAGAACTTACTGTCATATCAAGTCCATCATTTGTATCATACTACCATACGCTTCATAATTCCTTAGTTGCTCCCACAAATATAGTCAAACATAATTATTTTTGTGAAAGTCTAATTATCACACTTCATGTGTTTAAGCCTAAAACATAGATTGATCACATCAATGTAATCCTCGAACAAGTCAAACATTATGTTCTCATAAATAGCTTCCACATTCTCGTTGATGGATTTCCAAAACAACTTTCTGTTCCATTAGTCTTCACAAAAATCTCCAAATCTCATGGCATCAATCACCTTGAACCGTGATATAAAAATTATAAGATATGGTGCGAGACATCCACTAACTCATTTAACTATAAAATAACTGATTTGCCTTTTGATCAACTCACACACTATTCCTAAACTATTGATAAACTATTGAATAATTATTTGTTAAGATTATGTGTACAAGATAATGACTTTTCACTTACAAGTATAATACTAAGTAAATAATACAAGATTAATGATATAAACCATCCAACATACCACCCATGACGTAGCGTAATTTGATTGAAAGTAAATGGTTAATTTATTTATTTACTCGATTTGATTAACGATTTACTTCCAATCAAATCACGCCACGTCATGGGTGGAATATATCATTACTCATAATAAAATTATTATGTTTCACATCACAAACAATGATAATCATAAGTAATGTTTTAGTATAAGATTAACTGATAGAACTTTAATGTAAGAATACGACGGGTTATCACGAAGGCGACGCGCATGTCGTGGATTAGTTTCTCAAGATACTCACACCATAAATACTTTTTGACCAACTAATCATTGTTTTGCTCACTGATTTCAAGTAGGTGATGGTGAAGGTTATCCATAATGGTATGTGACATATCTAATGTCGCTAGAGTAATCTACTATGTGGTCGAACTCACCGATATATCTCGATATGTATTTAAAAGACTTACATATGATTATTTTTCCCGAAAGTTGGTTGTAGCTACAAAGGATTCTTTTTTCTTAATCTTGAGTTTGTCGGGATGCAATGGTCATGATAAGTAAGTTAGTTTGATATACTATGTGTGTGGTCTATCATAACTCTATATCTCATGTATGTTGACTATACTGCTTAACTTATCACGACGTGTGTACAAAAAATAGATTCTAGATGATATCCACTCCATAGTAGGGTTGTACTGATTAACCTAACTTTGGTTGTGTAATATGTTGTCTAGCATATTCTGGAATTATTGCAAGTCGCTACTTGATTTCAGGCTAATAATACATGTAAATGTGATATGAACAAGATTCCGATAATTATGCATGAAATAGACTCATAAGTCTACTATTAGAATATTGGAGGGGTAATTTGGTCAATTCAAATTTGGTAGGTCAAGAACAAGAATATTTTAAATTTAATCCTATATATACAAATTTACACGTATGAGCTCAATCGTATTCTCATAATAGAGCAGTTACACGACTTTTAGTTGGATAACAAATTTATCCTAGTATACTAAAAGTTAGGGGTAGATGTGTTTTTTGGTTCATCATATGTAAGTTAAGTTAATTTTTGCTGCTATAATTTTAGTAAGCTTGTCGAAAATAAATTATGATATAATACTAAATGATTAGACGTTTAAATTATTATTGTAATAGATAACTCGAAAATAATTATTATATTATTACTTATTTTGATTAGATTAATATCATTAAAAGAAAAATAAAAATACTAATTTTATCATTATCTTGTTTTAGAAATATTTATTATTTTTTTAATAATAAAAACAAGATAAAAATAATAAATGATTATTAAGGCGAGTTACTCAAAATGTTCACCATCCATATTTTTTTAGCCATTAAGATCTAAACCAATCAAATGACCAACATATCATTTAAATCCATAATTAACAATAAAATATTCTTTGATTAAAAACTCTTTACATGTAACTCATCAATACACGTGGTTTAATTAACAACAAAACATCTTATAAATAAAACATTCCATAACTATACATTTCATAACATTTTATGTTTCATCCCAAAAAATCAAATTGTTTTAATTTAACAGATTCGTCCAAATCGGTAAGGATCAAATCCATATCTGAACATGTATTTGCATAATAACAAGATAAAAAAATATCAATTAGAATGTCAATAAGTGTAATAACAATGAGTTGACAGTACAAAAACAATGGACTATCTAAACAAAAATAATGGGATGACAGACATATCGATGAGTTGTATGTGTAAAACACTAAGATGTTCATATTCATTCATGAGTTGTTTGCAAAACTATACACCCAAACATATATAATAGTGGGTTGATAGCGTAATTTCAGTGGGATGATATCATAATATTAATGTGGTTTTAGAATGATATGGTGTTAATTATTCATATGATGACAACATATATTCAACACAAAATTCAACAATTATGAATAAAGTATTACAAGAAGAACAAAAGCTCTTATTAGTCTAGTACAACTCTAGCAGTTGCACGTTCACTTCTGTCATTCCTAATAAAATGATTCAGGTAATCAGGTGGGACCACAAAGTCTATCGGTTGCCCAAACATCCTTGCCCCTTCTTTTGCTAACTTGTCCGCACAACTGTTGGCTTCTCGATAAATATAATTTAGCTCAATCTTTTGGAAATTGCCCAAAATGGCACAACATTCGCGTAACATTGAAACATGGCGACTACCTAAGTTCCCACCGCCCTTCACTAGCGCGTGGAACTTCCCCGAGTCCCTCTCATTGTGAGTTGAGCTCCCACCGCCCTTCACTAGCGCGTGGAGCTCCTCCGAATCTGTTTCAATAATCATTTCAATATACCCTTTGTTAATAGCCCATCTAAGACCAAATAATAATGCATAAAGTTCTGAGGCAAAGGGTGAATCAAAGGTGCAAGGGCCCGTAAAACCCGCAATGCAAGACCCGAATTTGTCCCTCAATAACCCTCCTATGCCAGCTCTCTTTTCCTCTCTAGTGAAGCTTCCATCAATGTTTAGCTTCACCCCGTTACAAGGTTTTAACCATTTAACCATCACATTTGTAGCTACTTTAGTTATACCGCCTTCAAGACATTTACCCCACGCTAATATAAAGTTACTAGCTGTGGATATAATCTCTTTTTTTAACTCTAGAGTGTGTGGTATATTCTCTAGTTCATTGAAGATAACATTATTACGCTTGGTCCAAATAACCCAAAGCGCAGCTGTGAATATGTACGGCCACTCGAAACCAGCAATCCGGGCTTTAGACGCAAGATGGCCCGTTATCCAGGCCCGAGTTGCTTCTGTTGCGGAAATTGCAGGTCCGCCTCCAGCAGGCTGTTGCTGCTCACGGTTTGCAGCAGTCCACCAGCTTCCCCGGTTGCGTATCCAGTCTTCATTCAAAGCCCATAGCTGAGTTCGGTCCCTGTCCTCCAGCTTTCCATGGTGCAGCTAAAATTCAACAAAATTCATAATTCAAAAGCAACTAATGTAACAAACTTAAAAATATGAGGAAAAAAAATATCAATCACAACAATGAGAACAACTCTAGTGGAATTGTCAACTAAAAAAATGAAACCAATCACCTAAATACTTAATACAGTTTTATACGATACATATAGAAGAATAATGAGCAGAGAATAATGAACAAAAAGATATTAAAAAGTAAATATCAAAATATAATAAACTTGTGATAAATATACCTGAATTTATAAAATATATATCTTACATACGAAGTTTGGAATTAAGAATCAGACCTGAATTCAGTATATATATATCTTACGTATGAAGTTTTTGAATAAGATTTTGGATATCGAAAATGATATTTTTAGGTCGATGTGAGAGAGAGAGAGAGAGAGAGAGAGAGAGAGAGAGAGAGAGAGAGAGAGAGAGAGAGAGAGAGAGAGAGAGAGAGAGAGAGCTCATGAGGATTTTTATTTTAAATACACGTGATTATAAAATTTATTTTTAAAAGTTTGTTAAAATAGAATCGATGAATACAATGCTGATTGTATATTAAATGTAACACACATATTATTTTAGTAACATTAAGAATATAATGGGTAGATCATAAAATGTTTGGAGCTTCTAAAAGGAGAAAAAACATGGGTTTTTAAGGGTGTAAAGTCGTGATATTTTCAACAATAAACTTTAATTCTTATCTTACTATTTAATTTATATTATTATTAATTAGAACAATTGACTTGGAAAGGAAGAAAGAAGAGTCATTCTCTTTTCTTATTGGCTGAAAATACTAGATTAGATTCTTGGATATAAAAGACTAATAAAAGAATATTTTTTCTTAAAATTAATCACAAAATTCACAACACAAGAAAAACTCATATTTTTATTCCTATGAAAAGCCTAGGTCCGAAACCAGCTAGGAGGAAAATAAAAATAGAATTCCAATTTTCCGGTTGTTGCCTTTTATCGTCAAAGCTTCCCCAAATCATAATCTTGATAACCAATGATCCCATTCTCGGTAGAATCGCCATTAACAACTGATCAGAGACGAAGATCAAGAGATTTCAGAGGCTAGCTTGTACTAGGAATCTCGAGTTTTGGTAGATGTTCCTCTTTAAGTTTCTACATACAATCAGTTGGTGAAAAGATTACCAACCAATCATTTTTCAAGGTAAACATTACAACCACTATATTAAGAATGCTAGAAAAAATTTACGTGAATATAGGATTTTAAATGTTCTATTTAAATGCCATGAATAGGATTTTAGATAAAAATAATACTCGCTAATAATTCTAGGGTGAGTTTGATAGTTTATCCATGACAAAAAAATGTTTTATCATACCTGATTCCCCGATCTGATCTTATCAATTGGTATCAGACCTACGACTCAATTAGATTTATAATTGTAAATCCTTATAACTCATGGTTCAAATTTTATGTGGTAAGAAAAAGAATGATTTTTTTTGGTGTTGTTTAAATTGTTGTATCGCTAATTCTTGTTTTACAGCATAGTGGTCGCTCCTAGAGTGTGATATATTATTTGATATATTCATGTTTCTTGCCTTATGGAGATTTGTCACTTTTAGAGTTATTTGTGCGTAATTTGTGTGTTAAGTGTGAACCTCTTAGGTACAAGTATGATATTTGATGCCAAAACATGGATAAGAAGTTGAGGAAAGGAGATCAAAGAGTAAATGACTAAAAAACTGTTTTTAGAAAGTGTAAGAGTTGTATGACAGAATTAGAAAGTGAATTGTTTTCAATACCACGTGATATTTACAAATAATTTGGATGAGCCATTTTGTATCCAGATAGGGATTTAAATTAGGAACGCGTGTCCACTGATGGATTACGATTCAAAGTTGTAACAAAGAAGTTATGAATTTTGGTGTGACTCGAAGCAGTCCCCTCTTGGAGGAAAACGTTTTTTGGGATGGTCTAGGTCATTAAAACCTAGCACATGACCCATGAAAACCCTAAAACATTTTCTAACTTATAAGTATCAGCTACGAACATTAGAAACATATCCCTTGACCGCCAGATCTTACCTTTTTATCAAGAATTCCACTAGAGAAGCGGTTAAGAGGATCTAGAGAAGAAAGAAACAAGAGCTGGCATTTTACCGCGTCAATTATACACCTCTCTTTCTCTCTTATTTGGGTAAATTAGAGTTATATATTTAGATTAACATTATTTCTATGCTATCTATTCTTAGTTCACTTATGCACGATTTCTATTTTGTTTAAGAGTTGTTTATGTATGAACCTAGTTTTTATTGTTTAATTTGTTCTTTTGATTATACTTAAACAAATTGTGTTTTACATCTATTAGGTTTACTTTCTTGATTTAATACTATCCATATTTTGGCCAAGTAATGGGTAGCCCGAGTAATTATGCTGACATTCGGACGGGGGATTTTAATTATGTATTAGAGTATACACACTTGGTGTTTGAGCCAATAGGCCTTGACTAACCAAGTAGCCACTAGGGTTTGGACTTCATCTCTCGGAATTTGAGTACAAGACCTCTTTAAGTTTATCCTAACGGGAGTTAGAAAGAATTTAGAATCCAAGTTAATAAGAACAACCAATTTGCCCTTATTTCTAGAATCTAAGTCAACAGGAGTAGGTGCATACTTGAAATTTTAAGCTTCTGTCTTCTTTGCATAATTATATGGTTATCAATAAAATAAAACAACACTTTTTATTTTTTATCTTTCGATTAGAACATTTAAAATCATCTAGGCTAATATTGAACACGAGTCTAAATAACTGTCTAAATCCCTGAAGGACAAACTTTACTTACTTACTTATTACTTGTAACGACCTGTACACTTACAAAGAGTTATTCGTGGTTTTGAGGTGTGTGCGCTTTTTTACATCACATCTACGGGCCCAGAATGCTAAAAGTCGGGGAAGAAGGAAGTCGAACCTCTAATCAACCTAGGCAGAAGATCTTGCAGAGGAAAGGCCTAGCCAAGAAGAAGATCAGGCAGGTTTCGATTCGCCTCTCTTTTAGTGGAAGTTGAGCTTGTCGGATCTGCTGCTCGTGACTTTAGGGATCGTTGACCACCATTTTTATTGCTATTTGTGACGTCAATTGAGATTACGGTCTAGCAGGTCATTGGTTCGGTTGATTCTTCTATAAACAGGAACAAGCGATTTATAAATATCATTAACCACATAATTTAGTGAGCGACACCAAATATTTCATGGATTGCTTCTTTAGCCAGATTATAGCATATTAAAATCACGCTACCATCATCCTCGGTACAATACTCAACCCGAAGATAAAAATATAATCAAAACACGACATCAAAAATGCATATGTATAGAAAAAAAAAAGGAGAAGAGTTTGGAATAGTGATTATACAACGAGAATAATAGACAATTAGATACCTTACTCCCGATGACCAAATCATGGGTTTCGTCTTAGTCATTCTGAAGATCTAAATAAAAATCCGAGAATTCGTTAGTTTCCCTTAACTTTTCGGAAACAGACACTAAGTAAGGATCAAAGGGATATGTGTTGACATTTCGACGCTCAAAATTATAATTTTTTACATCGAAAATTACTTAATCCGAGAAGCATTAATTATCTGATCAAAATAATAAGAATTTGGGCTAGTCAAAATCTGGTCTCTTACTAAACACTATATTACCGGAATTTGTTATGATGTTGATGATAGTATTTATCATTGAACAAAAAAAAATTAATAGTATTTTTGTCGTGTTTGAATAAGAATATATTGTTTGACCAAAAAAAAAAAAAAAAAAGAATATATCAAAACTTTGAAAAGATAAAAAACATAATTATCAAAATAAAAGAATCGGATCTTAATTTCCTGTATTTTATAATGGGGATACTTTTCCGTTTCTCTTTCTTTGCTTCACGGGATATAAAATTAAATTTTGTTACTGTCAAAAAAAAAATTGTTGAGTAACGACTTGCATCGCTTTTCTCGTTGGGGAATTTTTTTCAATAGATCCCTTTTGTAAACTTATGCTTCATAGGTGACAATCCATGTGATATATGTGATATAGTTGACCAAACAAAGCAAAAACAAAAATATTATCCATGTGGAGTGAACAATATAAAAAAACGTGTTTTTTTCTCACACATAAAAGGCTTAAAAGCATGTAATCACCGAGTTACAAACATTAACATAATCACCGGGTTACAAATATTTAACATAATCCTTGGAACGAATCTAAAAGTATCTTACCTTTGCAAACTTCTTTAATAATTTGTACTCATTTATTAATGATTCTTGAATTTATTAATATTTGGAAAAATATTATCCAATATAAATAATTTAATATTACTTTCAATTAATTGATCTATTATCTTATATTTTAAATTTGAAAAACAAATTATACTAACTATTTAAATAATCTAATAATACATATTTATTATTATATTAATGATTATAATATAAATTTGTTACTTTTTTAAATATAACTCACTAAAAGTTTTGGTCATCCAAATCTAATGGTACAGATTCAAACCGAATCAATGATTCCAAATCCAAAACGATTCCAAAAAAAGAAAAAATTAAATAAATTTTATATAAATGATTTTGTTACTCTTTTGAATATAATATTTACTGTCTCAATGGAAAAGATAATTTTTAATCCTTTTAACAAAAATCAAACAACCACTTCTGACCCCTTGACTGAGATAAATAGCTAATACTCCCTCCGTCTATTTTTGTTTGTCCACTTTTTTGTTGCACAAAGATTAAAAAGTGTATTTAATACCTTCCCTTTTTACACAAATGCCCTTAATTAATATACATGAGATCATTTATTGCACTACCTTTTTTACTATTTAATTAGGGGTAATATTGGAAAGAGTAGGGAAAAAGTGTCTTGGTAATGATAAATGGACAAACAATGTTGGACACCCTTTTTTAGAAAATAGGACAAATAAAAATAGACGGAGGGAGTATTATACAAGCCAACCAATTAATCTTGTTTTAAAATTCATAACATACAAAGTTAGCAAGGTTATGACCTCTCACTAAGATTTGTATCATTTTTAAAATGTGACCCTACACGAAATAGACACATGTTAGACACTTGCATGTAAAAATTGGTTTACCTAATTTAAATAAAGGTTAAAGCTTTCGTGTCACAAAAGGAAGCATACTTTATTATATTACTTTTCGCTTTAGATAACTGATTTTAGTCCTACAGTTATGTTTTTAAGACTTAATGTAATGACAATTATTGTGGTAGAATGTAAATTATTGTTCAAAGATTATGATGCTTAACGTAATTGGTTGATGTGGAGCTAATAGAAGTGCCTTGTGTTGTTGAGAAAATTAACCACGCAAGGAGAGAAAGAAAGAGAGTTTCATAAGTCTGTCTAACTAAAAAATTTAAACTAAGAACAACCTGTAGCTAAATTACACACACATGTTCAACTAAAAGAGATTGCAACTCAATTCCAAAGGTAAAGAGTTTTGCTAAAAACATGTCAATTTTTATTCCCAAAGTTGTTATCATCTCTCTAAAGTGCCGATTGAAATAGCATCTCAGCAAGTTCCTACACACAACAATCAATGGTGTGAGCAAGTGATGCGTTAGCATATAATGAAAAAAATGTTATACCTGTTTGCCAGAAGGAACTTTAGGTTCACCCCATTCAATAGCCTTCTTTGCAAGGGTTTCAAAGTCAGCTTTTCCAGCCTATTATTATACATAGTACTAGTTAATAAGCAGACCACAATAAATCAAATTAGTACTAGTACTAGAATCACTTACCTCCACTAAAGTCCCTAAAGATGTATCAAAACTTTCATATCTCTTACGCACAAGCTCAGCTAAAGATCCATCCTCAATTATCTTCGCAGCATTTCGAAGCCCACGGGCCAAAGTATCCATACCCGCAATATGAGCAATAAACAAATCCTCCACTTCCGTACTTTCACGTCGCCTAAATTAACACTTACCAATATTAAAACCCACCATTTTTCCATACCTATAATAACAATATATGAAAAAAAAAAAAATACTAACAATTTTGCATCAAAATTGAATCCTCCAGGTGCTAATCCTCCCTAAAAAAACAAACAAACAACATTAGAAATAATGATACTCTTGAATATATTTACATAGTAATAGAAATGGTTTATTACATTTTTAATAACACTAAGCATAACTAATGTAGCTTCTGATACATCCATTAGAAACTGATCTGTATCCCAACCTGTAATCTCAACCACACAAATTATATTAATTCTTCATCACAAAAAAAAAAAAAAAACAAAAAAAAAAATTACCAATCTGAGGATCCCCTGTATTTGCATCAATATTTCCAAGTAAACCCTCAATTCTAGCGGTCTCAAGTTCATGATAACAGCTATGACCGGATAAAGTTGCGTGATTACACTCAATATTCAGTTTAAATTCATCTACAAAACACAATCAAATCGGATATACATATTAATAATTCAAACAAAATTGATAACAATAATTTGAATTAAATCATTACCAATAAGCCCATTTTTTCGCAAAAAATTAGCGGTTGTCGCAGCATCCCAATCATATCTACCATTTTAATTATTTTCTTAATATAAATCGATAAAAAAAAAAAAACTAGAAATCAAATATATTATATAACAATCATACTGATGTTTTGTAGGCTCTTGTGGTTTAGGTTCAATAAGTAACGTCCCTGAAGGCAAAAAAAAGAGACAAAATATTATTAATTAATATATCAGATAACATTACTAAAGTTTAATTTACCATTGAACCCAATCTTTTTCTTGTAATCAACCGCAGCTCGAAGAAACGTTGCCTAAATAAATAAATAAAAATAATTAAAAATATTGTGAAAAGAATATTTGAGTTTGTCATAATTTTGTTACCAAATGTTTGAGTTCTCTTTCCATATCTGTGTTCAAAAGTGATTGATAACCCTCACGTCCACCCCAAAATACATAGTTTTCACCTCCAAGATAATGTGTCACCTGTACATTTATTAATATTATTTATATAATATATAAAATAAAATATTTAAATAACTCACTTCAATTGCTTTCTTTACTTGAGCGGCTGAATAAGCATAAACCGATAACTCGGAGCTGTTAAAAAGAAGAGGGCCAATTATATATACATACATAGAAGATAAAATAAATAAATAAATATATATATACCTAGTAGCAGCACCATGCATAAATCGAGGATGCACGAATAATTGAGCTGTACCCCATAAAAGCTTAATCTTAGACCCCTGTGATAAGTTCATATATATCATATCAAATAAAAGTAAAATCTACTAATAAAGTCTTATCAATTCAATTCTTACCTGAAGCTTTTTAGCAAGAGCAACTATTTCATCCAAATTAGCGTTACTCTCCTGTAACAATAAATTAACAAAATTAATTTACTTACCTAATATTTTAAAATATATAATAAATTCAAATTCACTTACCTCAATTGTTTTACCTTCTGGTGCAATATCCCTATCGTGGAAACACCATTTCTCTACTCCAAGCTTTTCCAAAAACTCAAAGTTTGCTCTCACTATAACATTAATTTATAGTAAATTGATTTGGTAAAGTAAATAAATAATAATAATATATAAAATCTTACGCCTCCTCTTTGCCATAGCTAAAGAATTAGTGCCATCTTCCCAAGGCCACATCTTTGTAGGTGCACCAAATGGGTCAGCTCCAGTCCCACGAAATGTGTGCCAAAATGCAACACTGAATCTCATCCAATCCTATTAATATTTAAACAAATTAATTTAATACTCAACAAATAATATATTTATTAATTAACATATACCTTCATCTTTTTCCCGAGAATCTCCTCATTAGCGTTGTACCATCTAAATGCAAGTGGATTCTTAGTCAAAGGACCCTGTTTAACCATAAAAAGATTAAAATTTTATATACGAGCTTTGAAATTAAATTAAGCTTTGTTACCTCATATTTAATTTGTGGAATTCCAGGAAAATATTCCCCTTTCCATTCATTTGAATCTGCGGCACCACATTCCTTTTCGCTTCCAACATTCGCCGGACATGTTGGTGGGCCCGCCCCTACCTGCATTCCATTTTATATGATCATTAAAAATAAAAATAAAAGTATAAACAAAACCAAGCTAATTAACGTACCGCTTTACTGGAAAAAAAGTTGAGGAAGATAAGAAAACATAACAATAACTCAGCCTTCATTTTTGTCATAGCATTCAAGTTAAATATCTGCAAACGTCATCAAAGTCTTAAATCTCACAATTGAGAAAAATTGATAAGTGCTTCTTATTTATATATTTTTTTTTAATTTTATATTCATGATTGACCCGTGATCACTACCAGTGGCGCATCATACTTTATGTTTATGATAGTAAACAGAAAATATAATGAATTAATTAAATTATAAATATTCAGTACTATCAAATTAAAGACCAGAGCTTTTTCATTAGATTATTATGATCAAGAATTACATAAACGTATAGAGAGAAGGAAAGAAGGGCTTACAGATGAAATGGATTTTTGACGCAGAAGAGTAGATGAAGAGTGTGAACGAAAATAGAGATTATATAGGAGAAGTGAGAAGAGTTTGAAAGGGGTTAAGTTTGCAATTTCGTATGATCAAAGGTCCTCATAGTGATATATGTAAAAGATATAATAAATGTGAGTACTAGATAAACATGTAAAAGATATTGAAGTATCACACGTGTTGACAGCACTGACCTTTGAGTCAGTCGTTATTTACACATTTAGCCCTTAAATGTGTATGGAATGATATCATAATTAGGACTGTATAGTCATTTCGGTGATTATTTAAAGAATTTCTTTTGGCCAAAAACGTAAACTATATATTTAAATCTCGAACTTTATCTTATCATATCCTGTATTACTAACTCATTGGGAAAGTAAATCTAGAATGACGTGGCAGTCATGGTATGTATTAATGATTTTTTTTACGTTAATATTATTCTTATCCAAAATCTGAGTTTTGTTATTGTTTTGTTTTTAATGAAAATTACATTAAAAATCAATAAGGTTATACCATGAGCCAATAATCCAAAAAACATAACAAGTTAGGTTAGCTTAACTGGTCAGGACTTTGCTATTTTTTCAGCACTTAAAGGGGACGTCCAGAGTTCGAATTTCCTCCCTAACAGGAGTAACCTAATTCTTATTTACTACACACGTACCAAAAATAATCCAAAAAATCCCATAGAAAAATTAACAAAAAACAAAACAACAACACACTACACGACATAAAACACATAAAAATTTGAGAAGAGAAGAAACGAATGAGGAAGAGAAAAGAGACGAAGAGTCACGCACAAACTCGAGCAAAATAAAGCTAATAAAACGAAATCGAGCGCAAAGGATTCCAACTCGAGCGAAGGAAACAAAGAAGAAAAGCGTTTTTTCATAATCAATCACCAAAAACACAAACTTAAGTAAAAAAAATATTTAATGTTTATAGTTATTTGAAGTATGGAACTGTTTTTTATCATCTAGTGTTATCTGAGTGATCATGAACAAAAAACTTACAAACTTGCATTTCATGTTATTTTTGTTTGATTTATTACTGGTTTTTCTTTGATTAAGGTACATAATGGACGTAATGATGATTTTAGTAATTTCTAGGGTTTACAATAGAGTTTTATGATGATCGTGATGTTACTGTCATGTTAATATGAACAAAAGTGTGATTTATGTGATTACTGTTAGTAGTATGAATAATATGTAAATCAAGGAACTATACTGCAATTTATTGTAAAATATGGAAAAATTAGTGCAAAATATTGATGAAAGGACTTAGAGTGAAATTTTGTGTAAATACAGGGCAAAAATCAAATAATGTAGGGACCTTACAGTGTACTTTTTCATAAGATAGTGTATTTTGGCATAATAGAAGACTTAACTTGTAACTTTGACTTAAACTGTAAATTTGACTTAAACTATAATTACGGTGCATGGCTTTTGCATACTTTAAGGACCTTATAGAGTAATCTTTACATTATATTAGCACTGGAACTATAAAATTGTGTGTTTTGCAGAATTCACTGAACTAATCAATGATTTACTAAACAAGCAATGAATTTTTTGAATTTGATAATTTCAGTTTAGATTTTAAAACTGATTCTTGTGTTTGGATATTGAGTGCACGCAAGAACATAAATAACACCAAAAAGAAGATATATTGAAGTCAAGAATGAAGAGTTTGATATAATAGAAGAAAAAAATGAACAACAAATGGAAAAGACAGATACTTATAAGTCAAACATAATTGGAATTGTTAACTTGGTGATGAACAGCAATTTTACTTACAAACACATAACAAGGATAAAGCATTCTATGAATTATTAAAATGATTATCCATACTGAAGACAAAGAAAATCATAATAAGAAAGGAGATATCATTATACAAGAGATCATAAAGTGTGATTCAAGAGAGAAGAAAGGTTTCGTGTTTGGGAAACGTCTGGTAAAGCTACAAAGTGAAGAATTGTTTGGGATTAAAGAGTGGAATTGAAAAAATTCAAAAAATTTACAAGATCAGGTCATAGAGATAACTGACTGACATCAAAGATACTTTGACAACAACAGACGATATTAGAATAGTGATGGAAGAGATGATTAAAGATATTCAGGATTTGGATGAAAAAATGAATAAGAGAGGGAAGAGAGGAGAAAAAGGCTGGAGAAGGAAAAGGAAGAAGACTTCCCGGTATTGAAAAACTTTTCATCATGGGTAGACTAATGTACTCAACTACCGGGATTATAGTGAAGAATACGATGTAAGGATGATTGAGTTAATCAGAGGACATATGACTCATTTCAACTGGACGAAAAGACCAATCAACTTGTTGAAGGAGTCGTTAAAAGTCATGTGTAATAGGAATCCGAAGAAAGTTATTGGTTGTGTAACATTCTCCTGGTAAATAAAACTTACTTAATACAATTGTACTAATAATGTTGTATATATACATATTTATGAAGTTGTACTAAATCATAATCTGTTATCTTTTACGGCCTCGGTTTTACGAACACACAAATCTAGGGAAGCAAATAAGGCCAAAGGCTTGGCCAAGACTTATAAGGTGGAAGCTTAACGACAAAGACAACGAATTCAAAGCGTCCGTAATTGATAAGTTGACAAGGATTGAGACAATTAGAGATAAGTTAAATTTTTTGATATATAAGTTATATATTTAACTAAAAATATACATATCGTTGAAAGGAATAGGGTTATAACTGGTTAAAAAGGAGAAATACTCGCGTTAAAAGTGAAAATGAAGATGAAGATGACGACGAGGATGGTGTCGTATCTCTGACACAAAGGGGTTCAGAAGATGCGGAAAAGGATAAATACGAGGAAAAAGAAGACGAAGAAGGTAATGAATAGATATGGGAGTTCAATAAATTCATTGTTTCAAAACATGAAATTCATGTTCCAAACAATGAATTTCATGTTTGTAACAATGAACTTTGTGTTATGGAAGAATAAATTTTATTTACTTTAATAGATTGAATATATATATTTGTTTTAGTGAAAACAGGAGAAGAACATGAAGAAGAAAAATAAAAGAATGAAAATATAAAAGAGTTGCACGAAGAGTTGGATGTTGCATACAAGAAACAACATCAAGAAGAAAAAGAAAAGTCCAGATTGGAGAAAAGGTTAATATAAAAAAATAAAAAAGAAGAAAAACAAGTGAAGAAGTTGGAAGAGAATGTCGGTATATTGAAAGCAAAGGGTGGAATATTTAAGAAACGAGAACAACGAGCTTGCGGTACAGGTAGTTGAAATAAATGTGAGAATCAAAAAACTAGAGGAACAAAAGGAATTGAATGACGATGTAAAACAAGCATTCAACTATGGTTATTGAACACACCACCATAATTAGAAAATGAGCAGGGAAGGGTGTCGGAAAAGGAGTCGGAAAGGGAGTCGGAAAAGGAGGCTGAAGTAGTTGTGGAAAACCCCGATGAATACAAACGAACAAGAGGTTGTGCAAACATAGAAGAATACTGAGGGTATAAAAAGAGTTTAATGGTAACAAGGTTGGAGAAACAAGCAAGAAATTCAAAGAAAAAGCCCGGGTCTGACTTTACAACACAAAAACCAAAAAGGAGAAAAATAAGTAAAAGCATAGAGTTCGAGAGAGATGAGACAGAAAAAAAGTATAGAAGGACAAGGAGATAAGAAACAAAAAAAATAAGATAACGAAAAGGAGAAAGAAAAGAATGAAGAGGAGGAAAAAAGATGGGGACATATGGTATACAAACGAAGGATTAATAAGAAGACGCCATATGAGTTGTTGGACAAGATATATGTACAATTCGTTAATGATGTATTCAAGATACAGAACGACAAAATGACAAGGTTCATAATTTCACAAAATTTATAATTATTAGCTCCACGTTCATGGTTCAAAGTTCACAATTATGGTTCATGGCTCATGTTTTAAGATTCATAATTTGTGGTTCATGATTTATGTTTCAAGACTTATAGTTCATGTTTCATGGTCCAAGATTATAGGTTAATATTTTAAGGTTTACAGCTTATGGTTTGTTGTTCATTGTTCATGGTACATGGTTCAAGAGTAATGGTTTATGGTTTAAAATTCATAGTTCTAGGTTTATGGTTCAAGATTCTGATTTAAGGTTATCAAACCATGACATGTGCTTGAGGGCACTTTGGAGTTTATGATTTAAGGTTTAATCTTACGCTTAGTTTTGTGATTAAGGTTTATAATTTAAAATTTAGAATTTAAGGTTTAAGGTTAAGATTTAGTGTTTGGGTGTTTGTGGTACACAGTTCAAGGTTCCATATCTAAAAATTTATGGTTCAAGGTTCATGGAAAAAAAAGTTTTTCTTCCATTGACATGAATCAAATCTAGGTCCTACCGGATAAAGCCAAATATACTAACTGTTGGGACGATAACCAAATACAAGAATATAGTGTGCGTGGAGTAAACGCGCAACCTTTAGATATTTAGTGTGATGTTTAGAGAAAACAAATATGAATCACTCTTTATCTTTTAAGAGTGATTTAAACCACCATGTAGTGATATCCATGATCATATATTAGTAGGTGTTTTATTATATAGATTATGTATTACACGTGCATGGAGACACTACAAAAAAAAATACAATTTTCGCTAATCGTGCATTTTGTCTTCCTTGAAAGAATATGTTGAAAAGTTAAGACGTATTAAATTATAATTAATTTTTATGGGACATAATGATATAATGTGAATAATAAAAAATAGATATATGTTAAAATTATAATGATCTATTTATCTAATTTTGATATATATATATATATATATATATATATATATATATATATATATATATATATATATATATATATATATATATATATATATATATATATATATATATATTATTTCTTTACAATTTATTTATCAATCAATTAATACTACTTTATAAGAGAAAAGAAAAATATAAACGAATTAAAATGACAATAATCTTAATATAATATCAACACATAATAAACTAAATGTCTTATATGTCCAAAAAAAGTTAAACTTCTTAATTTTACTAAACACTGATCTTACTTTATAATTTCTCAAATCAACAACTATCATTTTACTTTTACATTTTTTTAGATTGACATACCCGTATGTATGTGTATCCAGGTTTGAAAATTCTGTATACCTTATTAGTTCCCACATTTCACATATATTTTATTTGAAAAACTATTATTACTTCAAAATGATTAATACTTAGTAGTAGATTTCTATAATGTGGTTTGAGCTGTCTAAATGTTTAACATTATCATAATCAAGAAAATTATTTGCTTGGGTTGAGATCAATAAGTAAACGCATTATTCGGAAAAAAATCACAACATCATCGATATCAACAATAAAAACTACATCAACAATCAACAAATTCTTAGTATCATCAAAATCAATATCAACATCAACATCAGTAATTATTTTCAACAGTTAATCAACAATGCTAGTGGATATCAATATAATTATTATACATAATTACATATTATCATATGAACATCTATGTTGGTTAAGCAAATCCTCCGCAAACAATATGAACTTACTAAGCAAACGAGAGCCCAACAACTTTGTCACCAATATCATCTTTTCTTCTTCACTCATACTTGTAAATTTATACATCCGAATATTATTGTCATTGTTTATTATATATTACGGCCAACAATCTTCACACAAATCAACGAATTCAGAATTCAACAATATCTGAATAAATAACGAAAAACAGTGTAAAAAGGCATAACGTATAATAAATAGTCTACTCCATACATAACCCTTCATCCTCTCCATATAGTAGAAGATATAGTCTACTGCAAAAAAAATGTATATGAATCCATAGTTTTCTCAAGAGTAAGTGAACTTTACTTTACTTGTCACCCAAAAACAACAACAGAGAAAATCATTTTCATATGGTAAAAGGCTACCAATGGTCATGCTAATTGTCATTGTAGGATTCATATACAAGTATAATAAATATACTTAAATCAGATAATGCTAAAAAATTGCAAAAGTGATGAGATTAGGCTAAAAATAATGTAATTTTTTAGAGTTTCGATGGTAAAATATATTTTTTCTCTTAATTGGGGTTCTTTGATTATTGATGGCATAGCCAAGCCGGTTGATGATGGTGGAGAATGGTCCCCGAGTGGCATCAGTTTTCTTGTACATGAGAGTGGCTTGGTGAGAAATTGAGACATGATCTTTTGTGTGCATGATATTTTCATTTTGTGCGCATCAATTGCTTGCCTTTTTGTGCAGGATCTACATCTTTTTGTGCGTAAGAACTACATATTTTAATTGCTTGGATTACTTCTTAACCATTATGGCGGGCATGTAAGTATATTCTGCAAATAAAACCAAAAAAGACTTCAAATTAAACCCGTGATTAATTCATTATCTTGTTTGAAATGCAAATTGCAGTTTAAAAGAATAATAAGAAAAAGATTAAAAGAAGTGCATGATCTTTTTTTTGTGCGCATCAATTGCTTGCCTTTTGTGAGTAGAATATTTTTTTTGTGCGCGTCAATGGCTTGCCTTTTGTGTGCAGAATCTACATCTATTAAAAAAGAACAAAAAGAAGATTGAAAGAAGAACATGAAGAAGATTAAAAGAAGAATAAGAAGAAGAATAAAAGTAGAATAAGAAGAATAAGAAGATTATAAGATAACAATGTTAAAAGAACAAATCTGTGATTAATTCAGTATGTTGTTTGCTTTAACCCTGTATAAGACGTTGAATGTAAATATAGTTGTTTTTGCATCGAATGTAGTTGATTTCGAATGCAAAAATAGTTGAACGTATCTAAAAGTACACTTGATTGAAACAACCTGTAATTACACTTACACCAAATGGATATTTAATCGAATCTTCTTTTTGAGGCTCAAATATGAATATAGATAGTTTATAACGTGTAAAAAGAGTCGAGCCATGCCATGGCTGCAAATTCTCAGTTGCATAGTCAATAATATGCCATCTGGGATCGCCTAGCCAAGATACGACTCAGGTAACTCCATACCTAACAAATACTCAACTGATCTTATCATCATTGCTTGACCTTTAATCTCTTCAAAATTTCTTTTAACGGTAACTTTTATAATCAAATTTCTCATAATCACGGAAATCGAGTTTGGAGGTAAACTGCAAAATATTTGAAAAAAGTAAATTACTGTTGAAAATATAACTTCTCATAATCAATTTCTCACAATCACAAAAATCAAATTAGGGGGTAAACTGTAGATATTCAAAAGAGTAAATTCATGTCGAAAATAAAAAAACATATAATTCATATATGGACCCCACTAAAACAATTCATATGTTGACCCCACTAAAACTTTCAAATGTAGCAAGATTTTTATAAAAACTAAGATCCTGTCGAATTTGAATATATTTGGACCCCAGTAAGTCTTTAAAGTGTAACAAGAATTAGTCATGTATATCTTAATTCAAATATACTCTACAATATATAATATTTATCACAAATGATTATCTATTACAATATCTCTTAAGTGTATTTTTATCTTTATATTTAACAAGAATCGTACATGTTTATCTTAGTTTAAATATAAACTACAATATTTAATATTTATATATTTGGACCCCACAAAGTCTTTAAAGTGTAACAAGAATTAATCATGTTTATCTTTATTTGAATATACCCTACAATATTTAATATTTATCACAAATCATTATGTTCTATAATATCTCTTATGTTTATTTTTATCTTTATCTTTATTAAGAATCGTACATGTTTATCTTAGTTTAAATATAAACTATAGGAATAGGATCCTCCACTAGTCAATTTCTCTACTAGTCTCTACTAGTAAATGAGTTGGCATGCTTATATACCTTAGATTGTAAATAAAACAAATCTTAACCACTAAATTTTTTTTTAATTTTTTTTTCTATAATACAGGTCAGAAGACCACTAATTCTCTCACATTACCCATTAAACATTAATTCAAAGTTAAATTACTTATTACACTTTTTCAATTTTTTTTTCTTAAACCCATGAATTCTTTCACGTCCAAACATAAAACTCAAAAATTACCCATAGTTCTTCAACCAGCTGTATTCAGAAGATAAATCAAGACCACCATTTAAGAAGAATTTTCAAGCTTTATTATTAAAAGATAACTTTTTTATTTTTTGAGTTTTTGATTTTTTGGGATAAAAACAATCGAATTCAAGATAGGTTTTTGGTATATATGATATTCAATTAAACATTGGAAAAGGTTTATGTATAAAAACCCTAAAAATACAATATTAAAATTGAGTTTGATTATTGAATTTTCTAAATTTTATCAATTTTATAAATTATATTCGGGTAAGTATAGCAAAAAAAAACCATTTGAGATTATAAATAGTTAGATTGGAAAGTGGAATTTTAAATCTTGATATATGATATGTATAATTATCTTTACATTGTATGCCTTCAACTTGTTTGCAGGTTCATTACCCTTCCTTTGTACGCAAGGGTAAGTTTTTGTTTACCTTTATTTTTTGATCTTTGTTTACCTTTTTTTTAATCCGTAATTGTTTTTAGAATATTATATTATATATGTTTAATTTTATACTCAATCATAATATGTTTAAATTTATTTTTCAGAAATTTAAGCATGGCTGTCGATCAAGTCACTGAAGAAGAGTCCAACAATGAAGACAATCGTACACCATTTTTAGGAGTGATTTTTGATAGGTTGGAAGAGGCTTATGCGTGTTATAATGGATACGGTGGAAAAATGGGATTCAGTATAAAACATCACTCAAAAGGAAAAATACATAAGGGTAATCGAATGTTAACAAGTAAGATTTTTACTTGTTCGAAAGAGGGCTTGTTCGAAAGAGGGTTTTCGGAGACCAGATAAACGAGATCATCTCACAAAAAATCCAAGAGCAGAGACTAGAACGGGGTGTGGGGAATTGATGGGGGTGAAATTAGAGAAGTCTTCAACGAGATATGAAATTTATAGATATGTTTTCGAACACAATCATGAATTGATAAGACCTGATCTTGTACATATGCTTCCGTCACAACGAAAAATATCTGTTACTCAAAGCGAACAAATAGATCTTGCAAATGATTCCGGTATAGTTTTGCGCCAATCTTATGAGCTTATGGGTAGATAAGTATGTGGAAGAGACTGTGTTGGATTTTTAAAGTTGGATCAAAAGAATTATCTTCGAACGAAAAGACAACGTGATTTAGCTTATGGCGAGGTCAGATGTATATTAAAATATTTTCAAGATAAAGCTACTGAAAATGAATCATTTTACTATGCATTTCAGTTGGACATTGAGAAAAAAATACTAATATTTATTGGGCCGATGCAGATATGATCATTGATTACGGGCATTTCGGGGATGTCGTTTCATTTGACACGACTTATAAGACAAACAAGGATTGTAGACCACTTGGAATATTTTTGGGGTTTAATCATCACCAGGAAGTGTCAATTTTTGGTGCTACATTGATGTACGATGAAACAACTGAGGCATTCATTTTGTTATTTGAGACATTCCTTCATTCCATGCTAACCAAGCACCCTAGAACAATATTCACTGATCAAGATGCCGCAATGGCAAAAGCTTTGAAACAAGTTATGCCAGATACATTTCATCGTCTTTGTAAGTGGCACATTATGCAAAATGCTATAAAAAATCTTCACAGTTGTTTTGCAGGTGAAACTGAAATCAAGGAAGTGTTTGGGAAATTTTTCAAGAGACCGGATGAGGAATATGATTGGCTCAAAACATGGGATAAAATGTTAGATGATCATAATGTTCGTGAGAATAAATGGTTGAAAACGATGTTTCAATTGAAGGAAAAATGGGCCTGGCCATATGTAAAGAGATATTGGTCTGCTGGGATGCAAAGCAGACAATTAAGCGAGAGTAATAATGCTGCTGCAAAAGTTCATTTAAAATCTGATTTTGGATTTTCAAATTTTTTCTCTTACTTTGAAAATTTAGTTGCGGAAAAAAGGTATAAAGAAAGAGAATCTGATTATACATTGAGTTATCGATTGCCGAAGCATATGTTTTCAACAAATAGATGGTTGCAACATGCCAGAAAAATATTCTCAAAAAGAATATTTGAAGAGTTCTAAAAGAATTTGAAAAAGCAATTAATATTTTTATGGAAGATGTCGGGATAGAAGGAGACTACCAATATTTTATTATATCTCCTCCTCCAGGGTGTATTAATAAGTATCGTGTTACAAATGGTGAAAACAATACACTATCATGCAATTGCAGGTTGTTTGATATGAGAGGAATCTTGTGTTGTCATATGATAAAAGTGTTAAAAGAAGTCAGGTGTAATTTGGAGATTCCTAAGACATTTATTTTGAAAATATGGACAAAATTAGCTAGATCGGAGAGTATAAGAGATGTACATGGAAGAATCATTGATAGTGACCCCAAAAAAAGAGCAAACTTCGAGATGCAAGACCCTAAATTCTATATTTCGTAAAATTTCCAGTAGAGCATCCGAAACTGAAGAAACCTATCAACTAGCTTTGAAAGAAAGTGAAAATTTATTAAACAATGTAGAAAAGTTTTTTCAAAATTTTCAACTTAACGATACAGATTGTCAAGATGAAGATGAATCGACTAATATCGAGTTAAATGAGAAAGATGAAAGAGAAAAAGGAGTTGCTAAACGTGATATCGTAGGTCCACGAGGGAGACGTCTATAATAGGCTCGTTTGAAAAAAATATGCAGAAGAAAAATAAAAAAATATCACAGGTATGTTGATCTTAATTTTTCAATACTTTATAATTTATTATTTATATTTTTATGTGTGATTTTATTGTTGAAAAAGTTTACATTATAAAGTTGAAATAATCTGTAAACTTAATAATTTTCTACTGTGCAATGTAAGCTTTTAGACAATGAATTTCACAAAGCAGGAACTTTTTGTTTCTTTACATGTACAAAACATGAATATTTAGTGCATGGTTTTTAATTTCTTAATTCCACAAGCATGAAGAGATTGTGTTGTAGCTGTAAGATGCCTTTTGTTTGTTTTTAAATTGATATTTACGTATTTGTGTTTAGCCCCCTCATTTGAAGGTTTGGGTTCAATTTTGTGAAATGTTACTGTTCTTGTAGGCATTGTTCTCCTACCTTGATTTTTCTTGTTTCAGCAATGTAAAATACTTGTTTCTCAACTTTGATGGTATTGTTATGTTGAAAATTCCAGGAACAATTATCATCCTAGTTAACTTTATGTCGACAACTCCTTGAAGTTACTGATTTTTTAGGTAAAAAAAAATAATTCTACAAAGTCCATGTTAATTTTATTTTATATTGTTACAGTAGTATTGAAAATGAAGTTTGGTTACAAAGTCCAACCATATGATAAACGTTTTCTTCTGCAGTTTAGTTATATAGGATTCTTTACGTTAACTTTTTCTGTTCTGTTTGGTTTATTAAATTTTCTATAATTTATTTATTTAACTCTTTAATATATAATGAAATATTTAATTAATTTTATTTTTGGAGTTATTTTATAGGCTGTGCAAGAAAATATTCCTGTTCAAACTCCGCAATTGTTCCAAAATCAATCTCATGATCAACTTCAATTCAAGTCGCAATTTCAATTACAGCTTCAATCTCAATCTGAGACGGCCTACTTGGTCACACTATCATCCCCAAAATCACCTCTCACATCCATCTTATTATCATCCTCAATACCAGTCTCAATCGTACATAAATCCACCTACCACTACCCAATGGGTACAAGGACCTGGAGTAATATTTGACTCGATTAACGAATGTAACAGTATTCGAGAAAATCAGGTGTTATTTTCTTTTAATCTGTATATTAATGTATTGATTATCTTTCCCTTTTTTACCTACATATGATATATTTCTCATTTACTTTTTCAGCCTATATAATCAAATCAAGGGAGCAAAAGATTGGTGGGATTGATGCATAGAGTTTTTTGTATGATTTTACCGAAGATATAGCTGAAATCTATTTAAGAGAGGATTTTAGTGTATAATTTTAATGTTTTGAGTACAACTAGCACTAATTATGACGAATATGAGAATATAATTTTGCTATTAATTTTTTGTTATAACCTGAGCTTAATATATTAATGTCATTTTGTGTGGTAAGAATGGAGAAATAATCTAAAAGAATTTATTTCAAAATTTGCAAAAATTAATCATAAATTCAAGCAATTTTTAATTAAAATCTTGAATTTTATTAAAGAGAGAAGAAATTTTGTTAATTTTTTTATTTCAATCAACGATTAGAATGCAAATAAAATTCTGACAAAAAGAAAAGAAAGCAAATAAAAAAATGTGTTGTAAATTTAACTTAAAAAAACAAATGATAGAAATTTAAAAAAAAAAAGGAATATCAGTATATTTGATACAAACAAAGATTTTGAAAAAAAATGAAGGGATTAAAATAAGTCTAAGAAAAAAATGATAAAAAAGTGAATATTCGTATGTTTAATAAAAACAAAGATTTTGGAACAAAAGAAAATGAAAAAACAAAGTAAAGAATGCAGTAAAACAAAAAATGGATGACATGTATTTAATAAAAAAAGTTAAAAATATTCTTAAAGGTTAAGATTCATTTTGTTTGTAATCTAAAGTAGATAAGCATGCCAACTCATTTACTAGTAGAGAAATTTGACTAGTTGAGGATCCATTCTTCAAACTATAATATTTAATATTTATCTACAAATTATCTCTAATTCAAGTTTATTTAACTCTACCTTTTATTATCTTCAAATATGAATGAAAAAACAATTTCTTCTATATTTAGACAACCAATTATCCTAATGTCATTTTTTAGCATGTATAGTCTTTTCCTACGTGAATTATTATAATGGGTGATGTTAGCAAGATTCGAACACGTGACCTCTTTGGATCTACGACTCTGATACCATGTTAGACAACTATTTCTCGTAAAAGTTTAAGCTATTAGGATGGATCATCTTATACATCATATATGAGTTTTACATGCTCAATACGCCCCCTCACTTATAAGCTAGACTCATGTCATTTTTTGCATGTCTAGTCTAGCCTACGTGAATTTTTATAGAGGATTGCTATATATCACCCCTAATTGCTTCACCCTTATTTCTCCTCCTATGTGTCACCTTATGTGGCACTAAACAAAAGAGAGAGAAAATAAATAAATGGGAGAAAGAAATGATTTTATTGGTGCTTAAAACCTCCACATAGGAGGTGATATAGAGGTGAAGCAAAAAAGGGTGATATATATCTTTACTCATTTTTATAATGGGTGTTAGGAGGGATCATCTTATACATTATATATGAGTTTTACATGCTCAATACGCCCCTTCACTTGTAAGCTAGATTCATGTCATTTTTTTTGCATGTCTAGTCTAGCCTACGTGAATTCTTATAATGGGTAACACTGACAAGACTCGAACTTGCGACCTCTTTTGGATCTAGGCCCTGATACCATGTTAGACAACCAATTCTCCTAAAAGCTTAAGGAGTTATCTTATACATTATATTTGAGTTTAACATGATCAATACGCCCCCTCATGTGCAAGCTAGCTTTACGTCATTTTTTAGCATGTCTAATCTTTCTATGTGAATTTTTATAATGGGTGACGTTGACATGACTCGAACACGTGACCTCTTTGGATCTACGACTCTGATACCATGTTAGGAGAATTGGTTCTCTAAGTGCCTGTTTGGGATTGATTGTTTTCCAACTAAAAGCACTTTTAAATGAATAAAATCACTTTTAAAGAAAAAATGTTGTGTATGGCAATATTTCCAAAAGTGCTTTTATTGGGCCTAAATTTACGTTAAGGTTTTTTTTTAAAAGCACATGGGAGATGCTTTTTCTTTAAGTGATTCATTTACAATAAGAGGGAATCACTTTTTCTTTTTAGCGGGATTTTAAAATAAAACCTATTTTTACTGTATATAATGTAAAATAATAATAAGAAGAAAACACCACAGCTCAAAGACACCAATCACCAACTCAAAGAGAAGAACATTATCACAAGCAGGTGTGTAATTTTTTTTATTTAATATTATTTGATAAGAATAATTTGTTAGTTTAATTTTTATTTGATAAATAAGATGATATATTGTTTGGGTAATTAATAAAATAAACAATTTCATGTTGTCGGATCAATTGTCTTAGAACAAAAAACGTGATTTGTCCATATACAACACTAACATGAAATTGTTTGAAAGCCATTAAATATACACATATGGCGTACCTTTTATTTTTCTTTAAGAACAGTGTATTAGATTTTATGAGAAAAAATTATTGTTGACCTTTACAATTTCATTTTCAATATACAATGTCCATATACACATAGTTGACCTTTTTTTAGTCAAAAGTTATTGTTGACCTTTATTTGATTCAAAGGACATCTGTAGCAGATGTCAGATGCGTTATTTTTTTTTGTCCAGAGCAGATGACGGTAGTTTATTGTTTTTTAATTTTTGTATAATTTAATTATTAGAAAATGTCTGAAAATATTATTCAATCGATACAAGAGAAATCATTGGCCGAAAATGATAAACAAGGAAAGGCAAAATGGGATATAGATCTTGTTGATGCATTTGTAGGGATTTGTGTTACAGAGGTACAGGTTGGAAATCGTAGTTGTGGCCATTTTAGTAAAGAATGATGGAAAAATGTCATTAGAAAATTTAATGACTATACGAAAAGGACATACACGTACAGACAAGTCAAAAATAAATGGACTTTGCTAAAGAAAGATTGGCAAATATGGACCTCTTTGGTTGGAAAAGAGACTAGCTTAGGGTAGGATCATGCGAAGCAATCTGTGAATGCTAGTAGTGAATGGTGGGACAAAAAAATTGAAGGTAAATTAATTCTTACTTCGAATTATTATATATAAAAGTCTATGTAAAAAAATATATATTAAGGTGATAATAATGTAGGAATTTCCGGAAGCTGGAAGATTTCGCTCAAAGAGATTGAGAAATGCTAACCAGTTAGAATATCTATTCAAAGATGTTGCTGCAACAGGTGATGGTGCTTGGGCACCATTACAACGTATTGATATACATAATTTTGGGAAGGATTCAGTTGTTGGTGAACAAATTGACAAGAATACGGAAGATGATTTGGATTTAGATTTTGAGTTCGATGGTGGATTTGAGAATCCTAATGATACTAGTTCTTCACCTAGTATTGAAACTACAAAACACAATAATGTTAACAAACGAAAACGAGATTATAAAAAAACTGGAGTTGCAGCTAAGGTGTCGAAGCAATTAGAAGTTCTTTTAGGGGCAGTAGCGAATCGCAATAGCACCTCTAGAAGAACAGATAAGCCTAGATGTAGCATTGAAGAGGTCATGAAAGTTGTTAAAGAGATGTCTGAAATTGTTAATGATCCCAATTTTTTCATGAAAGCTGCAGATGTCTTAACTGAAAGAAAGAATAGAGGGATGTTTGTTGCATTGTCTGAGCCCAACATACAAATTATGTGGCTTATGAATAAGAAGGTTTAAATTTGTGTAACTTTGGATTCTAAAAAAGAAACATTAGATTTTTTCTCAACTGTCATCTAGCTTTGGATTATTATTACTTTTATTTGGTTGTGCATTTTATATTGATTAAAACTATATTTTATTGTTGGACTTTTATCATTTTTATGTGGGTATTATTGAATATTTTGTTTTAATTTACTAGCCTTAAAGTAAAAAAGAAAAAAGTGTAATATTATTTTTTATACAGGTATGAGTTCTACGAACAGCGAAAGTGATAATGATTCGCATACATCCTCTGATGAAAGTGATGATGAATTTTACCAATTGATACCTGTAAGTTGTGGAATAATTGTTTTTAACTGGATCAAGTATGTAGATTAGGAACCATGTCGAACCTTTTCTTATACAGGATACATATGGGTGATGCATGTTTTAAGTGGTAATGATATCATATGCCCTGAACAATTTAGGATGGAAAAACATGTTTTTAAGAGCTTATTACACTCTCTTATCAATAATTATGGTTTGAAAGAAGGTAAAGATGAATCACTTGAAGAGGCATTGACAATGTTTCTTAACATATTAGGTCATGGAACAACTAATAGAGTGATCTAGGAAAAATTCCAATATACGGGAGAGATAGTTTCAAGATGGTTTGGAATAGTATTAAATGCCCTTTCCTGGATGGCAAGTGATATTATAAGTCCACATGATCCATAGTTTACGAGAACTCCAAATAAAATTGAAGAGGATGATCGATATTGACCATATTTTAAAGATTGTATTGGGGCGATTGATGAAACACATGTACTGGTGGTAGTTCCTGAACATAAAAAAGTGCCTTATATTGGTAGAAAAGGTATAACTACCAAAAATGTTATGGCTGTATGTGATTTTAATATGTGTTTCACATTTGCTTGGGCCAGATGGGAAGGAGCTGCTCATGATTCACAGATATTCATGGAAGCCTTATGAAGACCAAATTTAAGATATCCGCATCCACCTACAGGTGAGTAATTATAAACAAAATTTATGGCTTTAATTAGTTGTAATATTAATTTTGATTACAAGATGCTTATCTTATATTCTATATGTACAGGAAACTACTATTCGGTTGATTCAGGTTATCCACAAATAAAAGGATATTTAGGACCATATGGAGGCGAACAATATCATCTTCCTGATTTTCGACGTGGAAATATGCCACGAGGGAAGAAATAAATCTTTAATCATAGGAATTCATCACTAAGATGCACAATTAAAAGAACATTTGACGTATAGAAAAATCGCTGGAGAATGGTACGTCAAGTTCACAATTTTTCTTTTAAAAAACAAATACAAATTGTTATTGCTTCAATGGCTCTCCACAATTTTATACGAGTTCATTCCACGACCGATACAGAGTTTCAGTTATATGATAATGATGATGAGTTACTTCCCCCAGAAGACAGGATTGGAAGCGAAACCGAATATGTTATAGAAGAAAATTCATCCCAAAGACGAGAAATACATGATGGACATGAAAGAATTGCAAATATTCTCTTAGCTAATGAGACATGATGATTTCTTATCTCACGAGATTTATTTTTCTTATTTCTTGAAAATAAAAGTTAAACAATTTTATTACAATTAGTATGACATTAACGTTTTGTTTATTATTATAAATTAATAAATTTAAATTCTAGAATGAATATTTTTAATTATTATTATTAGTAATAATAATATACATATACTTTTTTATTTGGTTGCCAAACACCATAAAAAGCACTTTTGAATAATACAAAGCACTTTTTATAATGATAGCCAAACAACCAACTACTTTTTAATATAAGTGCTTTTACAAGAATCACTTTTGAATAGAATCACTTTTAAAGAATCAATTCCAAACGGGCCCTAACATGGTATCAGAGCCGTAGATCCTTGAGGTCGCGCATTCGAGTCTTGCCAGCGTCACTCATTATAAAAATTCACGTGTCAAAGACTAGACATGCAAAAAAATGACATGAATCTAGCTTGCACGTGAGTGGACGTATTGAGCATGTAAAACTCATATATAATGTATAAGACAACTGCTCCTAACAGGTTAAAATTTTAGGAGACTTGGTTATCTAATATGGTATCAGAGCCGTGTATTCTTGAGGTCACGTGTTCGAGTCTTGTTGGCGTCACCCAATATAAAAATTCCCGTATCAAAGACTAGACAGGGGTTATCTTATACATTACATATGAGTTTTACATGCTCAATACGCCTTCTCACATGCAATCTAGATGCATGTCTAGTCTTTGCTACGTGAATTTTAATAATGGGTGACGCCGAAAAGACTCGGACACGTGACCTCTAGGATCCACGGCTCTGATACCATGTTAGACAACCAAGTCTCCTAAAAGTTTAAACTGTTAGGAGGAGTTATCTTATACATTATATTTGAGTTTTACATGCTCAATATATATTATATCATGAGCAGTTATTTTATCGTTTCACTAAGTTTCGCAACCTTCAGGTATTACATTTTATATACACCTTATGCCAAAAGCATCATCTTTTCTAATATATTATGCATTTGTTTCATGTGTGCTAGGCAATTTTTTCATCACTCTTTTCAATTTAATCATCACCTAGTAAAGGAGTTTTAAGCAGACGTGTATTATTTTTTTTGTATATTATTTTCTTAATTCCTATATTTTATGTGATTTATAATGAAAATAGAAAAATAGAAAATGTTTTATTTCGCATAATACTTAGACCTGTGTGAGGATTTTGATAAATTTTTAAGTCGGGGGGTCTTAATAACATTTTTGAAAAGTTTGGGTGGGGTGTTAGACTAAAACACTCCAAGGAAAAAATTTCAATATACCATAAGGTAACCAACAAAGAATCCAAAATCCTAATCCTCCTCCAATAGTAAATATCCCAGTAGTTTGTTTTATCAATCTGGGTTTGAAACTGGCCTTATTAAGTCCCCATCAATCCTTTCGAAAACATCAATAATTACACAAAATAACCAACTGATATATATAGGTACCTATAATGCAATTTGAGGAATCTACAAATTGGAGCCCAATTTGTTGATTTCTTAGGATTTAAAGCCTAGTTCTAAAATACTACTTTTTAAGGCCTAACTAAAAATTCTGGTTATATTTTTTACTTTCCTACCCTTTCAATTTTTTTTATTCCTTTTTCGTTTTTTTATTAATTTTTTTTTCTGAACTTTTACTACTTGATATATTTATCCGGTATATTCAAGGAGGTATGTACCAACATTGTCCAGACCATTTCGTACAGCCCTGTCCTTATTAAACGTTTTCAAAGTGTTTTAGTTCCAATTCATTTTTCGTTATATATCCAATTAGTCGGGATTCTCCAAGTTTTGTCCAAGTTGGTGTACACAATCCCGTTTTGTCCAAGTCAAGAGATAGGGAATACGTTTTTTGTCCGTTTTTATCCATGTCAAACTTCCGAGAAACAAGTGTCTAGACCAATCTGTCTAGCCCATAATGTCTACTATTTGAAAAACAAGTTATAGCCCATATGGGCTGGACACATTCACACTCACAGAAGAAAAGGACAAAGACATGGGCTGGACCTAAGTTGGGCTGGACCTAACCTTTACCAAACTCAGTTTTAAAACAAAAAAAAAATGCTGCAAGTAATGCTTGGCCCAAAATGGGCTGGATCAACAAGACATGGGTGTGTACCCAATGTGTTATGGGCTAAAAAAGGTTTCGATGGGATTCGATAGTTGGCTGGAGGAGGCGACGGTTTTCGCTGTGGTGGGGACGGCGGTTTCGATGCAGAAGGTGCTGGTCCAGAATGGTGAGGCCAGTGCATCAGATCTGGTGGCTGTCGATGGGCTTCAATGGTTGCTGGAGGAGGCGACGGAGATCTGGTGCAGGGTGGCGAGAGGCGGTGTCAGTGGACGCGTTTTTCTGGTGCAGCGACGTGGTTAACAGCAGTGGGGAGAAGTGGTGAAAATGGAGGTTGTAGAAGATGCTTGGAATACGCAGAAAATGGAGGCGGTGTCAGTATACGCAGATCTGGGTGATGGGTGGTGGTGCGGTGTTACAGCAGCGGCGAGATCTCCGGTCTTCTTCTTCGCCAGATCTGCTGCAATGGTCTTCACAGCGGCGAGATCTGCAATCGAACGATATGGTGGTGGTCTGCTCGGGGTTCGCTTCTGGCGTTGATGGTGGTTGGGTTTCCGGTCATGGTGCAGCAGATCTAGAACGAGATCTGCAGGGTGGGGTTCTTGCTGTGTAGCTGCGTGGTGGTCGGGATCTGCAGCGTGAGGTGTTGATGAAGCAGCAGCAGCGTGAGGTGTTGATGAAGCAGCAACATCGACATCTGGTGGTGCTGAGGGGGAATGGAGCGCCGGTGGTGACAGAGGGCATCGGTGGGAAGGTGGCTTTCGGTCGAAGGTGGGGGTGGCTCACGGTGGGGAGGTGAGAGAGAAAAAGGGGGTATAGAGAGTGGAGGTGAGAGAGAAGGAGGGGGTATAGAGAGGGGAGGGTTTTCAGAAACAAAAAATCCCTATTAGCATTTTGTTTTTGATTTTTGTTGGTTTACAATGGGTATAGAGAGGAGAAGGGTTTTTAGGTCTTTTAATGGGTTTTAGTTAGGGTACAACTAGTAGTTAGTGGGGGAAATTGGTTGGGCTTTTGTTTGTAAAAAAGAAGGTTGTGGGGCTGTATAATATAATTCCCCCATGCAATTTTACAAGTATTCTATTTATATAGTTAATTGCACTATATGGCCCTATATTTTTTGAAAATTGCACTACTAGATGCAAAATAATCTACATTTTGAGTTAATTGCACTAAAAGGCCCTATATTTTGTGGAAAATCCATCACATGTCCTTAAATTATGCAAAAATTCATATATAATGAGATAATTGCATTAAAGGACCCTATATTTTGTGAAAAGTGCACCACAAACCTTAGCATATGCAAAAAGCCATATATTTAGAGTTAATTGTACTAAAATGAAAAGGCTCTATATTTTTCGGAAAACGCACCAAGGGTATTTCAAATATAAAGAAACATATATTTTGAGTTGATTCCACTATGAGACCATGTACTTTGAAAAAAGAAGAAGCCCCGAAGTACTTCAAAAATGAAAAGAAAAACAATGTATTATGTAAAACACACTATAGGTCTCTATATTATGCGAAAATGTGCATCTCAGATCCTTAAATTATGAAAGAAAATCTATATTTTGAGTTAAATTCATTATAAGGCCTTATATTTCACGAAAAAAATCCACTCCATATCCTTAAAACATATAAAGGCCTTATATTCCACTCTGGTCTATCAAATATTATCATATCTTAACAACAATAAATTTAAAAAAATCATCTTACATTTGCTACCTGAAATTAAGACAATTCGCGAGCAGTTACGTCAAATGGATATTAGTGCAAAATAATTCAAAAAATGCAGTATAAGACCAATTTGCTCATTCCCCACATACGCTACTCTCAGCGCATCACTTCTCATACAGTGAAAGGCTTTCGGAAATGCACATAGATAATTCTAAATATTTGTAAAAGTGATGAGATTGGGTAAAAAATAATTCAATTTTGTAGAGTTTCAATGGTAAAAATTAATTATTTACCGACATAAGGCCCTATCCGAAAATGCACATAGAGTCCGACCTTCCGAACTATCTTCTTGAATCTAACAAAATACATCCCCTCGAAATTATACTAACTGGGATTGTAAGATTATGGGAAGAACGAACTTTTAGTAACTTAGATTCAGAAAGAAGAATCAGAAATTATGTGAGGGTTTTGGGTCTGAGAAGAAATCAATACAAATGGGGAACTGGGTAATTTATAAGTAAGAAACCTGGATTTGTAAGATTAGGGGAAGAACAGTTTTATGAACTTAGATTTGGGAAGATTCAATTGAAGGGTTTGGGTAAGAAGAAAAACAAAAAGGAAAGTGTTTTGTGTGATGTTAATGATAAGGTTTAGACTTTTGGATATAACAAGGAGTGCTAATGTTTTAATACGATATAAACCAAATGTCATATGAATTCTCTTTTTGTTTTTCTTTTTTATTAATAACATATGGATTCCGTTAGGTGCAATAAAAAAATAAAAAGTAAAAGCCATAATTTTGCATAAAAAATACAAATAGTCTAATATGTATCGACCTACAATAAAAAATAAAAAATTTAATTGGATCAAAAAGTTAGTAAACAATAACTACTCTATTAATAGTTTAATATAAAATTATTTAAAAAATTTGATAATTAAATTAATAAAAAATACTACTGAAATTAATATTTACTATTTATGGCATTTAGTATATCTGTATTTTATTATAAAGTCGTAACATACGATTTGTTTTTTGTTAATGAACTAAAAGAAATTATTAATGAACTAAAAGAAATTATTAATGTTTTAATTAGTAATCGTATTACTCTTTGAGTAATTTGCAGTTGTAGATAATATTTTTCTATTTCAAATATTCACTTTTAAAAAATATAGTATACAAATATATACATATTAATTTTTTATTCATAGTTAATTTTTTGCAGGCTAAAACAAAAAATAAAATGGACACAATCAAAATGCTAACTAGGACTATAAATGGGTGAAATAGATGAAATATCTCTCTTATAGACCGAATTCACTAACGAACCAATGAAATCAAATTCATGTATGCTTGATCACATTAAAAGAAAGGAAGAAAGTTATTACGCCTTTAGGAGTACAAACGTTCCTTTACTTCTGCCCCTTGCTATATGTCATATTTAGCATGTTTTCTTAAAATTGGCCAATAACAACTATTCAGCCAAAACTAAAAAATATGGATAATTTAGATGATTTGGAAGCGTTACTTGATGATATTCAGTTAACTATGCTAGCATATTTGACCCTTGCTATCATGGAGCAGGCTACATTAGAATCGAATTTTAGTAATTTATCAATGTAACAGGTTTTAGTGAGTGTATTTTAATAAATTGGTCTACATTCGACAATAATTTTATTGCATCAATTTGCTACTTTTTCAGAATAGTCGTTTTTAGGGAGTCATTGTAATACACTTTTCTTGATTTGACAATAATTTGATTGTACTTCTGAACTATTTTTGTATATATTGAAAAAAAATTGATTAAATTATTAAAATTATACCTACGTGTATTGTATTTCAGTATATGTTTTTACTAGATTAATGGTTTAATTTGTATAATATGTAATATAAATTTATCGTTTTATTTACCAAATGTTAATAAATCCTCCTATGTTCAGATCATTTGTCTATCAAATGATGAGCGTAGTTAATAACAAAAAACAAGGTCTAAAAAATGAGTGCATCCCGAGTCCAACTCCAATCAAATGCAAAAGTTCACGGACCTCAAGTAATCCTAAAATTTCACTTTTTGATTTGTTTAATAATGCTTTATCAAACAGATTTCAATTTTTTCTTTTTTGGTCCATTGTGTATAAGTTTATTTAATATACCTAAGATTTTAACATGTTAAATATAAGTAATAAAACTAGCTATAGCTAATCATGTTAATATAAGTAATTAAGTTAGACATAGAAAATGTTGTTAAATATAAGTAATAAAGTCATCTATGTTGTAAACGATAGAGAAAGAAAGAAGAGAGATCTGTTTATTATCAGATAGTGTATCGATTACATAGTGGGAGCTCCTATTTATAGGTGATAGGAGACCCTAAACCTTAGTGTTCATGGGCTTGACTACTAGCCCATGGGCTGGAATGAATATCCACTAAGATGGGTTTATAACACTCCCCCTTGGATATTCAGTCCCTAAGAATATGCCTCGTTAAAACCTTTCTAGAAAAACCTAGTAGGAAAAAATCTAGTGAAGGAAAAAGAGTACATTTCTTTATACGCTAACTAAAACTACCTCATTAAAAACCTTTATCAGGAAAACCTATTAGGACAAAACCGTGATGAAGGAAAAGAGTGTAGTGCGTATTCGTCTCCCCCTGTTGTCAGCCTCTTAAGAAAGATCTTGAATTCCTTGCATGATAATCTTGTGTATAAATTTCTTGAAAGTAGATGTAGGTAATGACTTTGTAAGAAGATCGTCCAAATTGTCAGTTGAGCGAATTTGATGACCATATATTTCACATTTTTTCAAGAGTTCATGTCTAAAGGATAACTTTGGAGAGATATGTTTGGTTCGATCACCTTTGATGTAGCATCTTTGTCTTGAGCGATACAAGTAGCATATTGTTCAACTTTGTTTACTTGTCGAAAGATTGCATTCCGCTTAAATATTTAATTTTGAGAATATGCCTCATTAAAACCTTTCCAAGAAAAACCCGATGGGACAAAATCTTAGTAAAGGAAAAAGAGTACAATATTCTTTAATACGCTTATATAAATTGCCTCATTAAAAACCTTGCAAGGAAAACCCAATGGGAAAAACCTATGCTAAGGGAAAAAGAGTGCATTGCGTAAATGTCTCCCCCTGATATAAATATAACACAATGGTGTATAACTTGAGACATTTAATAGGAGTAATAAATGGTACGACATAAATTTGATCGAGGCTTCATTCATATATAATGATTTAAAAAGCTCGACATAGGACTTATATGAAGTCTTTCATAAGAAATAATAGCAAATAAAAGTGCATCCACCACCGGAGACTATCTCTCTTTAATAAATATATTACATGTGCTACAACATACTATAGTATATAGCGACTCCCCCTTGTAGCACATTCGTTTCAAAATTGTGAAAATTTCACGCCGTACAAGTGAAATTAAAAAAATATTTGCTTTATTTATGTCTTTCTACTGATGGCCAGTCAGTTTATTTAGACATTTTAATTATAAAAAAAAATCCTCGATTTCATTCATATATTAATAGTTATTACGCGTATATATAAGTATTCAATCATGATCAATTTTTAGTTAGGTTCCAATAATTTAAAGTAGTAAAATAACTGATTGAGATCTCAATGTATAATCAGGTACCTGATACTCGGTAGGAGTATTTTAATTTTCAGTTATATACACTACTTGACATTAATTAGATGTCAAAAGTCTCAAATTAACAACTTGCTCATATTGTTGCTCCTTTATGCTATCTTTGGAACCAAATAGATCTATTGCGCTTTAAGCGTATAATAGTCTAATTTATAAGATAGCTCTTTTGAGACATAAATTTAATCAGGAGCATTGATAACTGGATATCGTGACTTAATCACTACACCTTTACAATATTTTTATTTGTATGATTGTACGAGGATCGATATAAATGGTGTACTCTTATATTCCAGTTATTCTTTATTTCTTCCCTTATTTTTGAGAATATCGTATATAACATGTTCTCAAAATCCATCTTTGTGCACGGTGGTGGAGCAGTTGTAATAGAAATCGCACAATCAAATTTATTGATGGATATAATTTTTGGTCTTTTACCAATAGGGAGTATAATAATGAGCAATGTTATAACAATTCGTCATAAACGATTTAGAAAGTAAATGTGCTAGACTTGTATTTGTCCCTTAATTTTGTCTTGAAAAAATAGACGATTCAATATCAAAATTATTTGGGATAAAAGTCTGTATTTAGGCATAGCTAATATGTTGATATTCACTTGATAATCTCGATATTTAATATTATCACTTGTGAATATTATAGTAGAATTTACATTGCCAAATATATATATGATAATGTTTGCAAAATATAACATATAGTGATATTTTCCAAATATGAGTGATAGGATCACGAAATAATTCCCTTTTTTAAAAATTAGTAGATTTATTTTACTAGAGTCAAAATATCTCTTATTGAACTCAATGTTTCTAGGATATGTAATTTTGATTTTTCGGGAATTTCATACATAATTCACGTCATTATACATTTTTTCATAGAATATCATTTGTATTTTTGGACAAATGTAAATCTTGGAAGCACAATAAAAGATTTTCCAAACCCTTCTATTAGGTTGGATTTACCAGATATGGTATTGACAATCGCTTTTGAAAATCAGAGAAATATATTTTATTTCTTAGGTTATGCGAATGAAAATCGTATTAATTGATAAATTATGCGATATATGCACATAAAATATATCTTTAATTTCTCTATATTTCGTTTCATTTTCTTTTATCAATAGGTTATGTGTTCACATAAGGTACATATACCTAATATTTTTCGTTATAGGTTATATGCTATATCAGCGGATATGCATAAAATACGTATGTAACTTGTGCATACGTCCTATTTTTTCCATACGTTATGTTATATCAGAGGATATATTCAAATAATATATATACATCTTGTGTATATATCTTTTTTTTTGTATAGATTGTGTTATATCGAAAGATATAAACATAAAATCCAAATACAATTAACGTATATGGCCTATTTATTTAATATATACCTTTAATTAGGTATAATATTTTTCTTAAAAAAATTATAATATTTAGAATTTTATTAGTAAAAGAAAAATAATAATCTTGAAAAAAAAATAGGATACCATATCTTGCATTAAACACATGCGTTTGCTTTTTTTTTTCTTTTTTTTTTCTTTCGACCAGAAATAATTTTTTTTTTTTTTTTAATTGTATGGTAAAGGTTGGGAAATATATATTTAAAGAATCGTACATTGAGTATGAGTATCATCACAGACTCCTTTTTTTTTTTTTTTTTTGAAAGATTCTTTTTGCTTTGTTTATTTCTTTTTCTTTTGTTCACATATTGAATATAAGGCATAGCTTCTCCAGGATATTTTTCCCATATCTCTCCTTGTGGAGTTAAGCTCAGTAATAGCTGCACCAATAACTCTAGTGTAAAATGCACAGATGTAAATCGTGACAAGTGGAGTGAATGATTTTGGGCGCCTATATGGATCAACCATGTCCCAAAGAAGTGTTTTTTTCCCACTTCGTATACAAATAATCGGCATACTTTCTCCACATTTAGCTTGCCATTTTTACTTCACAAACAAACTGAGTACAATACGAGATGTGCTTTAGACGCGCTATATTAATTTAATCTCATGAAATCCATACATTGATTAGATCTAATTGAGCCCGTGAATTTAAACGGTGTAATATTAACAGCGGTTGACTATCACTTGTTTTTTTTTTAGCAGCATAATTGTTATTTTTGAAGTAGTGATCTACAACATACATCATTGCTTATTTTATCAATTGTCCAAAGTTTGGTAAAAATATACAATTGTCCATTATGACACTCGGTCAATTTTTTTTCATAAATAGCTTCACAGTGGTGAAAGCTTTTTTTTTCATCAAGGATACATAAGTATTGAACGAAGATTATCATTCTATCATTCTATATATCAAAGATCAAAGGATCTTTTTTTTCTTTTCATTCAAATTGATTGTTTTTTTTCTAACGGATCACAGTAACCTTTTATAATATATAAAGATCTAATATAGTATATGATATTAGAAATAAAAATTAATTACCTGAATATTCAGTGGTAGAGGCTATCGTGCTGATAACGTGTTGTAAACGATAGAGAAAGAAAGAAGAGAGATCTGTTTATTATCAGATAGTGTATCGATTACATAGTGGGAGCTCCTATTTATAGGTGATAGGAGACCCTAAACCTTAGTGTTCATGGGCTTGACTACTAGCCCATGGGCTGGAATGAATATCCACTAAGATGGGTTTATAACAATCTATAGATAATTATATCAAAAGAAACAATAAGTGCAACGAAGTTTCCAAAAAAGGTAAGGAAAACAGCGTAGGTCTTAACAATAACACGTTTCTCAATCTAAGACAACTAAAGACCGATACATTCCCCGTAGGTTTTAAAGTCGCCAATTAATTCTAATATATAAATGATATTATTATACAGGTTCTAGTTCTACTAACAAATAAAAGAATCGAAATGAGTATCTACACGAGTCGTGCTATAAACTGTACTGTATTTTTGCGACCCAATCCACAACTCATGAATGTCTTAAGTGAATACATCTTACACACAATACGTAGTTCGGTGGTGCATAATTTATTTTTGATTTACCCTTACATTTATTTGTAGGTACAATTTGTTTCGTGCAAAAAATGTGAATGTAACGTTAAGGGACAAGGAGGAATTATATCACATAAGATATCCACAAGTGAGATAGTAAAAACTCTTATTTATAATTTATTTTTTTCTAATACAAGTTCGTGATCTAAGAATATTACTTAAATGTCAATTATATGTGTAGCACTAGAAGAAAATCATGTGTGATGACTGGATAAAAGGAAAGTGTTTGGGTAGATGGAATCTCAACCACATGGTAAAATTTATCATACATTAAACACTAATGTGTAACATATTTAAATTATATACTAATTTTTTATACTTTTCAAATTAACAGACTGTCATTCAGGTTCCTCGCAGTTGGACGATATGTGTTTGCTGACACATCGACATTTTATAGAGTTATGAAATCTATGCACACGCGTATTACAAACTCGAAGATATAAGATTCACACATTTCAGTTCTGATACTCTTTGATTGTTTTCATATTCTAAACTATCTATTAGTTGTTTAATAATTTATACACAAATTTATGGTGCATTTAAATTTAATAACATTTTTTTCCATCTCACTTTATTGTTTACTCTATATAATGTTTTGATTTTTACATATTCAAGATAAAATATCATCCTATCATTTAAATATGAGAGCGGATAATTGATTCAGTTTTTTATGTTACGGAGTGCCGTAAACACAGGCTATACCTAGTATATATACATATATATAGAGTATACGGGAGGAGAGACAACGTCTCATTTCTTAAATTGAGGTAGCACTTTTTTTTGGTTACATAGAAGAGCCACTTTGGACTTGGAGTCATTGACTCGGTTCAAACCTGTACCACTAGATTGGATGACCAAGACCCTGACTAGTGAGCTAATCCCAAATGGTTAGGTAACACTTTTTTATATAATAAAAAAACGGGGGAATTATAATTAACAGCCCCACAACATGGTTTCTTACAAACAAAAGCCCACCTAGTAACTAGTAGTCCAATACCAACTAAACCCAGTAAAATACCCAAATAACCCTCAATCCCTCTCTATACACTCTCTGAAACAAAAAAAAAAGCAAAACAAAAATACCCAATTAGGTTTTTGTTTCAAAACCTACCCCTCTCTACCCTCTCTCTCCCTCTGTGTCTCTCACCTCTCCCCCTCGATGCCCTCCTTCCCCGGCCTCCTTCCCCCGCGAAGCTTAGAGACACCACCACCATCAAACCTGCTGCTGCAATTCGAGATCCAGCGCGCCTCCTTCCCCCTCCCTCTCCGATGCAGCGCGTCTCCTTCCCCCTCCTTCTCCGATGCAGCGCGCCTCCTGCTGCAGTTCGAGATCCAGCGTCAACGAATCAGATCCACGCTCCGATGACGCTGCTGCGCAAGTCAAACACACCACCTTCGCTGTAGATCTCCGGCGCCGCCTCCCACCAACCATTCTGCTGTAACACCGACACCACCACCCACCTTCTTCACCCCTCCACCAAGACAGCGCCACCAACCCACCAGCAAGAACCGCTGTGACGAGCAAGACCAACCACCATCACTCCGACATCACTCCGATCTGCTGTGAAGACCACCACAGGAACAAAAGCTGCCCCTCCTCCTCTCCGTGGCTCTTCTCCTTGCTGAAACAACTTCTTCATACCCCCTTCCACCGGATCTATTCTTCGCCATAGCCTCCGGTCTGTTCTTCATCGAATATTCCGAAGCTGTTCGTGGCCTGCCATCCGAAGCTGTTCGTGGTTGACATTGGTCCAGCCCACTTGGGCCTCCTTCATTTTTTTCTATCGACACCAACATCAAGTTTTGGTTACAGATCCGACCCATTACATTTTATTAAAGTAATATATATTTTTTTTACATGTACAACAAGTTTTTTTTAAAAACGTAACATATCTTATTGGTCCAGACCTTGATGGTCCAGACAGTGATGGTCCAGCCCAGACCATATAATTTTTTTTTTATTTAAACGTGATTTTGTTTTAGTTTGGGCTGTAAATGGTCCTAATATCGTATAAAACATTTGGGCTGTAAATATTTTAGTTTGTGCTGCAAATGTTTTTTTATTTAAACGTGATTTTAAATATTGGGCTGTTTATTTTTATTTCTTGAATCTAAAAACTTTTCCTTCATTTTTTTTCTTGTTTTTTTGTTTTGTTCATTCTATTTTCTACTGAAACTAGTCCAGCTATATTGGTCCAGCCACCTTGGTCTAGACAATCGGGTTTATACGTTATGGGCTAAACACTGGGGTTTGTGACACGATTAATGACTGGGAAAAAAAATAAAAAACAAGGACAAAACGGGCTTGTGTTCTACACCCCTTGGACAAAAACTTGGCGAATACCGACTAATTTGACATATAAAGAACTGCAAATTGGAACTAAAAACCCTAAAAAACGTTTAATAAGAACAGGTTTATACGAAATGGTCTGTACAATGTTGGTACGTACATACACGTATGTATCGGAAAAAAATACCAGCTAAGTGAAAGTAATAAAAATTCAGAAAAAAAACGAATAAAAAAAACGAAAAAAAAATAAAAAAATTGAAAAGGGTAAGAAAGTAACACAAGCTAACTAGAAAATTGATTTAGGTCTTAAAAAGAAGTAATTCCTAGTTGGACCTTAAAAATTCTTTTTTCTTAGAATTAGGCTCCAATTTGTATATTCCTCAAAAAAACACGAAAAAAATAACATTCAAATAAAAAACAACTCATCGTCCTCCCCCTCTACACCTCCGGAAGAACCCGCTGCCACTGTCCTACCCATTTAACTATAACCACCGCTATCATGCTTGCTATCACACCTCTTACATTAACAACCGTTTATTAAAGCCTACTATGTTGGAGATATAGAATCTCATTAATATAATACCTTATCGGTTGAGTTTGCAATTTAAGACACCACAAAATAGTTGCGTCTAAAAAACCCAACAAATCGATCTTTATATCACTATATCACTCTTTTTAACTACTAAAAAAATTGATTCATGTGGTGAAGGTGATGAAGCAGATTTTATCAAAAGATAGCGAAACAGGTATTTACCCTCTAGCAGCTAAGAGAGAGGCATCACCTGAAAACACCAGATTTGGAGGAGGTGGTGGTCGAGGCTTCACCATACTTACCAACTCTCATATAACTCAGGAGGTGATGAAGCAGTTTTATGGGTGAATGGTATGAGATATGAATTGCAAGAGATTTCTGTTATTGGAAATTCTGTTGATTTTGATGCAAATGATCCTGGTAAAGAGTCTGTTATATGTCTCTGAGCCACGAGACACTACTGCTCTTCCATGTAGACATATGGTAACTCTTCTCTCTCTCACACACATGGTGCGGTCATCGAGCAAATAGAGAGCATAATTGTTCGGCCATTATGCTATATATTCTCTTTGCTTACCAGTAATAGAGGATTACCTATTTGATTTCTTTTTGTTACAGGATACATATTATGTGAATGATTGAACTATACAGATAAATAAGTCTAGCTAGAATGTTCGGAAGTGCAAAATATGAAGGGTTCAGTTTCGGTTTCGAGCGAGACGTTTATTTTGCACACTCCATGTGGGAAGCAGAATCACAACCATAACAATAGTAGTACATCCAGTGATACTTATCACTTACAACACTACATATGTCACATCCAAACATGGTTTTTTCATCAGGTAACAGTTGTGTAGCCACGAATTTGCTTAAAGGAGCTGTTGAATTAGTTTCTAAATCTTCCGGGATTGATTTGTTAAGTTTGAATAACAAATGGATTCGAAATGGTTCGGGTCTGACGGCAGGGACCAGTTATGCAAATATTAGTTTTATAGGTGCAGTGAATTCTAATCTATGGCGAGAACTGCTATTTGGGTTGCTAGAAACTCAGGGACCTGCGGTGCAAATTCTATCATGCTACAGCAGATGGGACTCAAAATAATACTATAAAACTCTAAAACTATTATTTGGATACTGTAACAAAGCTGAAGAAGATTTTAGATCATAGCTTTCAAAGCTCAAGATTTTTTTTTTTTGTTCCAAAGAATAAAACAAACAAGCCAAAGTTATTAATATTAAAAGTAATACCATGTTAGTAATTAGTTTGATTAAGTATTTATTGAAGCTTATATATATGGAGAAATCAAGAAATATACAGAAAAGGATAAGTTGAAGAAGACAGAAATCATCTTATTGATCACAAACAAGAAACAATGAACTTCGAAATAGTTGAATGTTTTCGTGAATATAAATTAAAACATTATCCAGACTAACTTTAAGGCATATAATGTTTAACACGCTAAAAGGTTTGTACTAAAACTGGTTTTAATTAACCCGAAATGATGTACACCTATGCAACATATTTGAAACCAGGAATTTGATTAGAAAACAGTAATTAATTTAATTTCATACAAATCGTAAAAGATATTTAGTAATCCAGTAAAGAAAAAGACTCACCTATAATAACTTCTTATCATCATCTGATAACATAAAACAAATTATAACCCAGATAATAATATTTTTACCTGCATTGTGAGATTTTCACACTCTCGTTTGCTGAAACTAAAGCATATAGTTTAGACTAGAGGTAGTATAGTTTTTAATTACCCATTAATTTTATAGATTTTCTGAATTGATGGCTTCTAATAATAATATATTTTAACAATTTTAGAGATAGTTCATAAATCTGTGAAATTAGGATTGAGTAGTATATGATGGCCGTAAGGATAAATGTGTTCTGAAAGAGTCTGAATGTTTGTGAGTTTTTGCTGAGTGTATTTGCTTTGGGTAAAATATTGTGTGTTTTTGCTAGTTTTTCTTTTCTTTCAAGCAAACAGTAAGGTCATTTTTCATTTTACTGGCTTTTTAGTAGCGATTGTGAAGGGTCCCTTTTAAATATATAGTCAAAATCATTATTAAAGAGTAGAGGACAAACAATTACCTAAGTACTACTAAGAGACGAGTGAAAAAAATTAATTAATTCATTCCTAGTCTGGTGTTTCACTGTTTGACAAGGAAGGATAATATATATGGATTCCAACCCAGTCATTCCATTCAAAGACATTGATGCAGAACCCGTATGTGTGTATGAAAAGAGAGAAGATTACGAGCTCTAAACATGAATGGTTGAATACACCAACTAATCTTAGACAATCAGCAATGAATCAACCTCCAAAAAGAGCTGCAACTTCTTCCTTAAATCTACTTAATTATATTCCCAAGAATTGAACCATCCTCATTAAAGCACACATTTGCAATACTTGATGGGGGAATCTTGACTTACAAAAGAGAAATCATAGTTTATTGAGTATTTGCAAATAGGTAGACAGTATAGCTTGATTCTCCAAAATGAACAACTCTCAAGTACACTAATGAATTATTGATTAACATATCTTCAGGACCAAAAACGTCTGAAAAGAGAGAGTTCGTGGGAAAGGTGACTCACATAGTGGCCTTCCAAATATTTATTCCAGCTGGAAATAAATAGATCTCAAGACAAAATTAAGTTTCCAGCCATATGAGTTAAAGCCTTGGTTAACTTTTTCTAACCAACTATTAAAGGTTTTTTTTAAGCAAATGTACTATTAAAGGTGATTATGCTGTGCATGTCAATATGAATTTGAAGCCGTGATTGTCTTCAATATATTAAAACTATAGATCATGTAAGAAGAATTTTCCAATCATTTCATTCTCTCTATGTAACAAAATGGATGATGACTCGTTATTTGGGGTTGTTTCACATGTTATCTAGTAATTGTTTTAGATTTATTTTGGTGTTTTACAAGGCTAATATGGTATTTATTTTCTAGTTTCCGGATAATTTAGGACTTTTGTATCTATTTTTGTGATTTGATGCAATTAGTCATGAGTTATTGATGACGAGATCTGGGAATCTGAAGGAGAGTATATCCAGTCAAGAAGATTCCTAACTAGAACTAGTACAACTCAAAACACAGTAAATTCCTAAGACAATTCAATAAATAACAATTGTAAATAAAGTAGCAAAAAAGATAACAATATTAGGGACACCAAGTTGGTACTCTTTCTTTTCTTGTGTTTCAGGTTTTTTTTTTTTTTTTTTTCAGTTCTAATTGCAGTTGTAGTTGATTTATTTGCATTTGGTTGTTTGATTGATGCAGCTATTGGTTTCAATGTGGAAAGAGTGCAATATAACAACATTAAATTTCAAGTGCAGGATCTGATATATTACTCTCCATATAACCTCTTTATTTTTTAGTCAAAATATATAACCTCTTCAAAGTGTTCATTCATATCTAGTTTATGATTTTATTGCTCATTCTTAGTTGTTACCTTATTGATATGCCGAGAATTATTGCTACAGTAATGCCCTTTTATGTATTAAGACATGAAACAGTTAAAGACTTGGTTATGCAATCATGGGAAGTACTAGATTTAGTTGCATAAGAAAAATGTCATCTACAATCTCTTGCATTTGGCTTATGGATTTGGAAATTATGAGATAAAACTTACCCTAGTTAAGAAAGCGAAGCTTATGGAGTTCGAATTCCCTCCTTAACGGGTGTAAAATAAAAGGCACAAGACTCGAACCTCTCCTTAAACATGGGTAACCTAGGTATGATTTATTTGGAAATATACATGGGGAGGTGTGTATATCCCGTGGGATTAATCGTAGTGCACACAAGCAATCCCAGATCACCCATTTAACAAAAAAAAAAAAAAAAACGAAGCTTAAATTGCAGGCTCTTACAAAATAATTATTTTGTAATTGGCTCTTGGACTTTCACAAAGATGAGTCATAGTTAAAGAATAGATGTAGAAATGTTTGCTTCCTCTCAACACTACAAGAAATAGTAGCATTAGCGACGAAACTATTGCGGCAACTAGGGCTGCAAACGAACCAAGCCGCTCGAGCTCGGCTCGGAGAAAAGCTCGTTCGAGATCGGCTCGAATATAAACAAGCTCAAACTCAAGCTTTATTTAAGCTCGATAAATAAACGAGTCTGCTCGAGCTCGGCTCGTGAGCTCGTTTAAAATTATGAATTATAAATTAATATATTATTTACTTATAAATATACTATTAAACCTTCAATATTAAATTGGATATTTTTAATTTATTTAGGCATTTATTTTTTTATTAATGTTATGTTTCATATTTTCATGTTATACACTTCATCAAATACCAAATATTCATGAAAATCTCATTTCAACCATAAAAAACAACTAAAAATGATGGTTCCATAAGTTAAATAAACAAGTTATACCATTTCTGATTTGGATCATTGGAAGCTCGGGCTCGACTCGTTTAAATTCGAGCTCGGCTCGGCCCGGTTGGTTACTTTTGAGCTCGGCTCGGCTCGAAAAAATAAACAAACAAGCCTGTACATCTAGTATTCGGCTCGGCTCGTTTGCAGCCCTAGCGGCAACAACTAAAATGGCCTCTAATGATATTCTTAAAAACCAAAATGGTCTCTAATTATATTTTTAGCGGCAATATTTTCCGCTAAAGATAAAATTAATAGAGGCAAAAACAAATAATTTGCTACTAAAGATATCTTTAGCGACTAACTTATAGGGACGACAAATAACGACTATTAGCGCAAAATTAAGATTTTTGCCGCTAAAGATACTCTTTCTAGTAGTGCAAATTGAATTCTGTATATTTTCACGGTTATTCGACACTGTTGGTGGTTGATTGGAGTGATATTGAGAGATTGATAGTTTTTAAAGAGTAAAGAAGAGAAGTTCGATTTTAATATTGGAGGGTAGGTTTCTTTCTTAACCTTTATTCACCCAACTCCTGGGCAGCCTGTTGTAAATTTTGCTTGATGAGAGTGTTACCTAATTGGTGATCACATGAACTATTATCTGTAGCTGACTATATGTATCTCTAATAGAGGGCAGATGATGGTGTTAGTGTTGAAAATCATAGCAACGACAAGAGGGCCACACCAATCCTCTATCCCTCCCTAACTTCCCTTCTTTCTTTCGCTACCCGACAAAACACATCTTTTTTGTACCAATTATTAATAAAAACAACACGGTATTAAATCATCCAAACAAACACGGAATTCCTTCACTCTTTTGTTAATTCTCACCCCTTCCCATATTTTCCTTTATTTACGCACGCATTCAAATAATTTTGACTTTCATTATTTTTTTTCTTCTTTTTTTTTTGGACGAAACCAATACCAATCGAGAAAAGAGTGGAATTTAACACTGGTTCCCTACTTCACTGCTGATCCTTTGACTAGCTTTACATGCGGTGCAGTCAGCCATCCCGTTGAAGCATCATGGTAAGTGTTTAGAGTGCATGTTGCCGTGCTCCTCCGCAATTTAACTGATCCATTTCAAGAATGGTCTAATTTTCCACCCCGCAACTGGTAGCGATCTTGTACCTTGAATAAATTCAAGGTTGTCTGAACAAATGATGGTTTTCTCGTTTGTCACATTCCTACACATCTTGGACACTTCCAAAACCGCTACTATTTCTCCTTCGGCGATGGAATCCACAAGTACTGTTTTTGAAAACGTCCTCCTAGTTCTAGAGCACGTATCACATTTTGTAATTCCCATATTCCACATGGTTCCAGTCTGTTTTTGAAGGAAGCGTCGCATGTCATAATTAGTGTCCTAAAACAAGGCCGCCTACCCGCTTAGGTGCTCCGCTAGGCGTTCTAAAGTGCGATACGCCTAAATTTTCTCTCGAAAATAGCTCGAAGGTTCATCTACACAAAATCAAATTAATAAACTACCCAATCGGATTAATGGGTCGCTCAACCCGAATACTACCTAGCATGCTAGCCCATAAATGACTAATTTAATTTAATTTAAACCAACACATAAGCGAAATATAAGAAAAAATCCTACTTACGTTAAAGTTTGAACGAGTGAGAAAAAGAAGAAGGTAGGGTTTTTCATATTTCAAGTCTAGATTTCTTGAATTGGTAATTTTTTAGGTTAATAATAGTGAATTCTTATTATTTTTAATTAAATATATGTTATTTATATTAAATTGCTTACCCCCTTTAAGGGCTCAAGAAATAACAAGGCTGAGGGGATTCGAACCCTGTACATCCTAGTTGAGAGACAGGGTCTTGGCCATTGAGCTAGTCCCAATGGTTTAAATTGATCTACTTTAAGTATATAAGGATGTAAATATTATTCAAATCAATGTATTAGTATTACATAGTTAATATAAAATAATATAAAAACCGCCTAGGAAAAACTGCCTAAATTCGATTAATGGGCCGCCTAGTCATCTAGGCGCTCAAAGGTGGTCGACCGGCCTAGTAGCGCCTAGCGCCTTTTAGAACCATGATCATAATCGTGTGTGTACCCTCTAGTTCCAATGATATCCACGGTACCCTTTGAATAGGTTCTTGGGATGTAGTGTTTGTGCCTGGAATTGCATCCCACTCCCGTCCAAGGAGATTAGTAGTACCTGCATGTACAACTTTGCTAACAGTATTTGGATCAAGGTGTACATTTTCGTGTACAGATTTCATCTTTTGTTTCCATATGTTCCATAACGTGAGCATTATGTATGCAGTGAAATGCTTTTTTCCCAATGAGATGTTTCTACATTTTCCAAAATTTTCTTAATCCATGTTCCTTCAATGTCCTCCTGAACACGAATTTGAAGTGCCGATCTTGCCCGAATCTATTTACAAAAAGAACATGTCAATAGTAAATATGTAACCCTCTCGATTTGATTATCACACCAGTAAACTAGTGTTCAATACTGCAATGTCTTAGTTTTAAGTTTTTCCGTGTTGGTAAGATATTCCTGCACACTTTCCACGTAAAAAAGCGTACTTTGTTTGGAATTTTTGATTTCCAAACCATGTTCCAAAGTGAAACATCTTTCAAGTATGCTTGTTGTGAAGTTTGTGCTTTATCAGTTTCAGCTTTCGTTGATAGGAGGTGGTAACCAGATTTTGTTGTGTATTCCCCTGAATGGGTGTGTGGCCAAGTGAAAATGCCTTGATCCTCCTGATTCAGAATCGCGCCCATCCCAATCTCTCCACATACCGGTTCAGATAAAACTGAGTCAATGATCTCCCAGTTGCAGTTATCTTCATCCTGCTTCATCAATTGGTCTACCGTTTTCAGTTTGGTGCCATTTGGTTTATCTTTTATTATACCTGATGGTACCATCGATGTTTCCAAATGTTTGTACTCTTTCCGTTTCCAAGTTGAATGATCCCTTGTTGGATTAGCAAATCTCTGCCTCAAGGATGCTGACCCATTACCAATATCTGCTTTGTCAAAGTTCGGTTTCCAGAATGTCCGTTTTAGGATAGTATATACCTTTCAAAACTCTTGCCACGAACGAGTTCGGGTTTTGTAGCAGTCTTTAAGCTTGTGCCGCTAGTAGTACAATATTCATTTTCTTCAAGTCACTAAAACCTATGCCTCCCACCACTTTTGCCGCTGTCATTTTTTCCCATTTTAGCCAGTGTATCTTCCTTTTCTCTAGTTAATTCCACCAAAATCTTGCAATGATGACGCAATTTTCCTGCAAAAAGTGAGTGGAAAAGAAAAAATAGACTTTGCATAAGTAGGAATTTCCTGTAATACTGCTGTAATTAGTATTTTTTTCTTCCTTCTGATAGAAGTTTTGCCATCAATCCCTAATATTTTAGGAAGACTTTGTATACAATCCATGTAAGTGTTTTGATTTTTAACCGTTTATGGCATAGTGGTAAACCTAGATATTTTACGAGGTTGGTTGTTTCTTTGATTTGTATGATTGTTGTAGTTTGAGTTCTAATGTCTTCTGGCGTATATTTACTAAAACAAATCGGAGACTTCTCGAAATTAACACGTTGCCCTGACCATTTACAGTATATATCAATGTATTCTTGAAATTCGACGATCTTCTGTCTGTCAAGTGATAAAAAAAGACAGAGTTATCAGCAAAAAGTAGATGTCATAAGATCAGACAGTTTCGACTTTCATTATTCAAAATGAATCTATATATAAACTAAAGTTATAAATGCTATAAACTTAAGGAGACGGTGATAAAGATAAAGAGAGAATTTGTTTATTGTATTCCCAACATCACTAGTACTATTACAAAGAAATGATCTTATATTTATAAGGTAAAGAGTAACCCTTCACTTGCCACAATAATTAAGAAAATAAAGCCTTAAACATTTGGACATCCACAATTAATAATTTTATATCTATTCATAATACTCCCCCTTGGATGTCCATCCATTAGAAATTATGCCTTGTTAAAACCTTGCCAAGAGAAAACCTTGTGGGATAAAAACTTGGTCTAAGAGAAAAAAGTACATATAGATAGAACTAATCATCTTGAAACGCTGTCTCATTAAAACCTTGCCAAGAAAATCCATTGGGATAAAACTTGGCAAAGGGAAAAGTGCACAGTCTTGTTTACACTCCCCCTGATGTTGGCAAGAGATCTCTGAGTTTTCGTATTTCAATATTGTGGACCTATTTCTTGAATATTGTGGTTGACAATGATTTCATAAGGAAAATCTACAAAATTCTTACATGATTGTATCTGTCAAGTGTCAATATCCATATTCTTCTGTAGCTGGTGTGTGTAGGAGACTTTGGTGAAATATGTTTTGTTCTGTCTCCTTTGATGTAGTCATTCTAATTATGTGTGGTACAAACAACAGTATCCTCATACAATACCATCAGTATATTCTTGTTGAAGATAAACCACACTTTTTTTTGGTATGTTGAATAATTCACTTAAATAAATATTTTATACCACTCCTCCTTGAATATTCACTGAAAGATATGCCTCCTTAAAACTTTATCAAGAAAACACATTGGTACAAAACTTGATGAAGGGAAAAAAGTACATCAATCCTTGGGGGTTATGACACATATTCAATCTGTCTCGTTAAAACCTTACCAGGAAAACCCAATGGGAAAAACCATGGTGAAGGAAAAAAATGCAGAATTTCAATATATTCTCCCCCTCATTACGACATTACATATTTTCTAATACATTAGATACTTGCGGAGTTGTACCTTGATTTTGTCCTTAATGAAACTTTAATTACTAAATCTTCTGGATTTTTACTTGAGGGTATGGAGTGTTAGTAATATCATTTCTTGATCGAGATATAGAGTATATACTTCTTTGACAATGAATATTTGGCATGTCTCGTTAAAACCTTATTAGGAAAAACCCAGTACGAAAGAACCCTAGTGAAGGAAAAGGAGTACAATACACAAATATCACATCTTTTTCATTATGACAACAATGTTTCCGAGTATCTTTTCATAATTTTGACTCTTTTCTCTTGTATTTTAAATAAATTATGTTCTTCGGGAACTTTTATACTCCAATAAATTCTCAATCTTCGATAATTTCATATTTAGACTCTCCAAGTACTTCAGGCACCTATCATGTTGCAGGCATATATCATGCTTCAGACACTTGTTGTGCTTTCAAACACCTTTTGTGATTGGGCACATGTCATGATTAGGCACCTATGGTGCTTCTAGCACCTATTTTGTTCATCAATATATCAATCTAATCACCACTACACCAAATCAATAACATAATAATGAGGACGTCTCCCCATAATCAATTCTAGGTTTCTGCAGGAACCTCTGTGATAAATGTAGGGTTTTAGATTTCAAAATTAACTATTATCCTTTCTTTCATTGTCGACATTAAGGGTGTGCATCGTGTTATAAAACCCGCATCACCCGATTACACTAACCCAAAATTATACGAGTTAGTATTTTATTGGGTGGGTTGCGGTTAAGATTTTTGAAAAAATATAAGTTGTGGATTTTAAACTTGAAACTTGCAAACCCGCATATACCTAACTACCTTGTAGTACAAAAAATTAGAAAAAATCGTATAACACATTTTAATCAAATAAAATAGTAAGGGTCCTGTGCTTCTCACTCTACATTTTTTTATTCCTTCTTTTTAATTTTTTTGAAATCTCTCAATATATCAATAATATTTTATCTAATGAATCTATTTTTCATTTTAATTATGATATTATATCTATTATTTCTTTAATTCATAAATTTATTTTCCTAATATCTCATTTTATATCTTTTGATGATTTAGAATATATATGAGTATCCTTAAAAATATTTTTTGTTACAACTTTTATTTGTAATATAAATTTGACTCACATCGAACTAAATCACCCGCAATGTATCGGCAACCCGCCCAACCCAAAACTTAATGATTTATATAATATATTGGGCAGGTGCGAGTCTAATTTTTCAAAACCCGCACAAGAACGGGTGGTTTATGGGTTGGATATTTTTCATCCAAAATCGACCCGTGCACACCCCTAGTTGACATATTTCACCACTTTGTGGTTTAGGATCGTTATTATTTATTTTAAGCGCTATATTAAATGAAAATATATTAATCCCATAAATTGTCTAACAATTTTAAATATTTTCAATAGACTATAATCTACATAACTTTTCTCGTATTTAGGTACCTAGGTATTTTCAATGACTATTATTTTCTTTAAGATCAATACATGTGTCAACATTAGTTGACTTAATAATTCATGTTGTATTACTTGGAGTGCATATTCGACAATATTTACCATTTCATATATCAAGTCAAGAAGATTCCTAACTAGAACTAGTACTACTTAAAGCACAGTACATTCCCAAGACAATCCAATAAATAACAATTGTAATAAAGTAGCAAAAAAGATAACAACAATATTAGGGACACCAAGTTGGTACTTTTTCTTTTATTGTGTTCAGGTTTTTTTAATTCTAATTGCAGAATTTCGAGTCCCGAAGGTCTGCAAGAGGCTGAGCTAACAAGCTGGCTGAATATATCATGGGGATGCCCGATTTGTGATTGAGGTAGCCAATCAATATGATCTCCCCGGTCTGGCATGAGCCACTCTATTCCTACTTCCACTCAACAAAAAAGATAGGATTCTTGGGCTCTACCTACAGAGTGCGTACGGCTATTTCAGACCAAAGGGGGCCAAGGGTGATCCCACAAATAACAATCAAAAAGCCTGACCGGTATGCCAGTCAGGGGAGCGGTATGCCGGCGGAAGAGAAAACCGTGCCACGGTTTTTAAAATTAGGTTCGTGGCCGAGAGCAACTAGGAAAAACCGTGGGCGCAAACCTCGACACGGTTTGCGACCGGCTAGCCGGTCATCTGACCGGTATGCCGACCCGCTGTTTCGAGAAAAAAAAATACGGTGCCATGGTTTACGAAATTAGGTTCTTTGCCGAGAGGAGAATATCGACACGGTCTAAGACCGGCTAGCCGGCCATCTGATTTATTTGTATTTGGTTGTTTGATTAATGCAGCTATTGATCTCAATGTTAATTTAACAACATTGAGTTTCAAGTGTGGGATCTGATATATTACTCTCTATATAACCTCTTTATTTTTCAGTCAAACTATATAACCTCTTCAAAGTGTGCAATTGTAGCTAGTTTATGATTTTATTTCTCATTCTTAGTTGTTACCTTATTGATATGCCGAACAGAAATGCCCTTTTATGTATTGAATTCTAGTCCTAGAAAAATTCAATATAATGATTAGAGTAAATGACACTTTTGCCCCCTGGGTTTATACGCGATTGACAGGTTGCCCCCTAACTCTTAAAATGCGCCTCGATGCCCCCTAATATTTAGTTTTGTGACCCGATACCCCCTACTGCGTGTTCCGTCCATTTTTACCGTTAAAAGTGACGTGGCATTTCCATGTCACATTTTTTTTTAATCCAGATGTCAATTAATTATTTAATTAATTTAAACCAAGGGCAAAAATGAAATTTCATTAATAGGTTTTATAATATTAAATATAATTAATAAAATAACACCCCCCACCCCACCGCACCCCCTACCCCCCCTCCCCTTCTTCTTCTTCCCCTTCTTCTTCCCCGATGACCTGCAACTCCTTTTCTTAAAAAAAAAAAAAAAAAAATCAAAAAGCTTTACAATCGTCTTCGTCACTGCAGCAGCAGCCCTTTCAGTGTAATGCCCACGCGCCACTATCCTATCAAAGAGCTCTCCCCCTTCACACAGCTCCATCACTAAATGCACAGCATTTTCATCCTCACAAGCTTCCCTAAAGCTCAGAATGCTGTTTCTAAGCTTTTTCTCAATTTAATTTCAAACCCATCTTTCATTTCAACTCATTTAACTAAAATCGAACAAAACCATACCTGTTTTCTACGTTACATGTCAGAAAATGGAACCTACAAAAGAGAACACTTTTTATTAATGAATGAATCAATCCCAACAACCTTTGATCAAAACGAAATTGTGGGTCTTGATTTTCCATTTAAGTCCCGATCATCGTGCCATTTCAGAATTGTTGGTTCTTGCAATGGTGTAATATGTTTATCCAATGATCATGGTTCTTATGGTTACGGTATAATTCTATGGAATCCTTCAATTAAGAGGTTCGTTAGACTTCCAAAACCTCGTGTTTGTCGAAAGATTCATGGGAGTTATATGTTTGTGCTGGGATTTGGATTTGATTTTAAAAATAATGATTATAAGGTTGTTAGATTAGCGTACGTAAAAGGTCGAAACGGGAAAGATTTAATTCCTCCTGAAGTAGAGATTTACAGTGTAAGTTCTGGGGTATGGAGAAGTTTTAACACGGGTGCTCCACCATATGGAATATATGGGTACTGATGTCTCCCTAATTGTTCTTATTTTAGACCCTTGGGAGACATCATTTTTGGTGTTTATTTAATTAATTTGATAGACTTTTGGACTTAAATTGCAATAATCCGGAATTACCTTTTTATTTCTAGCATTTTTAATTTATTAAACTTTTGCGCGTAATATTGGTATTTTTAGTGTAAAGTTTACAGGTTTTAGATGTTAGCTAGAAGAGGAATCCGACGAGAAAGTCAAAGATCAAGAGATAGAGTCAAGACTTGAAGATAAATCCCGAAGATATTATTTTTAGAGCTGAAAATCCATTTTCCAGGCCATAGATTGCTGATTTCGAGGTGCTTAAGCGATGATTTAGCCGCTGACCTTTGAAGAGAAATCATTCCTTATCGAGTTACGGAACTTTAGCAACTGGAATGAGGTCAATCGGAGTTATAACGCATCGGGAAAATCCGTTTTAGTGAAGGTGTATCAGCAGTTACGGGATTTTGGGCTTAGAATTTGGGCTTGGACATTTAATTAGTGTTTTATTATTAGGTCCAAGCCCTAATCCGTTTTTGAGCTTATAAAAGGAGTTTTTGACCTCATCATTTCTCACCTCTCAATTTGTTCTTCAAATCATCTCATCCTTAGAAGAGAGTGTCAAGACAATTCATTCTTTACAATTAAAAACACCAGAGAGAAGCAACAGAAGGAAGGAAGAAGAAGCTGCCAGAGCTGGAGTGGGTCTATAGCTCCGTTCTCAGTCATTCCAATTCCGGAAATTAGGTTTCTTTTATCTTTTATTTGTAATCAAATATGAATTCCATTTATTTTAATTTAGATTTTCGTTTTAATATGAGCTAAACATTTATTAGTGCTTGAGAACAAACAATGGGTGAATCCTAATTTTATGAAATAACGAATGTTGAATTTGGGTTTTTATTGAATTAAACTAAATTAGGGCTTTTACTCTTTTCAATAAATTGAGATTATTTTACTGTTTTTAGCGTCATGAACTAGGAACAGGTGTTAGTATTTAGGCTATTCCAATTAGTGGCAATTGGATCATCCTGACGGAGGGTTTAAATACAGAACCATTTATTCAATCTAGGATAGAAGCTATTGATTCTGACGAACTTAGCTAATTCTAGGGCCAATGAGGTAATAAAACTTAAACATCCAACGGTGGATCATATTTACCCTGACGGGACTAGTGACACTTTAGGATCGCCTTATAGTCCACCCTGACGGGGGTATAAGGAATTTAGAATCCCGACCATTGTAATTGACCAATTTAGCCCTTAAACAGCATAAGTTAGGAAATAAGATTAGGAGGATCCTTGCGTTCTCAAGTACTACATCTCATATTGCGTTTTCACTCATTTTACTTGCGTCTTAGCTTCTACTTGCATTTGATTATTTGTCTTTTATTCATTAGCTTTAATAACAAAACCAAACAAACATTTTATTATCTTTTACTTTCGTAAGTGCATCAATCACTATTTGCTAGACATTGTGATCAACCATTCCGTCCTTGGAACGAATCTGATTTATCAGTTATTACTACTTGGGACAACCGTACACTTGCGGTTGTGGTTCGATTAGCATTTGCATTTATTTTTAGAACACACAAAGGACCACCAAGTTTTTGGCGCCGCTGCCGGGGACGGTAGCGTGTGACCACGGTGTTTATCCTTTAGTGATAGTTGCATTTATTTTTATTTTTCAGTTTTACGCTTGTGTTTGTTTTGTTTTGTTTTTACAGGTGCTTTATTCAGGTAATGATCAAGAAATTTAATTAAAGATGTATAGAGGACATTACCCAGATCCCGATCCATATGACTATTGGGAAGACTCTTCGGGACAACAACAATGGGGTAGTAACTTCTACCAACAACCTTATCAATACCCGCAAGAGCAAGGATGGAACAATCAATGGATCGGAAGTACTCAACAACAAACACCATATCACTATCAACACGAGCAAGAATGGAACAACCAGTGGGTTGAAAACATTCAACAACCCTCACCTCAACACTATCAGCAAGAGACACTACTAGAGAGAGTTAATCGCCTACGCGAGAAATTTCAAGCAGGAGAACCAGAGCGTAAGGCAAGAGATGAGGAATTCAAAGCCACCCATGCACTCATACAACAAAGCCTAGATGAAATGGCTGCCCGAAACAACCCTCCTAACTTAGTTGAAACTGGTAGTATGTCTTATGAAGATTCCACTCCCCCGAGGGATAGAAGAGATCAACTGGAAGAAGTAGTTGAGGAGGAGGTGTTGAAGGAAGATACTATTGATAGTGATATGACCATCATGCCGGTTATAAATGAAGACCACCATGTGGTTAACAATCCTATTAGCATGGTGGAAGAAGGAGTAGCAACAAAAATCCTAGAAATTGAAGCTGAGATTGCTATTCCTATGGTGCGTGCACATGATCCAGATACTGAACGCAAACAAGAAGAAGAGGTGATCGAGATTCAGATTCCACATCGAGAATATGATGAAGTAATAGTGGAAGATTGGATTGAAAGCGAAGACGAATGTGAAGTGGTTGAGAAATCAATTGAAGAGTTAAAGCTTCATAATAAAAGAGAAATCGAATTCCCACCACAAAAAGTTCACCAATCCCTATCTCCACCACTAGTCATCATTAGAGATAAAATATCGGAATCACCTCTATTATTAAAAATAATCAAAAGGTGCTACGCAAGAAAGGTGCTACACCGCGAGAGTAAAGCGGCAAGGAGAAGCACCTACCCACCACACTTTAAAGAGGAACGCGAGATTAAAGAAAATACAAATGAGCTTATACCGTCGAGAACGGTTATCTACTATCGTGTGGTGAAGAACGAGTTTCGCCATGAAAGCAAGAAGGCGAAACGGAGATACTACCCTCCCCCTTTCAGAGATCGATTGAATAAAATTTGAAGGGGGAAGGTTTCAAAGCTTACATGCCAAGGACGAGGCGAATTCAAGCGGAGGAGAACCGCAAGGGCCTCAATACAGTCTTCAGGGAAGGTAACACGTCGAACTTAAAGACGTAATAAACAAAAGTGCTTCTTGGGAGACAACCCATGTTTTAAATTGCTTTCATGTCTTTTAAATTCTTAGTGTAAATTAGAGTAATGGTCTTTTATTTAGTGTTATTTTTTTAGAAATGAGAAAGGTTGGTGTTTTTGATGATTTCAGGGATAAAAAGGTCATGAGTTTGGGGTCGAAAAGGCGAAAATAGGAGAAAAATTTGTGGTGTTCCAGGGGCCAAACCGGGTCCCCGCATTTGCAAATGCGGGTACCCGGTTTCGAAAACTAAAAATTCTAACTTTCTGACCCAGCGTCTTGGGCCCCGCGTTTTGCTGCGTCACCACTGCGTTTTGCTGCGTTTTGCTGCGTTTTGGATTCGCGCCATCGACACAAACCGGGTCCCCGCATTTGCAAATGCGGGTACCCGGTTTCGGAGCTGTACTTTTCCAAATTCTCTGACCCGGCGTCTTGGGAGGTTGCGTTTTGGTGCGTCTTGGCTCGCGCCATCGACGAAAATACGGGTACCCGCATTTGCAAATGCGGGAACCCGGTTTCGAAGGGCAATTCTCTGACCCCGCGTTTTGGGTCCCGCGTTTTGAGGTAAAAAAAAAAGAGTATTTCTATTTTTTCCGCGCCGTCACAGCGACGCGGAACCGGGAACCCGGATTTTCGAAACCGGGAACCCGGTTTGCATCTGTGATAGGGCCGTTTGAAGCTTTTTAGCCCTAGATTTTTACCTCTTTCTTCAACCCAGCCTCCAAAAACACTCCCAAAACCCAGAAATTCCTGATCATCATCATCAACAACCACACAATCCTCAAAATCTTACCCTCTTCCACCACAATAACATACAATCAATTCATCTCCTATCCAAATCACCATGAAATTCCCACTTTTCTCCAATTGTTCTTCATCCAAACTTCAAAGTAAATCCAATTCCCTCTTCCCACACATCAATTAGCCTTTACCCATCTCATGTTCCACCATAATCTTCAAGTCTTAAGCCTCAAAACATCAAAGTTCTAAACCTTAGCTTCTCACTATTTGAAGTTTTGAGTTTGGGGTGGAAAGAGATGCCTATCAAAACCGTTTTCATGTGTGCTTATCGAAGGAATTCTCCAAGAAACAGAAACGCTTTTGGTGCTATTCAAGAACAAGCTATTGAGATTCCTATTTCACGTTTCAAACACAAGACTGAAGAGGTTCAAATTAAGGCTAATCCGAAGAAGAGGAAAGTGATTGAGGAACCTTAAAGTGAGGAAGAAAATGATCCGATGATGAGTTGGAATCAAAAATCAAGGTGTTGCAAGAGAATCAGGGTACGAGGTGCGCTATTTTGGGAAACGTTACAAACAAGTTGAACTTTATTTGTTCAAAGCACAACTTACGATGTCTAGACGCGAGATAAAGTTCAGGGACGCAACACCGACAACCAGCCTCGCGCTGGTTAAGATACGTTTTCTATCCCTTCTCATTTAGTGTATATTAGTTTATTGCTTTGAGTCTTTTCGAGTCGTGGGGACACGACTCATTTTTGAGTTTGGGGTGGGGTTCGTTGCCTCATCCCAGTTTTATGTGTTATATGTTTTATTTGCTTTCAATAAAATAATTTTCGGAGTTGCGTTTGACTATAGAAGATTTTAAATGTCCCTTTAAGCATACTTTTGATGAATCTATGATAGTAAATAGTGGACTTTAGGGAGTAGCATAAAACGCACTTACAATTGCATGCGAACATAGGTAATTAATAGGAAAAATTAATGAACAATGCAAATGAAGTAAGCTTGTACTTAAGGAATATGTTTGGTGTGTAGAACGTGAAATCCTAATTAGTAGAGAACCCACCTAGATATGAACTAAAGACAAGCTATGTACTTAGGAAAATGATAGGGGCGGTTCTTTGTTAGCCATTTGAAGCCTTTTAGCTTGCTATCCCTTATTATAATTTTATCCGTCTTATCCCAATTTTGAGCCTTAAGCCTTTTCTTTTGTAGCCACGATATAAGCCCATTATCCTTTAGATTATTAGGCATGACCAAATGACCCGCACTTGAATCACAACCCTGAGACTTGTCTCGAGCTTGAGTTTGGGGTGGTGGGACCACATTTGGGAAGATACATTGGGAAGGGATTATATGTGTTTGTATTGAGGCACAAAAAGGTAGATGGTATTATTATTTGTAACCCTTTGCCGGGATTTGAAAAGAAAAAAGAGAAAAAGAAAATTATAAGAGACATGACTTTTCACATCAAAATGATGGTCATGGGTATCTTGTACAAAAAAAAAAGAAATGAAAAAGAAAATAAAAAGAAAGAAAGAATAAATAAATAAATCGGCAAAGGGGAATAATTTTTGGAAATCATCTTAGTCTTATTTGGGTTGACATTGGGGACGCAACATTAGTGCGTCAAATGGGTGAGTGAGAACATATTTTTGAGCGTAAACTCAAGCTCGAGGACATTGTTGATGGTAAGTGAGGAGAGAGCCAAAAGCTCACTTCAAATTTACCAAATATACATCCATACCGTCCTTAAGCCATTATTAAAACCATAAAGACCTCGTGATTCCTAGGTACATAGTGAATTTATGATTCTGTTGATAGGGAATATACTAGGTGGAGCGTTCAAAGCGAGTTAGGATTAATGACCACCCTATAGCCATCATACAGATATGAGTACAAGTGTAACCTTCAAGCATTGCGACTTTAATTTTATGATAGAGATTATTTATGTTTGATGTTGCATGATTAGTGTATGTATATGTTAGTTTTTAATGTTTGCTATATGAGATTTATCTTAAGAATTGCTTTAGGGTTTATTTGCTAGCTTCTACCTGTTTATACGCTTACTTCTACCCCTTTGTTTTGTTTTACTTTGTCGGGACGACAAAGGTTTGAGTTGGGGGTCTTGATGTCTCCCTAATTGTTCTTATTTTAGACCCTTGGGAGACATCATTTTTGGTGTTTATTTAATTAATTTGATAGACTTTTGGACTTAAATTGCAATAATCCGGAATTACCTTTTTATTTCTAGCATTTTTAATTTATTAAACTTTTGCGCGTAATATTGGTATTTTTAGTGTAAAGTTTACAGGTTTTAGATGTTAGCTAGAAGAGGAATCCGACGAGAAAGTCAAAGATCAAGAGATAGAGTCCAGACTTGAAGATAAATCCCGAAGATATTATTTTTAAAGCTGAAAATCCATTTTCCAGGCCATAGATTGCTGATTTCGAGGTGCTTAAGCGATGATTTAGCCGCTGACCTTTGAAGAGAAATCATTCCTTATCGAGTTACGGAACTTTAGCAACTAGAATGAGGTCAATCGGAGTTATAACGCATCGGGAAAATCCGTTTTAGTGAAGGTGTATCAGCAGTTACGGGATTTTGGGCTTAGAATTTGGGCTTGGACATTTAATTAGTGTTTTATTATTAGGTCCAAGCCCTAATCCGTTTTTGAGCTTATAAAAAGAGTTTTTGACCTCATTATTTCTCACCTCTCAATTTGTTCTTCAAATCATCTCATCCTTAGAAGAGAGTGTCAAGACAATCATTCTTTACAATTAAAAACACCAGAGAGAAGCAACAGAAGGAAGGAAGAAGAAGCTGCCAGAGCTGGAGTGGGTCTATAGCTCCGTTCTCAGTCATTCCAATTCCGGAAATTAGGTTTCTTTTATCTTTTATTTGTAATCAAATATGAATTCCATTTATTTTAATTTAGATTTTCGTTTTAATATGAGCTAAACATTTATTAGTGCTTGAGAACAAACAATGGGTGAATCCTAATTTTATGAAATAACGAATGTTGAATTTGGGTTCTTATTGAATTAAACTAAATTAGGGCTTTTACTCTTTTCAATAAATTGAGATTATTTTACTGTTTTTAGCGTCATGAACTAGGAACAGGTTTTAGTATTTAGGCTATTCCAATTAGTGGCAATTGGATCATCCTGACGGAGGGTTTAAATACAGAACCATTTATTCAATCTAGGATAGAAGCTATTGATTCTGACGAACTTAGCTAATTCTAGGGCCAATGAGGTAATAAAACTTAAACATCCAACGGTGGATCATATTTACCCTGACGGGACTAGTGACACTTTAGGATCGCCTTATAGTCCACCCTGACGGGGGTATAAGGAATTTAGAATCCCGACCATTGTAATTGACCAATTTAGCCCTTAAACAGCATAAGTTAGGAAATAAGATTAGGAGGATCCTTGCGTTCTCAAGTACTACATCTCATATTGCGTTTTCACTCATTTTACTTGCGTCTTAGCTTCTACTTGCATTTGATTATTTGTCTTTTATTCATTAGCTTTAATAACAAAACCAAACAAACATTTTATTATCTTTTACTTTCGTAAGTGCATCAATCACTATTTGCTAGACATTGTGATCAACCATTCCGTCCTTGGAACGAATCTGATTTATCAGTTATTACTACTTGGGACAACCGTACACTTGCGGTTGTGGTTCGATTAGCATTTGCATTTATTTTTAGAACACACAAAGGACCACCAGGTACACGTGGACACAAGCTTTTGTAAACAATTCCGTGCATTGGAATGGGTTCGATCCTTGTGTACCAAAAGGGAGTGAAAAGCTTTTTGATTTTTTTTTTTTTTTTAAGAAAAGGAGTTGCAGGTCATCGGGGAAGAAGAAGGGGAAGAAGAAGAAGGGGAGGGGGGGGGGGGGGGGGGGGGGTAGGGGGTGCGGTGGGGTGGGGGGTGTTATTTTATTAATTATATTTAATATTATAAAACCTATTAATGAAATTTCATTTTTGCCCTTGGTTTAAATTAATTAAATAATTAATTGACATCTGGATTAAAAAAAAAAAAATTGTGACATGGAAATGCCACGTCACTTTTAACGGTAAAAATGGACGGAACACGCAGTAGGGGGTAACGGGTCACAAAACTAAATCTTAGGGGGCATCGAGGCGCATTTTAAGAGTTAGGGGGCAACCTGTCAATCGCGTATAAACCCAGGGGGCAAAAGTGTTATTTACTCTAATGATTAATCTAATCGCAGACATAAAACAGTTAAGACTTGGTTCTGTAATCATGGGAAGTACTGGAATTAGTTACATAAGAAAAATGTCATCTACAATCTCTTGCATTTGGCTTATGGATTTGGAAATTATGAGATAAAACTTACCCTGGTTAAGAAAGCGAAGCTTAAGTTGCAGGCTCTTACAAAATAATTATTTTGTAATTGGCTCTTGGGCTGTCACAAAGATGAGTCATAGTTAAAGAATAGATGTAGAATTGTTTGCTCCCTCTCAAATTGAATTCTGTATATTTACATGTTATTGATCACTGTTGGTGGTTAATTGGAGTGATATTGAGAGATTGATAGTCTTTAAAGAGGAAAGAAGAGAAGTTTGATTTTAATATTGGAGGGTTGGTATTTCATTCTTAATCTTTATTCACCCAACTCCTGGGCAGCCTGTTGTATATTTTGCTTTGATGAGAGTGTTACCTAATTGGTGATCGATCACATGAATTATTATCTGAGGGCAGAGGATGGTGTTAGTGTTGAATATCATAGCAACCACAAGAGGGCCACACCAACCCTCTATCCCTCCCTAACTTTTTTCTTTTGCTACCCAACAAAACACATCTTTTTTATATCGATTATTAATTAATACAACACGGTATTACATCATCATCCAAACAAACACGGAATTCCTTCACTCTTTTGTTAATTCTCATCCCTTCCCATATTTCCCTTAATTTTTGCATGCATTAAAAAAATTGACTTTCATTATTTAAAGTGAATCTATATATAAACTAAAGTTATAACTATTGTATTGTATATTAAATATATTATCATATAATTAAATCATTTAATATTTAATGAAATATAGAACTCTCCAAATAATTAATTAAAATAATGTGAAAAGTTCCCGTATCAAGAAATTTTGAATCTTGTCCAAAAAAAAAAAAAATTTTTTGAAGACTACTTAGGGCCCGTTTGGAAGTGCTTATTTTAGAGTAAAAAAGCGCTTTTAGAATAAAATTCAAAATTTAAAAAAATTATTAAAAATAATTTTGAAATCTAAAATTATTTTAAGTGCTTTTTTTAAGAAGCATCTAATAGGTGCTTCTCAAAAAAGTGGTTTTCAAAGTCAAAAAAACTCTTAAAATGCTAAAAGCACTTTTAAGTGCTTCTCCAAAAAAGCACTTCCAAACGGGCACTTAACCTAAAATGTATGGAAACTTATTAGGAATTATGTTCTATTTCTAATATTGTTTTAACCGGCTTATAAACCTCTGATGTATACAAAAGAAGAAAAAAAGTATGAAACCTTTTTAAAAAACTAAAATGCTTGGACCCTTTGAAAAAATTATTACCATTTCTTCTAAAAAGAAATTTTAGACCATTTTTTTTTAAAACACATCTCTTGGTGATTTTTATAGATTACTTTTAACACATATCTTACACCTATAATTCCATAGTCATAAACTCGTTTGTTATTTATCAAAATTCCTAAATCATTAACAATAAAAACAAGAGACTGAATTTTTGTAACTTTATTAAGTTTGAAACTATTTGAAGAGGATTTATTTGTTAATATATATTTTTGTTGTATTCTGGAGGTTAAAACCGAACATATGTAACACTTTACAAAAACTAAATTTAATTTGAACCTCGAAAAGACGTTTATTTTTTTGTTCTTCAGTTACTACCTTTGTTACACTTTTGGAGTTTTATGGGTTTACAAATTATTTACAATAATTTAAAATATTTATGATTCACGCTTTATAAACCAGAAAATATTTTACATTTCTTTTGTAAATTTAACTTTTGCAAAATTTATCTTGGGTTTGTGTATGCACTACTATATTCCTTTTTTGTGTTTATATTATGGGTTTTGGTTTACATACCAAAATCACTTGTTTCCTTACAAACTTCATATTGTGATATAAAGAAAAAAATGTACAAAAAAACTTGTAGGCAAAAAGTCTTTTTAATTAAGCCTAAATGAGTTTTAATGTGATAAATTATTCTATAATCAAAGTCTCACTTTCGTGTCAACTACGATTTTTATTGAATTATTTTTGAAACACATCTCATGAGAATTACATTTTCACCCAAGTTTTTCCACTCTTGCAAAAACATGTTATTCTAGTTTAATTTTTTTACTCATATTTTATGTCATATATTTCAATGTGTTAAGAATCTTGTAATGAGTTGACCTAACAAAGTTTCTTAGAATATTATTACTAACATTCATTGTGTTGAAAGTGTTTTTATTAGAGAAACGATGCGAAAAATAAAAAATCTAGAGTTACAGAGTTTTTTTGGGATCCCGGTTTGGGAGAAAACAGAATCCCGAACTATAACAAATCCCACTTTCATGCAAAAAATATTATCCCGCTTTTGAGAAAGAAACGTTGGATTTCTATCTGTTAGATAATTTAATGCAAGTGAAAAAATTTAGAGAATTCTCGGAATCCTGTTTTGGACAAAAATATCATCCCGAGTTAAAACAACACATTTTTATGCAAAAAATGTCATCCCGCTTTTGATAAAAGAGAAGTTGGATTCTTAACCATTTGATCATTAAATGCATTACGGAAAAAAGTACGACTAACAAAAACAGGATCCCGATTTCACTTGGAGGCAGATTTTTATTTCACGAACCGTTTGGCTCTTTATAGGTTATAAATATCCATTCCAAATAATCATTAAACACATATTTTATCATCCTCAACTACCATCCTACTCAAGCATTAATTCGAGCACATTCAAGAAAACCCAAGGCTTCACATCATCAATTTATTATCATTCATCGAAGGCTGGTTACTCTCCATTATTATTTTCCCCTCTCTAAGGGGCATTTACTTTTATTGTAAACACTTAAACAATTTGTACATTAATATTCATCTAACTTAGGAATTGGTTTCCATTAGGATTAAAAGAAGATGTATTATTTTAATCTCTTTGATGAAGAAGGGGTTACTTCGGTAGGTGATTACACAAGAGCTTTTGGCTCGTGATTGTTTGAGTTTGGGTTGTGATTTATCCTAAAAAGTATCATTTGTATTTGGTTTGTATCTTTCTGATGTGTCCTTTTATGCGATAGATTAATCTATTCACGAGATATCTTTTTAGGGGTATTTAGGACATAGTTGATGGATTTTTCCCTATTATTTTATGTATTATGATTTATTGTCAAGTTTCAGCTTTTATGTGTAATTTCGTGTGTTATGCGTGCAACTCTTGAGTATTTGGATGTTACGATAAATCAAGACGATGATAAGAATTCAATAAAATAAGATTACCCCAAAGTCACGGCGTTAGAGGACGATTCGACCATTTTTGGAAAGCTAGAGTATGTGTCGACTATATTTGGAAATCGACTTGTTAGAGTCGCCATGAAAAATTGGTTAGGATTTTGTACGAGACCTTGGATTTCATGTAGCGCTTGAAGTTAGGAGTGCATAGGAACTAACTGTTTATGATTTATATTAAAACGAAATAGTTATTGGATTTGTCGTTGTCGTGGTTCGAAATAGTCCACTCATATACTAAAACATTTTTGGGTTGATTTGGACCATCTAAAAGGATCCCATAACACCAAAAACGTGATGGAACCTTTATGTATATATACTAGTTATATAAATGTTTGACAAAAAAAATATACTAGTTATAGCCCGTATCTGACACTACACAATACTTTGTTTCTTTTTCTTATATAAATTAAAGTGAATGCTACATTTTTTAGTCTGATTCAAGGTTTATGGATCATGTTTTGAAGGTTCCATAGTTCAAGGTTCATTGGTGATACTTTAGGGCTCATTGTTTAAGGTTCACAATGTAAGGTTGATGGTTCAAGGGTCAAGGTTCAAAATCCAAGGTTCAGGGTTCAAGATTCATATTGCATGCTTCATGGTTCAAATTTAAATGGTCAAAGGTCAAGGTTCAGAGATAAGGTTCATGGTTCATGGTTCAAAGTTCCTGGTCATCATCATGTTTCATGGTTCAAGATTAAAGTTCAAGTTTTATGGTTCATCATTCATGATTCGGGGTTCAAGTTATAACCTGTGTCTGAAGACACTATACAAAGGTTGTTCGTTTTTCTTGTATAAATTAAAGCGAATGATACATTTTTAAAGTTTGATATAAGGTTCATGGCTCATGTTTTGAAAGTTAATGGTTCATTTTTCAAGGTTTAAGGTTCATGTTTCAAGATTCTAGGTTTAAGGTTCTTGGTTAAGGTTTAAGGTTCCTAGTGCATATTGCATGGTTCAAGGGTCAAATTCAAGGTTCAAGGTTAAAGGTTAAAAGTTCAAGGTTCGGGGTTCATGGTTCAAGTTCCAAGTTTCAAGGTCTAGGGTTCAAGGTTAATGGTTCATGGTTCAAGATTTAAAATTCAAGATTCAAGTTTTATGGTTCATCATTCATGATTCAAGGTTCAAGGTTCAAGTTTCAAGATATGAAGTTCAAGATCCAAGGTTTAAGATTTAAGGTCCAAAATTCAATGTTCACGATTGAAAATTCAAGGTTAATGAATCAAAGTTCATCATACATGATTCAAGGTTTATGATTCACGATTTATGGTTAATATAAAAAATACTTCCAATATTTATCTAATACTTAAATGTTTGAGAACTCAATATTTTTCAAATATACAAACACATATCTTAAATATTTTTAATTTATGCTCATGATTTTTTAGTTTCTTGTACACGTTTGTCATTATATTTATAATAAATATGTTGTATTTAGTCATGCATGAGTGAAACAAACAAAAGATTTGTATATATCTATTTCATGGTTAATATAAGAACACTTTCAATATTTTGTCTATTTTTAAATGTTTGAGGACTCGTTATTTTTCAAATGTATTTTCACATATCCAATCAATTTTTCAATTATGATTTTAATTCTTGTACACATTTGTATTTATACTTATAACAAATGTGTTGTATTTAGCCTTGCATACATTAAACAAAGAAGAGTTTTGTATATATATATTGTTTATTTATTACCAAAATTACTATGAATATAAATAAACACATTGGGGTAGGAAGAAATGAAGAAAAAGAGAGTTTATAAGATAGTGATTGCTAGTTTTTTAGTTTATTTTTCAAAATTTATGTTTCATGTTTCATAGTTAAAGACTAAAAAATAAAAGTTTGAGGTTCAAACTTCATGGTTTATAATTCAATAATAAAGGTTCAAGGTTCATGGGAAAATAAAAGAATTGTTCCATTGATGGAAGTCAAACCCAGGTCCCCGTAGTGGAAGTCAGATATTTTAACCGCTAGGACGACAACAAATTAGAGAAATGCGGATGGTATGGATCAAACAAGGAACCTTCAGATGGCTAGTAGAGTGATTTAAGGGTGATAGTAAAAACAATTAATACAATTAATGCGAATAAGTGAATTAAGGGTCCCTAGACAATTCTGACCGTCTTTTATGTAGATGACTTAATCTGTTTAAAAAGTCTGTTTTTTTATATATGTACATGTGTATATATATATATAAACATTAGAAAAGGGCCACCATTCATTAGTAATCAAGAAGAAAGTAAGGAGAAGAATTTTGGAAGGATTCTACGCCATTCCACCTCTATCCTTCATCATTCCTCATCAAATATTAATGTAATGTTATCCTAGTTTTATCTTCTGAACATGAATACTGTATTATTAGTTTTTATTATTTCATTATGCACTAGTTAATTCATATATTGAGAAAAACAATGATGTATGAACTCTAGTATTATATACTGTTTTTATTGCATTTAGGAGAATACATCTTCAAATGATTTTTTTTTAATTTTAATGTTTTGCTTATATATTTCACATATAATTCATCCCTTACTCAACCAAGTATATGTCTGCCCTTGGTAATTAGGACAGTTAACCTGATCAGGGGTTTGTAATATAAAACAATACATAATTATCTAGTTTGCGTTAGTGATCCTAATGGGCTTGACTATCTGGATAGTTAATAGGGTTAGAGACTTTTTAGCATAGATCATTGCATGGGTCACCTCAGCCGAGTCCCCTAGTAATGTTGACGTACCTTCCTAAGCTACCCAGACAGGAGTTAGGAAGAAGTTTGAATCTCGAATATTGCATAATTACCAATTCACCCTTAAACAATTAAACGTAAAATAAATACTAGTGGGGATTTCTTGTGAGTTCTCGGGCTATATTCTCATCTTATATCTTTAGTTATCTATATTATAGTCTTTAGTTAATTATTAATCTTAGTTTAATTTATCTTTATTGCATATTAGTCCTTAATCACAAAAATAAGACGAATATTTATCTTATCTTTTTTAGCTGAGCAATTCATTCTAGTACACTTTACAATAACACATCATAAGAATTAACCTTCGTAGTCCTCGTGGATACGATACTCATAAAATACTTACTTTTATTACTTGTCAATGATTCGTATACTTGCGGTTAGTTAGCTCTCTCAAGGTGTGAATTAGTTAGTTTATTATATCACACTTGTCGAGAGACCACTCACCTTTAAGGGATACCAAAATATTAGTGGAAGAGAAGTTTGAAAAACCTACGTGGTAACCCTAGGTACTTGATTAGACCCTCTGGAGTACGCACCACTTTAAATCATTGTGTAATCTCTAATCCCACTCTTTATTTATATGCATTGATATATAATTGATATCATTTCATCTACCTAGAACATTTCACTTCCCTTGGTTCACTTGTGTTTGATAAATTGCCTCATAGAATTTTCAAACTATAATTATCTTTCAAAATAATATAAATTAGTAGTTAAATTGATTAGTTTCCTATTCAACCCCCATCTAGGACTAACAAGTGGTATCAGGTTTTAACTCTATTATATTTCTTTATCATAATTGAGTTTGCGACATGGAAAATAATCATTGGGAAGGTTTATCTACTATTAGACCCCTCTCTTTGTAGGTACAAACTATAACTATTTGAAGAAAATGATGGAGATACATCTCTAATGATTTGACTACAAGAAAAGGTCTTTATGCTCTATACAAAGAAACCAAAATTGATGTTGGGGAAACCATGATCACAAATCAAGAGAAAAAAAGTGATGAGTACACCAAGGGTAACAAGCTCAAGCTCACAAAAGATGCTAAAGTTTTTAGCATCATTATTTGTGGGATATCCAAACCAAAATATAGTAGGGTTAGTGAATGTGAATCAACCTTCAAAACTTGGGACTGTCTGAAGCAATTCTATGAAGGAACAATTTTGTCAAAGAAACGAAGGTTGGATTACACATCACTTGATATGCGATGTTCAAAATGAAGGTTGGAGAGAACTTAAACAACATGCATAAAATATTTACCGCCATTTTCAACACTCTTGATTCTCTTGGAAAGATATAAATTTTAACCAAGAGTTTTGCCAAAAAAATTATGGGCTCTTTCAAAGGAATATAAGCTAAAAGTGGTCATCATCACAGAAGTAAAGTATTGTCTAAAATATCCATCCATGAGCTCATTTTTAATTTGATAACAAAAAAAATTTCTATTGATCAAACAAAGTTACTTGAAGAAGAAAAAGGCAAACTTGTAAGAAAAATCTTGATTTTCATGCTCAAACTTGCAAGAAGCAAAAGGTAGTGCGGTGGAATCCAAAACTGAAATATATATTGATGACAAGGTTGTTTCTATGTATGCAAAGAAACTCATGAGACACACGAGATACAAGGATCATGGTAGCTCAAGCAAACCTATCAAAATTTGTAGTAGATATTGTAAGAAGGATGGACCTACTTGTTTTCATTGTCACAATAATGTTCACGTCAAACCCAATTGCTCAAAACTTCTCAAAGACAAACCAAGAAAATCTGTAATGCAATTTGGGATGATGAGATGTCGAATCAAAGTGATAATATAATCATGTGGAAAACTATGTCGCTTTCATGGCCACTGGAAACGAAGATGAAGAGGTAACCTCTAATGTTAGCTTGTGTTTATCTCAAGATGAATTAGATGATGATAATGCAATTTCTTATGATTCACTCTTACTTAATTACAAAAATTCTCTTAAAACCAAAAAGATTTTGACAAAATATTTTAAAAAATTAAAAATGAAACCAGGATTTTTATACAATTCTACAAACATATTTATCAAACAATGACGAACTTGAAGATGGACCACCGTCTTTGTTAATGAATATACCATAATTTTGGAAAAGTCATGGATTTAGAAGGAGTTGTTTAAAATTTTAACAAGGGCCAACATAACTTTTATTTAATGTCGGGACGCCAGATTGCTAGTCTAGAAAATATGGTTTGAATTTTGAACTTTATGATAAACAAAAGTCTTACAAAACTGGATTTATATAAATATCCAATCAGACTTCCTCTTCCACTTCGTCCTCTCAAAGAACTACTATTATTGATTGCACATATTGTGAATGAGATGGTAATGATGTGACTAACTATGAATATCATAAGCAACTTAAATATGGAACTCTTATCTCTTTATGGAAGAGGCCAAAATGGGTTTTAAAGAAGAAGGTTACAAGTAACCCACATGGACCTATTATGGATACCTAAAAATCTATTTTTTTAAATTTGTAGGAGAAGATCATCAATAAAAAAATCTTGAATTCTTGATAGTGAATGCTCTAGACATATGATGGGAAACTAATCACTTTTGTACAAACTCACAAAGAAAGAAGGAGATGGAGGAAATGCCACTTTTACCAATATCACTGGAGGAGAAGTTATGGACAAAGGAATTATTTGTAGTAAGGACTCTTTTCTTGTTAACAATGTGTTTTTTGTTGATGGTCTTTATTTTAATCTTCTTAGCATTAATCAATTCTGTGATGATGGTTATAAATTCAAATTTGAATCCTCTAAATGTGTTGTTCTAAAAAATGATAAAAAGATATGTACGTTTTAGTGAAAATCGAGTAAAGGATGTCTACAAAGTAAAATTTAAAAATCTTATGTGTCAAAGCGTTAACTGGTTTTCAGTTATTAAAGATAATCCTTGGTTGTGGTATACCTTGGTCTTGATAATGTGGATTTTGTTGCAACTCTTTTTAGGAAATACCTTGTTTTAGGATTTCATAAGCTCAAGTTTGATAAGGATAAATTATGTGATATTTTTCAACTCGGTAAACAACATAAAACCTCTTTCAAATCACTTAACCAAGTTGTGACTTCTAGATCTCTTCAAATACTACACATGGATCTTTATGGTCCAATGGATGTGACTAACGTTAGAGGATCGAAGTATGTGTTAGTAATTATTAATGAATATACTAGATATACTTGCATTCTATTTTTAGCCTTGAATAACCCTACTTTTAATGAATTTTAAAAACATTGTAGATTAATCCAAAACAAAAAAGGGTAGTCTATCGCGTGCCTCGATATGACAACGGTATCGAGTTCGTGAACTCTCCTTTCATGAGATTATGTGATGAATTGGAGATTGAACACAAATTTTAGGTTCTTCGCGCTCCCCAAAAATGTAGGTTTGTTGAAATTAAAAACCAAACCCCACAAGAAATGGAAAGAATAATGGTGAAAGAACATAGCTTGCTTACATACTTTTGGGGTGAAGCTGCCAACAAGGCATGCCACATTTTGAACCGAGTTTTAATAAGACCCATCATTTCAAAAATCCTACTTGAAATTTGGAATGAGACACTCTCTCATATCTTCTAATTTTGAGTTTTTTGGTGTAAGTGTTTTAACTTCAACACTAGAAATCACTTGTACAATTTTGATACCAAATCGGATGAAGGTATATTTCTTGGCTACTCATTAAGAGCAGAGAATATCACGTGTACAAAATTGTACTAGTGTCATTGAAGAATTGATGCATGTTAACTTTGATGAAACATATTCCTTTGTGTGCAAGTATAAGGATATTGTTGAGTATCCTATGTTTCAATAAATCGAAGATCAAGCACAATTCAATACTCAACAAAAGCAAAATGATACTCAAGAAAATTTGAAGGAAAAGGAGGAAGAAAATATTGTAGATATTAGGGGACTCTCAAAATATCTAATAGTTGGAGATTTAAGTAAAGGAGAAAAGACACATTCTACTCTTAATGCTTTATGTTCTCATCATCCTTTCTTGTCTCTAATTTACTCCAAGAATATTAAAGAATCGTTGCTTGACCATCATTGGATTAATGTTATAAATGAGGAGTTTAATCAATTTGAAAGAATTCAAGTTTGAAATATTTTTGAAAAAACCTATGGATCACACTATCATTGGGACATGGTGGGTATTTTGCAACAAACTTGATAATTCTATGATTTTCACAAGAAGAAAAGCTCGTCTTGTTGCTCAAGGATACAACCAAGAGGAAGGTATTGATTTCAATGAAACTTTTGCTCCCGTAAATAGACTTGAGTCAATTCGTATGCTACTTGCTTTCTATTTCTATGTGGATTTCAAACTGTTTCACATGGATGTCAAAATTTCCCTTGTAAATTCAAGAAGTGTATGTCAAACAACCTCTGGGATTTGAAAATCCTAGGCCCCGTTTGGTTCGTGAAAATAATAGGTATTTTCTGCTTTCATTTTCTATATTTTCTAAAATGCTAATGAAAATGTATTTGGCTAAAGAAAATGAAAACAGTTTTCTGGAAAATAAAATGAAAACAGTGCTATATTAGAGAACGTGAATTCGACGTTTTCCATATTTTATAAAAATATTGAAACTGAAAACGAAAATCATTTTCTGAAAATATATTCTGAAAACAAAAATAGAAAATGTTTTTATAAACCAATCAGGGTCTAGTTTTCCAAATATTGTTTTCAATTTGATAAAGCTTTGTATGACTTAAAACAAGCTCCTAGGGCTTGTTATGATTGCTTAAGTATTTTTTTACTTCAATATATTTATAAAAGAGGAAAATTTATACCACCATTTTATCAAAAGAAAATGTGATGTTATCAAAATAATATGTTATAATGTGACAAATTATTCTATATTCAAAATCTTACATTAGTGTATACTAAAACTTCTCTTGAAATAATTTTTGAAACATATCTCATGAAGGACACATTTTCATTCAAGCTTTTTTACTCTTGAAAAAAACATATTCTAGTTTCAAATCTTTTACTCATGTTTTATTTCACATCATTCTATGTGTTGAGAATACTGAAACAAGTTGAATTGCAAAGCTTCTTAGAATATCATTACTAATATTTATTATTTTTAAAGTTCTTTCATTAGAAAACGATGGGTAAAATAAAAATACAGAGTTATAGAGTTTTTTTTGGGATTCTTGTTTAGGAGAAAGACAGAATCCCGAAATGAAATAGTATTTCGTTTGTATGCAAAAAACGTTATACCACATTTTAGAATGAGACTTTGGATTCCTAGTTGTCAGATCTTTTAATCCAGCAACAAAAGAAGAGTTTTAGAAAATTCTCGAAATCCCATTTTGGAAAAAATTGTCATCATGCTTACAATGACACCCCGTTTAGTAGAGAAAATTTTATCCTACTTATAGAAAAAGAGATGTTTGATTATTATCCGTTAGATCATTAAATTCATAACTAACAAAAGTACGATTGACAAAAACAGAATCCTAATATCATCATAAATGAAATCCCGATTTTACTTGTAGCCATAATTTTTATTTCAAAAACCTTTGGGTTCTTTAAAGATTATAAATATACACTTATAGGAATCATTAAAAATAAATTTTATCATTATCGAGTACCATCCTACGCAATCATTAATTCAAGCTCATTCAAGAACATTCAAGCCCTCAAATCATCAAGTTATTATCATTCATTGACGGCTTGTTACTCTAATTGTTATATTAACTCGATAAGGAGCATTTAATTTTCTTGTAAAGACTTAAAAATACTTTAAATTACTATTGGAATAAAGAGAAGAGGGGGTTTCCATCTCTTTGAAGAAGTGAAGACTTCCAAGGGAACGGGTCACTTGTATAGATCATTACACAAGGGAGTTTGGAATCGTGATTGTTCGAGTTTGGGTTGTGACTTAATCAGTAAAAGTCTCATTTGTATTTAGTTTGTATCTCACTTTTAAGGGATACCAAAAGATTAGTAAAAGAGGAGATTTAAAATCCTACGTGGTAACTCTAGGTAGTGAATTAGGCCTTCAGAAGTTCGAACCATTTGAAATCATTTTGTAAACTCTAGCCATGCTCTTTCTATTTATGCTTTAGTATAGAATTGTTGTAATTAGCATATTAATATTGATTTATTAATTGCATTCCTTCATGATCTTAGGGAGAAGTATAAATCTATTCATGTATTGAATAGTCCCACATTGAAAGATGAAAATAAAACCATTGGAAATACTTGATTTAAAATGGTTTCCTTTATCAGATTCCTCATCCTATTGATGTGGGAAAAACTTTTTATGAGTTAAAAAGTAACACATTGGGAATAGAGAAGAAATTAAGTTAGTATTTATTTGCTTACCTCTCTATCCATTCCAAAAGTATTTAAGGCTATGGAGGCTAGAAGAGTATAGGCAAGGCCCCACACGCACGCACCGCCACCACCACTCGTCTGGCACCGGCGGTGTGGGATGTATGGGGAGTCAAAAAATGAAAAATGAAAAATGAAAATGGAATTTGAAGAGAGGCTAGTGCTAAGTGGCTAGTACTTATACTAGTTATTGGTACTTCATATCCTTCCCAGCCAAGACAAAATGTCCAGGGATTGAAGACTCACTAACTCAAAATATTCTCCAATCAAGTCAGCAGTTACGAGAGCGGTCAAATTCGAGAAATAACCAGAAGATAGCGAAGTGTCCAGGTTCATGGAGAAGATTGAAAAGATGTAACCAGCAAAATGTATTTGATAAATAACACATTAAAACCTCTTTATAGTGACGATTCTGAAAGGCCTCCTCCTCTCCTATATATAGAAATGTCAACCATTTGGCATTTTAAAAAACTAAGTCTTCAAAAAAGAATACTCTACTTTCCTCTCACTTATACTATTAGCATATTTGTAAACTAGAGTAGAAACTATGTTAGAGATAACGACACGACCGAAATATCTTTTTAACAAAAATAATTATTATCTCGAAGTTTTGTGCAATATCGGATTTTTAATTTCTTGAGAAGTAGTGTTACTTTTAATTAAAATATCTATATATTTTTTTGGGAATCCATCTTTTCGTTAACAAAACTAGTGATTGCTTTATTTTCCTTTAACAAGAATTGCTAGCATATCAACTACCTAATCCATTGCACTTCCATTAAGTTCACTTGTATTTGATAAACTACCTCAAAAAATTTTAAAACTATAAATATCTTCCAAAATAATTTAAATTGGCTGTTATATTGATCAAGGTCCTATTCAATACCCCCTCCCTCTAGGACTAAAATAATTAAAAAAGTGAAAAACAACCTGAGATGAATAACACTTTAAGGACAATGAACCTACACACACTGGACAAGTTGATGGGCTAGAAAAGTTCTATAATTATTTGATGTTAAGAGGTTGCAATAGAAGATGATCTATCTGGCCATCATAATCTTGAAAAATTTCTGAAGGAAGATCCACCTAAAATGTGAATTAATCCAGACAATGAAGCCTACAACATAGTAGATGCTTAGAAGCATGTTGAATTATTTTGTAAGATTTATATACTAAACTATTGAAAAGTTCCTCGTATATTTTATAATGCACCATGACAACTTACAAGCAAATTTGGGAATCACTTGAGAAGATATACAAGACCATAGACGCCCTACCAAATAAGTTTGTGATCACCATGTGCCTTGATTTCAAACTCGTGGAATCAAATCCCTTATTTGAAATTACTAGTTGACTCTCGATGAGTTAAGCGATGAAGGTCTTAATCTAGTAGATTCTTTTCAAGTTGGTGCACTCGTGAAAAAGATGCCCTTATTGTACAAAGTCTTCCCTAATTACCCAAAGCACACGTGAAAACAGATAAGCCTTGAAGGTCTAATTGTAAGATTAAGAATCGAGGAAAAAAATCGAATATTTGGCAAGGAAACTAACCCTTGTCATATGAACTCAAGGAAAATATTGTAGAACAAGAGAGGTCTAACCAAGACAACTAGTTCAAGAAGAAAGGATTATCAAAAAGTTAAACCAACAAGAAGTTGAAATTTAATGGGGAATGTCACAATTGTGAAAAGGATAAATATTGCGCAAATGATAGTCGAAACAAGAAGCATGAGAAAATGAAAAGAAGTGTAAGAGCGCTCAATTTTATGTGATGAGATTTCTGATGATATTGTCGATTTGAATTGGCATAAATAGTCTCAAAAGTCAACCTACTCAGAATTAAAAGACAATATTGGGTTGATATTGGATCAACTCATCATATGTGCTAGGAAAAATCTATGTTCAAAACCTACAAGAAAGATAAAAATGATAAAACCTTGTATATGGGAAACTCCACTACTTCAAATGTTGGAGGTACTTGACAAATTTCGCTAAAGATGACCTCCGAGAAAGAGTTGACCATGAAAAATATCCTTCATGTTATAAACATCTGTAAGAACTTAGTTTATGGGTCCTTATATAACAAGGTTGGTTTTATTGTATTTATAATTGACCAGTCTGTATTCTAACAAGTATATTTGACGGATACGCTGTGAAATTATCAAAAACAATGAATTGCTTTCTCCCACTTTTAGTTTGCAAAAAATTTAATTCACATATGTCAATGTTGATTTCAACGAGATTATAGTTAATTTTTACTCAACACATACTTCAAGTTTATTTTGAAAAATAAAGGTTACATTAAGTGATAAACCGACTTTTACTAACTGATTTAATGTTCAGAATTAACATGTCGTAATATATCGTGTCATATATTCGTTGACTCAAGCATATACACATAATCAAACAATTTATTCATTCTTTCTTGATTAATTGTTTGATTTATACTACGGCCATTACATTTATCTTAAACAACTCATCCCAGGTTACCCTTTTCCCACAAACTGATCTGAATCGTCGGTTGTGACATATTTTTAGGCAAAACTAAATTTTATCCATCTTTATATCCTTAATAGCTTATATATATGAAATTGATAATTGAAATAATACCGAAAGTAACCACGCAGGAAAACCTGGGGGTTTTTAGACCTATTTCATGTGTGAACTTTATTTATAAGATTATTACTAAAATACTCTCGAATCGTTTAAGAGAGATTATAAATATAATAATATCTCCAACACAAACATCTTTTATTAAAGGGCATGTGATCCAGGATAACATTATTATAGCTCAAGAGATATCTTTTTTTATGAGTAGAAAGAGAAAAAACAAGAAACACATGGCAGCTATTAAAATTGACATGGCAAAGGCATACGATCGGGTAAGATGGAATTTCTCTTTAAAGTCTTGGATAAATTAGGGTTAACGAAACTTGGATTAGCTGGATTAGGAACCGTGTGACCACAGTTTATTTCAACATTAATTTGAATGGTGAAGGACTCGAAAATTTTAAACCAGGTAGGGGCCTAAGACAAGACAACCCTATTTCCCCCTTTTTATTCTCTATTATGACAGAGTCTCTGATTAGTATTATTGATCACTATGTAGATAATAAATTAATCAAAGGTATTAGAATAAATAGGAATTGTCCGACGATTTCTCACCTTTTATTTGCAGATGACTCGCTTTTTTTATAGACTAGGATGGCATGGACATAAGCCAATTCAAGGAATGTCTGGATATTTATTGTTCGGGATCAGGACAAAAAGTGAACTTCCATAAATCAGCCATTTTATTTAGCAAAGAGACTCCAACGGAAGTAAAAAAACAATTACCACAACGATGGATATTACGGAAAAAAATGACTTAGGATAATATCTAGGGATTCCGCTATGCCATAAAAGGTCAAAAGTGGAATCACTAGAGTGGATAGCAAAAAAAGTTTTCAAAAATACGGAAGGATGGAAAGCAAAATTATTATCGGAAGGGGGTAAAGAAGTGTTAATTAAGCGATACTACAAGCCATTCCCAACTATTATATGTCTATTTTCTCTTTTCCTATTTCTTTTGGCAATAAACTTATTTAAGCTATTTTTAATTTTTGGTGGAGTTCAAGAGAAAGAAAGAGGATTCATTGGGTAGCATGGGAGAAGATAGCGATAATCAAGTTACTAGGGGGATTGGGTTTCAAGGATTTCAAGAAGATGAACATTGTTCTACTAGCAGTACAAGCGTGGAGACTGGTGAATAGCCCAGATAATCTGGCTACAAGACTACTTAAAGGTATATACTTCAATAAATCTGACATCCTGACATGTAAACTTAAACAAAGTAGGACCTGGAGTTGGGAAAGTATTATAGAAGGTAGAGACTTTATTAAAAAACATGGAATAAAGATTATAGGGAACGACAGAGATACAAATATATGGAAGGAAAAATGGATAGATACAGATTGGAAATTAGAAATACCTGAGGGGACCACAATTACAAAAGTCAATGAGTTATTGAAAGAAAACACAATTAATGGGACCTAGAGAAATTGGATAACTTATTTCCCAAACCAATTATACATTTAATTAAGAAAACGAATACATATGAGAATGAAATAAAGGATAAGTTTATTTGGCCTTTTTCAAAAGAAGGTACATATTACACGAAAATAGGATATAAGGTAATATCGGAGGAACAAATAGTCAACAAACTGTCAACAACATGAACAAAGTCAATACAAGATTCACCGATCTGGAAAACTATCTGGAGCTCTAACATTCCAAAGAAAATAAAGTTATTTATGTGGAGATTAGTAAATAACTCAATTCCAACAAGAGACAATTTATATAAGAGAAAATGTGAAGATGCTACAAATTGATGTGGTGCAATCATGATCTTGAAAACGTTCTTCTACACTGTAATATGTGTAAGGATATTTGGGCGGGATCCATTTTACAAATTAAAATCCAAGATTTGTTCGAGGATAAAATAGAGGATTGGTTCCTAAAGATTATTTAAAGCTTTGTCAAAGGGGGTTGGGAAGTCGTGAGAGATTTCATCATGATTAATATTTGGAATATTTGGAAAGCAAAAATGAAAGCTATGCACGAGGGAACAACAGTAAGTGGAGCAGGAATTAATATAGCATCCAAAAAACTTATTCAAGAAATACACGGAATCAATTGGATCGCGGAAAATTACAAAGGTCTCAACAAAAAAGGAGAGGTAAACAATGAAGCAACAAGAGACGAAAATAATCAAGACCTATCCTTGTATTGTGATGCATCTTTCTCAAACAAATGGGACCCATTGAGAATTGCTATCTACGGAGTGCGCCACAACACAAACACATCTTTTAAATATAGCTACGACCTGGATTGCAACTCAGTTTTTGAGAGAGAAGTTAATGCTATCCTTAAAGCCACACAACTTTGTGCAAATTTTCCAGGGGAAAAGATCGTGGTTTACTCAGATAACTTTGAGGTTATTCAAGGTACAAAGCAGGTGTCAGCCGCACGTTGGAACATCCAACCTATTCTGCGCAAAATTATCCACAATGCTGAAGAACTTGGGCAAATTTCCTTCCATTACATCAGTAGGAAGTTCAACAGGAAAAACGGACAAGATTGCAAAAGAAGTTAGAAACGGGGCAACTCTTTTGCGTCGGAAAACTATTAGTTTTTTCGACTTATCGACTAAATTTAGTAAATTAGGAATTCGATGATTGGTTGTTTTTTTTTCTCCTTTGGTGCCTCGACACCTTTCATCGTCCAAAAAAAACCTATAAAATTGATTTTAAAATCAGCTTTTTCAATTTTCCACCTCTAATCTCACCTGATCTCTCTAATTACTGAAAAAAGGACGAGAGGGTTACTAATTGCTAATCGATCACATGAGTTATTATCTGACTATCTGTATCTCTACCAGATGGCAAAGACGGGTGTAAATGTTGAATATCATAGCAACAATAAGAGGGCCACAGCCTCCTGCCATATCCTTCTTTCTTTGCAACCAAACAAAACACCTCTTTTTATATTCAATATTTTTATGTATCCATTTAATTATTTATTAATGCAACATGGTATTACATTATCCTTATTTATTTTGTCAAACAGTTAATACATTATCCAAACAAAGAAACTAAGAAAGAAACACGGAACTCCTTCATTCTTTTGTTTTTTATTTTATCCCCTCCTTTATCCACCCTAATTTATACACACGCACTGGATGGCGCATTTAAATGCACACGAATATACCACATTCTTTACTTCCTCGGTCCAAAAAAAAAAAAAAAAAGGGAAAATTGCAATATTTTTTGTAAATAATTAAAAAGGAATGATCATTGAATAACGTAGGTTTTTATGAGAAAAATTAACGAATACACAAATTATAATACTAACTTTTAAATTTAATTTATTGATTGATAGATGTTTAAGAGATTTGAGAATATTTTATTGATTGATAGATAGGTTAAGAGATTTGAAAAGAATCATGTTCTTTTCGTTCATAAGTGTTTTAATAGAAAATGACGTTTATAATCGTACTAGAAAAAAAAAACTCAAATTGTTAATTATAATTAAAATTAATCCAACATTATTTTTGTTTTTTATCAACTATAACCGTTTTATTAAAACTCGGGTGAATTATATATAGGGTTTTGGAAAACATCTTTCTTCTCTATAGAGTAGTTTCAAAAATGCAATTCTTCTTAGGGACCTTATTTTTTACAATAGTCTTTCCTACTCTTACTAACACTAAAAGACAAAAAGTGTGATGTCACTGTTTCTCTCTCCACTACCTACCACTACCAACCTACCTCCAACTTCCCATCACCTACCACTGACCTCCGACCACCGACCACCAACCACCGACCACCGACCTCCGACCACCGACCTCAGGACACCAGTCACCGGTCACCGGAAAAACATAGAGTACTCCGAGAATTTGCTGAGTACTCCGACAATTTTGCTGATTACTCTATATATTTAAATGAGTACTCTATATATCCGACCACCGACTGCCAGAAAATTGCGAATGTACTCTAAGCAAATCTCGGAGTACTCTAAGAAAATCTCGGAGTACTCTGAGAAAAACTCGGAGTACTCTTAAAAATTGAGGACTAATATAAAAAAAATTACAGAACAATTTATTTAACAAAAGTAATGAGTTTTAGTAAAACAAATATATTATTCTCATATATTATTACACAAGCCAAAAAAAAAGTTCTATCTGGTTTGACCAGATCTAGATCTGGTCAACCTACTGAAAAAAAAGGGACTCGCTACTTCTTCCCAAAACGCCGCCACCACCACCATAACACAACCACCACCACTGAAATGGCTACACAACCGACACCATTCTTTGAACCACCGGAGCTCCCTTCTCGTCTCGCCGGAGAAGAAGAGGACCACCACCACCATAACACTTCCACCTAGCTCCGATCTGCTCCCCCTTCGCTGCAGACTCCGGCGAATAAGGAGGTCAAGAAAGCAGCGGTCACGAACTGCTGGAGCACGCTGGATCTCGATCACGAACGGAGATGAAGACAGTTGGAGCACGCTAGATCTCAATCTACGAACAGTTGGAGGTGCAGCGCCGAGAAGGAACGAAGAAATGGAGGTGGTGGTGCTGTTTTTTGGACAAATCCGGTGAACAGTTCGCTAGCTGCAGCAGTTCGAACCACCACAACTCTGGATCGAAGAAGAGCAGCAGCAGAAGACCAACTCGCTGTGAACCAGTTTGCCATGGATGCTGTGAAGACGATGAAGCTTCGAAGACAGTCTCCAGCAACTCCGGTGGTCACGAGCTCGCGAAACGGAGTCCATTCATCTTCTTCGTCGAGCAGAGAAGTCATGGAGGTGGTGGTACCGTTCGTCTGAGAAGATGGCTGCTCCGGCAATGAAGAGGAGGAGAGAGGTTGTTGATGGTGGTGGGCATCTCGGCGGTAGTGAGAGGAGAGAGAGAAGACAGTCTATTTTCTAGGGTAGTGGTTGAGTTTTGTTTTATAATTCAGAAAATGATATATTTAGTATATATATAAGTCTAAAAGGGTAGAAAGGTAACAGGGGTTTTGGGGTTCATGTGTTAAAAAGTTTCTGAGGTCTTTAGTAAGAATAGGCTCTAGACCGGGTCCCCATCTTGAAGAGGGGGGGTGTGTTTAAGACCCTAAGGTGAATTTACTCTTAAAACTCAAATGTCTAACAAAAGACTATGAAACAAAGAGTGTTTTAAAAAAATAAATCTAAACACAATTACAAAGCATAATATACTCAAACCTATCCTCTAACTATAATAAACTATTAATCAGTCTTTGAATACATTGATGAGCCTTTAATTCTGCGCAACTATGCTTCTATCATCCTTGTTCTTGTATTTCTTCCTATTAATAGTTTTAATACTTAAATAGAATTGGATTTTCTTGAGTATTTGTTCTTCATCCTTTGTCTTCCCTCCATGTAATAGAATATTCATGTTTGCTCACATCACATAAACATAAACATAAGCAGTGTACCATCCTACATATATTGTCTCCAAAAAGTTACTTTCAGCTAACTCCAGTAGAAAATCCATCACCTCCCACCCTGAGCAAACTGGAAGGGATTTATTGCACAACTGAAGGCATATATTAAGGACCCGATTAGATAAAGCACATGTAACAAACAAATGGTTCCTATCTTCAATCATACTATGACAAATCTCACATAAAATTGATGTTCATAAGAGTTACCCAATCCATCTATCTATATTTAGTTGGGAGCCTATCCAGGCAAGCCAACCAAGCAGCCGAGTCCATTCAAGAATCTCCCCATGCTGTGTGATCTCATATAAAGTCTTCTTAAAGGAAAAAATGTTTTAATACTCTCTATCAATTAACATTTTATCATTACTTGTACTCAAATGAGGCAACAACTGCACAATACCACTAAAATCTTGTGGAATGTGCCATCTCCCCCTAGCAAAGCATTATCTACAGTCTTGTTCATCCAAAATGAACTCTCCTACAAATCTCTATTTAAAATGAAACTCATATTATCTTCATTTGTCCAATTGTCTCAAAATATATGTGTGTGACTACCATCTCTAACAATATGATAATGAACTTATAGGCAATATCTCTCAACTTTAAAGTTTTTTCCATGTCAATGTAAGGTTCTGCCTTACTTTTATACCCCATATACAAAGTTCTTTAAAAATATTAGTATGGTCCCATAGTCTCAATAGGTTATTACTTCTCTGGTACATTCTCCAAAAGTTACTAAGCAAGCATACCTTATTCAAATTTTCCAAATTTGGGATATATAATCCCCTCCTATGCTTTACTAGTACATACCTTTGTCCAAGCAACCCTAGCTCCTCTAGGCCCCTCACCATTACCTTTCTAAAGGAAACTAGAGAATTATTGGTTGAGTTTGTATATTACATTTTTAGGGAGCATGAAAGTCCTAGAGGGGGGGTGAATAGGATTACTAAAAAGATTAATGCCTAATTAAAAAAACTTTTGGACAATTATAAGTTTAAGAAAGAAACTTCTAAGTCAACTAATATATCAAACTCCTAAGGGATCATACAATGGATAAGCTAAGAGGTTCGATATATAAGTGATACAAGTAAAAACGAGTTTCTAATCTCTTACTACTCTAGATGACAATATGTTAGATAAACTAGATAATCAATATCACAATATTCATACTAGCATATTATCAAACATATAAAGTGCGGAAAGTAAATAGAGTAGGGATAGAAAGATACACACGATTTATAGTGGTTCGGTTTCCCTACATCCACTACCTAAGGAAGCCTCCTTAGGATTTCAAGCTTTTCACTAAGCTCCCGTGTCTCTCTTAACCGGGTCGAGAACACAATAACCCTTACAACCTCTTCGATACCACGAAGGACAAACACTTGTGCTATCGCAACACAAGGACACCGAGTATACTCCCGATACTCAAACACTTGTGCTATCTCAACACAAAGACACCGAGTATACTACCGATACTCAAATTCTCTCTTAATCTATCTATTACAAGAACTAGACTTAAGAGGATAAATACAAAGTGTTTAAGGGGTGAAACTACTTTGCTAATGAACTCCTAAAGAGATGATATAACTATAAGCTTAATACTTCTCTTGAGTTGATAATAACTTTGAAGCTCCTTTGATTTACTCCTTGAATGAGTAGATATGACAATTATAGCTCTTGACACCTTCTTGGATGATAACAATTAAGCCCCTAAGTGTATATGGGTTGAAGGTGTAGTTGTAGCCTTGAAAGACCTTCAATTTATAGCTGCAAAATGCTCCCAACGGTCATAAGATTTGTCTCCAACGGATATATTAATATCCCCAACGGATCTATTCCTTTTGTCTTCATTTTGCTGCAGGAAACCCTAATCTGCGGTGCACCGCGGGGTTGGTGAGGTGCACCGCGGGGTTGGTGAGGTGCACCGCGGGGTTGGTGAGGTGCACCGCGCCAAGCTTGCTAAAATCACTTGCTCACTGACGGGCTAGCCCCCTGGTCCGTGCCCTGGTCCGCACATCTGCGGTGTACCGTGCCCATAGTGCGGTGTACCGCACCAAAGGTCTAAAACACCTTTTAATGAGTATATCTTTCACTACGATGCTCGGATCAGAAAACCTTCTTCACGAGAATTGTTGGAAACATCATTCTAAGAAACTTTGTAGTTGATCACTAAAGCTAATTCTCAATGTACACAAAGATAAGGTTAAAAGTATTTGTATGAGAATTAGTTTCATAAGATATAACAATAAAGCTTTGATCTAAATGATAAAGATGAGCTTTTTGATGAATTAGAGTGCAAGATAGAATGTATATAACAATAGTAATTAGCACACTAAACACAAGAGGATTTGTCACATTAAAACAACCTATTAAGGGAGGCTATATGCCAACAGAGCATGAATACTCTACACCAGTACAAGACTTTAATTATAAGTACCACCCTGATTAATTCTAACCTACCTGCATAGGTCAAGAGTTTGTTACTCCACTTACTTAATCAACTATACACACTTTCAATAAGTCTGTTTGAGTCTTCCACCGTGATCTTCTTAGAGCTTAAAGGTATTCCAAGGTACCTAACTAGGAGCTTTCCCTCATTTATATTAAGAATGTCAATAATACTCTCCTTAGTTTGATCATTAGTGCTACAAAATATACTTCACTTTTGTTATAATTGATTTTCATGCCTGACATCCTAGAAAACACATTAAGTCCCTCTTTTATGATCATAGCAGATTGTGTAGTTGACTTCATGAAAATCAATAAGTCATTTGCAATGATGATATGATTAAGCCTTAACTCCTCACACCTAGGATGGTAAGATAAGCCGCAATGATTCCCAAGCTTGATGTACAGAGATGTGAAAGCTTGCATGCAAAATACAAAAAGGTAGGGGAAATAAGGCCCCCTACCTTAATCCCCTCGTTCCCTCAAAATAAACTACCAATTCTCCATTTATACCTAGTGAATATGTTGGGGAAGACGCACAAACTTTAATCCAATTTCTCACTTTCTCAGGAAAGTTCATAACTTCTGATATATTGAAAAGGAAACTCCAGTGAATATTGCCACATGCCTTCTGTAAATCCACATTTATAGTACACCTAGGAGTAAGGTTCTCCTTCTCATAGCCATGTAATATATCTTGTGCAACCACTATATTATCTCCAATATATCTGCTACTTACAAATGCTCCTTGATTAGCTGAGATATTCGAATGTAGAACCTTTTTAGTTCTATTTGATAGGACCCTTGAGGTTGTTTTGTAAGTTGTATTTACACATGATATTGGCCTGAACTGTCTAACATTTGTAGGGGTCTGAACTTTTGGTATAAGAATTATATTAGTAGCATTGACTCCCCTATGTAAGAAGTTGTTGTCAAAGGCTTCTTTTATAGCTCTTCAAAAATAATCACCCACTATATTCCATGCTTTCTTATAGAAGCATGAAGTGAACCCATCAGGGCCAGGGCTCTTGGACTCATCTATAAAGAACAATGCCTTGTTAATCTCCTCATTTGTAACAGGCTACACTAACATGTTGATTTGGTCCCAAAACAAAGTGATGTTAAGTAGCTCCTTAAGTACTTGCACTAAGCATACCTCAAGACTTGCACAAAAATTGTTGGGCACAAAAATTGTTACCAGTTTTTATCAAAACGGTATAACATGTTTTGTACTTTTGTAATTATATGTATATATATGGCCTTGCATCACAAACAACACCTATTGAAGCTCAAATTTAATTATACACTATCCTACATTTCAAGAAATAATTCACTACCTTGTTCTTGCATTTTGACATCACATAACCAAGCTTAGTGAATTTTTTGTTCTTCCTCAAAGCTACTCTTTCCTATCAATCCAAGAGGAAGATAAAACTACAAGCTACAACTTAAAATCTAATCAAATAGGAGTTTGTATCAAGCTTTCATTCTTTTTCACTCAACAAAGGAGATCAACCTTCAAGCTACAACTTTCACATCTAACTGTTCTAGAAGTTCACATTCATTCATGTTAGAGTATCTCATCAAAGAGCACATTCAACTTGTTTATCGATCAAAGAATATGGAATTTTCATAGGTTAGGATTAAACCTTGTAAAAATCTACCAGCTTGGGACTTAATCACTAAAAGTCTCATCGAGTTGAGACTTTACTGACCAAGTCTTGGGAGCTTTTAGGTTGTGGTTTAGTCCAAAAAATCTCGATGTAAAGGTTTATATATCACCCTTAAGATATATCAAGAAGCTTAAAGGATAAGTTTGAAAATCTTAAAGGGATGATCCTTTGTTGTTCCCCCCAGTGTGATAAATAATCGAAACCCAGGTGAAGCACTCTTTGCAAGTGTACTGGTTGTTGACAAGGAATAAAAAGTAACTATATAGAGTTATCGTCCCCACATGGATTGTGAAGATTAATTTTGTCGAGTTTTCATAAAGTGTTTTAGAATGAGTTGCGAAACTACAAGTAAAGGATATAAATATTTGTTGGATTTTTGACTAAGGACTATAATGAAATTAAAATAAACTAATTATAACTTAACTAATATACGAAATACATATAATAAGAATGAGATGACAAAGGTATAGGCTGAGAACTCGCAAGTAATCTCCACTATCATCGACATTACGTTTTATCATTTAAGGACGAATTAGGAAATATGCAATAGTCGTGATTGTAACTTCTTCCTAACTACCTTCCGAGTAGATTATGAAGCTACTGAACGCCACTATAGACCTCTTACAAGTGAAATCTAAGTAAATGCTCGAAGCTAAAGTCTCTTACCCTATTGGATATCCAGCTAGTCAAGATCGTTAGGTTCACTAAAGCACTCTGGACGCTACCGTTTTCCATAACCTGAACCCCCCTTCCGGGAAAAGTTCCTACTTACTAAAGGAATCCCTATACTTGGACAGAGTAAGGTATGAATTTTAGAGAAAACTACATAATCAAATCACGAAGTGTAGTAATTCATCTCAATAACATAATCCCAAATTCGATAAATACACAAATTCAATTCTAGGGTTCATTCATTCAACGATTCTCAAGCTACGAGAGGATTTAGTTTATAATAACATAATAACAATTAATGATTAAAAGTGTAATATAAATGCAGTTAGGAGTTAATAACTAAGTATCTAATCTCGTTGAAATCCCTAAGCAGTAGTACAACTCGTTGATGTCAACTTATTTACACTACACAAATCTCTGAATACTATTATTACTCAACTATGTTACAATCATATACTGTACAAAACATTAAGTATTGATATTACTCAGCTATGTGACAATTATACTACACAAAAATTTGAGTATTGTGACCACTCAACTATGTTCAGTCATACGATACAGTTTTTTGATTACTCAACTATATTATAGAACCAAACTCTGAGTATTTGTTATCGCTCAAGTTTTTTATAGTCAAACTATACAAGACTCTGAGTATTGTTATTACGCAATTATGTTACAACTAACGAGAAACAAATGGTCTCTGAGTACTGGAAAAACTTAATATAACTATGTTGCAGTACTGCAACCTATGAATGAATCTCTGAGTATTTGAAATATTCAACGATTCCCAATGTAGGTTTATGCTAATAGTACTGAGTTTTTTCTAGACTCATAGCTTTCAAAAGACAATAGGAAACAACACTAAATACAAATTTTAATATCACTAAACACTAAGTATAATTTTTTTAATATGTTTTCATATGAATCACTGACTATTTTTTGAAGACGCCAGGGTTTTACAAAAAATATACACCAGAGAAGTACAAAGAAGAAAATAGTACGGTAAACTGGTACAAACCTGTATTATCTTCTTTAGCTTCTTTTTTGACGATTTTCATCAGGGTTTTGTTGATTACTCACTACTTTTCTCTAAGTGCGAGGTTCATCCTTGAAGAGAGAGGAATCGACGGAGAGGGATGAGAGAGAAATGTGAGTGGAGAAGGAAAGGAAATGAAAAGTTTAACGGTTGATTTTCCTATATATGCCCCATGAGTATTTTTGACTCATAAGATTGTAAAGACCTCTAAGTATAAGAATGTAATTACAAAGTCTCTATGTGCCACAAAACTACTTTCCAAGACTATATGTGTTAATCACCTTTTTTTTTTCAATAAAAGACTATTTTTAAGTCTCCATTGTTATTAAATTATTACCGTCGATCATTGGGTTATTCGGTAAAAACAAAATAAAATACTCTCTAATATAATTGTCAATTTAGAGTATTAACATTTTTTAAAACTTTTTTCACTATTATACATATTAATATATTAAACTTATATTTTTAATAAGAGATTATTACCCAAGGGGTCTTGAAGACACAACCTCAAGACCCAACAACACCGGTTGACTTTCTTCTTCTTACTAAAGGCCACAAAATAAATTTAACACTAGAGTCCATAATTCCAATTACCTTCTTACCCCTTTTTTATTTTTTTCCTATATATACTAATTGTTTTAGATATTAATTTTAAAACCCTAAATATTCTTTTCTCTCTCTCTCTCTCTCTCTCTCTCTCTCTCTCTCTCTCTCTCTCTCTCTCTCTCTCTCTCTCTCTCTCTCTCTCTCTCTCTCTCTCTCTCTCTCTCTCCTTCTTCTTCTAGCGCAGCTTTGCCTTTCCTTCTTGGCAACAATGGGATTCGTCTCATGCACAAGAAACCGTCACCGGAAAACTGCAAAGAAGGTCGCCGAGAAGAAGCCAGGAGGTCACACCACTAGTGCCGCCGTTCATGATTCGTTAATGGTGAAGATTCGACGATTCTCTGAGCTGTTCACCGAGAACCATCTATGGAGGTCGCAACGAGCTCCAGATCTAGCTCCGTTCGAGCTCTAGATCTAGCTCTGGCGATTTTTTTGTGCAACAGGCTCGAGCTCCAAATATCATGTGCCTGATATTATTTTACAGATTTGAGCCTTAACTTTATAATATAGGGAGCTATGGTGCAATTTTTGCATAATATAAAGACCTCGGGTGCATGTGTGTATGTATATTCTTCCTCATCATTATCTTGTTTGTTGTTCAACAACCATATGAGACACGCATGTTGGCTTGGCAAATCGAAATGGCATTTATTGAGAAATTGCAGCACATGGCATGTCTTCACACTCGCATTGGAACAATTTTTTTTGGTTGCTGTAATGGTGTAATTTGTTTTTTCGCTGTAAAGTGTAATGGAAAGTAGTAAAAGTTTGGCTCAGCTTTTTGCTTGCTCAGTCAACTTTTGCTATAATTTTTGTAGTGTAATAATACATATTATGAATTTTAATCTACTTATTTAAGCTATTTTACTGACTATACGAGAAATGCTCAGTAAGTTTACTGATTATACGAGAAACGCTCAGCAAGTTACTGAGCAAACGAGAATGCTCAGTAAAGTCACTCAACAAAAAAATTCGAAAACTCAGCAACTTTTTTCGACACTCAGAACTTTTTTCCGATACTCAACAACTTTTTCCATGCTCAGTACTCCATGTTCAGTATTTTTTTTAGGCTCAGAACTATTTTTTCCAGGCTCAGAACTTTTTCCAGCGGTGATCGGTGGTTGTGGTCGGAGTTGGAAATTATTGATTGTTTATGAAGGAGGAGCGAGAAAAAAATAATAAAGGAGGAGAGAGATTAATGGTAATGGAGGAGAGAGAATAATAGCAGTAAAGGAGAAAGAAATCCCTATTCTTTTGTCTTATATACACTCGAAGGGTAGTAATGACAATGAACATTTTATTGTCCTCTATGAATGAAAGAGGATTTGACTAGCTCCTTTGTGGCATTACAATAATCTCTAAGACCCCATAGGTAATTGATCCTTTTAATAAATATTTATAATTTAAAGATATCTTATAAAAAATATTTTAACAATAGAAAAAATAATAATTATATTTTTTTAATATGGGTTGAAAAGCTAAAATAAAGTAAAGCAGGAGTGTGTTCCATTCTCGTGTTGTAAATTTTTTTGGAGTTTTGCCAACTTTTGTCGTGATACAAGGTTGAAAGTTGAAACCCATGTCCTCCCATGTGATCTCCCCACTTCTCCATTCCAAATATCGACTTCTTCATCAAAACAGGTTGTCCGAATTCATCACAAGTGGGTCCCTCCATCCATTGGCACAAACATGACAACTACTGAACACAACACAACAATACAATACAAAACAAAACATTATTGTTAGGTAATTATAATATAACATCTCCCTATTATCCTTATAGATAGATTTAGTGAACAAATCTTTTATGTGGTCTAAAAATCTCCCACGTGTCACATCATTTCCAGTCAGCAAACCTAGATTTCCTAACTTCCTTCATTAGATTTTCTAATATTTAGTGTCATTGCTTCATTCACTTCTGTTCACACAACCTTCACTATTACAAACCAGCATAGCATTAGCATATCACTAATATTAGCTAAAATAATATAATGGATGATGATAGAGTTAGCAAAGGCTTTCCGTCACTATGGAGGAGTGTGGTGGCTAAGCCTTGCGACTACTGCAAATCCGCCCAAGCTCTCCTCTTCTGTCAGGTGGATATGGCCTTCATGTGTGCCGCCTGTGACGGCAAAACCCATCATGATCCTATAAATAGCCGCCACCCAAGGGTATGGATGTGTGAAGTTTGTGAACAAGCTCCGGCGAGTGTCACCTGCAAAGCCGATGCTGCCGCCTTATGTCTCACTTGTGACCGTGATATCCACTCTGCCAACCCACTCGCTCAACGCCACGAGCGTATTCCGGTGGTTCCCTTTTATGACACCGTCATCAACACCACCACCACCACCCTCCTTCAGCCATCTTCCACTTTCCATGAAACAAAACTTGAAGATCATGATTCTTGGATCTCTCCCAATCCCATACTTAGCTCCAAATACACACCTGAAATTCTCCCGGATGATTTGAAGTCATCCATAGAGTTTTTACTATCTGAATCAGATCCGTTCCTGGATTTTGATTATCCAGTTTCAAAGGATAATAGTTATTATAATCCAGGGAATGATAATAATGATTGTGTTGTGCCTGTTCAAACCATGAAACAACTAGTTGTTGATAATCATCATTCATCACAAACTTGCTTTGATATTGATTTCACCAAATCTTGTATCTCTTCATACACCAACACCAATGATAATAGCTTCATTACTCCACACTCTCTTACTCACAGTGTACGTACTTCCTAAACTCATCTCGAGTTTCATATTCAAAAGTCAATTTTTTAAATTTTTTTGTGTTTTTTCAGGTTTCATCGTCATCTCTGGACATGGGAATTGTGCCTGATGTAAGTTCAATCTCTGAAACATCATACTCTTTCGGGGGAAGCATGAGTTGTACAGGTACAGGTACAGTTACAGTTACAGGCAGTGAAAACCAAGCATTTCCAATAGTAGGCAAGGAGAGAGAAGCTAGAGTTTTAAGGTATAAAGAGAAAAGAAAAAACAGGAAATTTGAGAAGACTATCCGATATGCCTCTCGAAAGGCATATGCAGAGACAAGGCCTAGAGTTAAAGGACGTTTTGCTAAAAGATCATCAATAACAGATGTTGAATGTGATTTTGATCAATTTTTTAGCTTTCCAGATGCTAGATTTGGTGTGGTTCCATCTTTGGAATTTTAATGTTAAAGAGTACAATTATCTTGTACTTGTATTGTAAAAGGGGGGTTATTTTCTGATCCGGCTTAATTTGCAGAAACGGTAATTGTGTTCTACAATCTAGCTATAAAGTCTAATTAAAGGCCTTAATTGTAATTATAATTGTAATGTAAGTGTTTCTTTTATACATATGAGAGCCACTTTGGATTCGGAATCATTTTGATTCCAATAAGATTCAATTCTAGGATTTCTTGGTCTCTTCGAAATAGTCTAACCACTAAACCAACTATCGATCTTGTAATGTATTGTAAGTTTTAGTCAATAATTTAAGACTTTTCAGCTTAGCAATTTTGACGGTCTCGTAACAAAAGAAAATAATTGACCTCTATCGTATTAAAAAGAAAATCCCAATAACATTACGATGAATTCTAAAATCTTGAAGCTCCAACAACTAAAAGTAGAGTTGCACAATTTTCTACCTTAGCTTGTTATGCCTAAAAGAAAGAAGACACTGAACAACAGAATGGTACATCCAATTCCAGTGTTTTCTTTGACTGGGAAAATTCTTGAGTATATATATATATTCAAATGCATACAAAATATATATAAATAAGTTCAAAAGATTACATCATCTCCTATTCTACAAAATTCGTTACCATTTAGGTGAATAAAGTCTAACTAAGTTGAAATATAAGAACTCCCGTCACCAAACCACGAGTGCTAAGGAGTTTCTATTTGGCATTCGAGTCAACTGTTAAATTTTTGCTCCTACGAATATGAGCAAGACTAAGGTTTGAAAGTTCTGAAAAAACCATAAATATTACAAACAATGTTATTAATCATATTACACTTAATAATCTGATTCGTTGAAAGCGGAGTGTCATATTCGATGATCACGCTTCTTTAGGGGCAGTTTTTCGCCATTTCAGTAGCTATTTGTCAAACACTTCTACCTCAAGAAACGATTCTACGCAAATCTTCCAACTTTTTTCTATTATGAATTCATCTTTATCAGAAAAAGGCGCATCACAGTTTATTTTATACTTATTTGGAAACAATTTTTTCCATTTGTCCTTGAATTTTGTGTGTATTAATTGTTCACATTATCCTTAATCATTAAATTTTCATTTGTATTATTAGTAGGCCTTGTCGCAACCCTATATATTATTAGGTTAGAGGTTTTTATTTTGTCTATTAGTTTGTTTCTCTTAGATTTGATATTAAAAAAACATTCTTTCCAAAACTTTACTACTTGTGTTATTATGTTCATTGGATCACACATTTTGTTATTATAAATAAAATTGGAGTAATGATATTTGTCACCCCTATTCCCTTCACCCTTTTGTCACCTCCTACATGGCAGATTGCATGGCATGACATATAAGTAATTTATTTACTTATCTTAATTAATCTTTTTATTCCTTAAATTAAATATTTCCTTAATTATATTTCTTAATTATTTTATTCCTTACATGTCATGACATGTAACCTGCCATGTAAGAGGTGACAAAAGGGTGAAGGGAATAGGGGTGACAAAAATCATTACTCATAAAATTATTATACCTTTTCAAATATGCTATGCAATAATACAAATTAGATTCAATATTATGTCCTTTTTGTTAAAGATTTTTATGATCTCTTAGAGTTGGGTTAATAACCATTAATTTAATCTATTGGTGATTTCATTATAGATTTTTGGATTTAGAGGGTTTATAAACCATGTTTCCTTGGCACATGGGCATGTGACTAATATATATTCAATTATTTTATTATCCTTATTACAAATTTTACCCATATTTTCTTTACTATATTTTATCTTAAACATATTATCCCAGTGGGTGATTAATTTTTTTATAGCTCTCCACATATTATTGCTTTTTTTTTTCCATTAGTATGAGTTGATTCATTATTAACTTGAGAAATGTTATGAACCCTAAATAATTGATTTACCGTTTTATGTAATTTGGGATCCATCGTCTGAATGAATTTGATTTCTTTTTTGTTGAATATGAATTTGTGTTGACTTGTGAATATATTCCTCTGGCCAAGTTAGTGGGTTAGAATAACAATTTGATTATCGTCTAGAAGGGAGGTCGGATTATGTTATATAATTCATGTCTAGACTAGTTGGATAGTCAATAGGGTTAGAGGCTTATCATTTGAGGGATTTGTAGGGTTGATCAAGAGAGGTCATTAAATTCTTAGGGCATCTTCTATCTATCTGGGAGGAATCTAGGTGGATAGTTAATCCCATCTAACATGTTTGCCTTTTAAACATGAATCAGTTAAATCATGTCTAGTGGGAATTGCAAGAATTTCTCGAGCTAACCTCTCATCCATATTCTTATCATTTGAATCTTAGTACTTTTCTTCTATTTTTACATTATTATTTGAATTTCAATATTTGCACGTTAGTCCATGTAGTTTAAATATTTATAGAAAGCTCAAAAATACTTATTATCTCCCGTTTATATTTTCTTACGTCTACCTCCCCGAATACTCAACAAAAACCCACCAATTAACTCTTTAGTCCCTGTGAAATACGATAATAAAATCCTTACATTAATTACTACTTGGTACGACTCGTACACTTGCAAGTTCCCATTCCCCGTGTGTAGTTTTTACGTCAAACCTCTAGAGACACCAAGTTTTTGGCGCCGTTATCGTGGACTATTCAGTTAATTTGTGTTTTTGTTTTTGTATATGAAGTATTAGTTATTGGCTTTTACTTTGTTTCTTTTGTTTTTATTTCTACAGTTCCTTAGATTGGTGCATGATCTCAAACCCTGAGAGGTCGCTCTGTCAACAAAGAAAAAATGAGTGAGAAAAAAGACAAAAAATGACAGAAAATGCAATTTGGATGCCAACAACAATTCAACCAATGTTAATTCTGGGTGGTAATCTCAATCCATCTGTCAACCAAGTAACTACAAGAAAACATAGAAAAAACGACGCTATTTTTGTCCTTTGGCGACGCAATCGGTGCGTCACGAAAAAGTTTGCCGACGCACTACGCTGCGTCGGCTATGCGAAAGTCGTTTTCGTATTGCAAATGCATTTAGCGAAGCGTCTCTATTGTAATGTGCTAGTGGGGAAACATGTTAAAAAGCGTCGTGTATTTTGATAGCGTTGCTAAATTAGGTATAGGCATTACAGACGCTCTGGCTCCAAGCGTCGACAATTTAGTGGGATATATGACAATACAAAGTAGACTTGTGTCCCCGATGTATTAAAGTAAATGACGAAACTTTATAACTATATGTTGGTAATACTTCAAACCAAATGTCGACGCTTGTTAAACTTGCATCGATAATATATCATACCAAATGCCAACGCTTTTTAACCTTCCGTAGATAATATCTCATATCAAATGCCAACGCTACTTGCGTCGATGATTTCATACCAAATGCCAACTCTTTTTAAACTTGTGTCTATAATTTCTCATGCCAAATGCCGACGCCTTTGAAGGTTGCGTCAACAATATAATAGTTCAAATGCCGACGCTTTTTAAACTTGCGTCGATAATATTTCAATCCAAATGTCAACGCTTGTTAAACTTGAGTCGATAAATATGTCAGGCTAAACATATCACAAAAAATACATTTAAGTTAATTATTTAGACCCATATTTCTGAATATATCCAAAATTCAAATGGATTGAAAAATCAAAAAATGTAGTTTAAGTAGAAAAAATATACATTCGAAATATTCATATCCAATCCATCAAAATTACGCAAAATAAGCATGAGACATGATTTCAAAAACACAAATTTCATCCACAAACTCAATTTTTTTTTTATATTTTTCCACCTTGGGAAGCACACATCTGCTCGAACATTAAGTTCACCTGAGCTTGTAATTGAACTTGTTGTTTTAAAAATTCGTGCAGTTGAGTTTGTAGTTGAACTTGAACTTGATCATTTATCTCAGCCTGCGGTCGAGCTTCTTTCCGAACTTGTTGAGTTTGCTAATGAGCTTGTTGAACTTGTAAATGTGCTTCTATCAACTGAGCTTGCATTCTATTAATTTATTTTACCACTTTGTGTTGTAAATTTGGCAAAATACTCTTTATCCCATATACCATTGTTGGTGTAGGTCTCAATCCCTGACCTCTTACTCGCCCATAACATTCTTCATCCTGAATTTCTCTCATGGCTTGAAACTCCAATTCGATGAATCCTCTCACTCCTCGTAGACTTCTTTCCTTTGATCAAATAAGGATTGTACATCATTGTACATAAATATAAAAAAAAGAATTTTGTCATAATATAAAAGGAAAAAAATTCTATTTTTTTTTTGCAAAACTCAAAAATAGCATTTGTTTCACCTATAGTCTTTAAGTTCCAAACTAGTTTTTTTTTCAAGATATAGTAATTAGATTCATGCCTTTTTTCCACAAAATTAATCGTAAAATACTTACCCTAATTTTTTCAGCATCATCATGCATTCTACCATTTTTGCTCGTGTGTGTGTGTTTCCTAAACAATTCAATCCCACTCACCAAGACATTTTTATTCGCTTGAGCCTACAAAAATCAACCTTCAAAAATATTTCAATTTGTCCAAAAATTATTAAAAAAAAAGAAAAAGCTAGAAAGCATGCATTCGACTGAGATTCCACCTAAAGGAAATACCAGAAGAAAAATTTGGGAACAAGATTTTCAAGGTATATATATATATATATATATATATATATATATATATATATATATATATATATATATATATATATATATATATTTCACTATCTTATGTCGAATATCCTAAAAAAATCTAAGAAATCAGTAGGATAGTTGGACACCATAAAGTGTTTAAGCGGCTGCATCCAATAAACTAAAGAAAAAATTGGTTTTGTATAATAGATTTGTGAATATTAATTTCATAAAACTATTTCAGTTCTTGTTACATAGTTTTAATTAGCATAAAAAAAGTGAATAATATAATATACTATTTCATGACGCCTTGAAGCATAACCTTATCTTCCACAAGTATGAGGTACTTGTAGTGCCATCCGGCTAACTTTTGCATTTGTAGATATTTCCTTTAATTCAACATTTATAAAGGACGATGTGTCAAAACCACTAATTATTAATACTAAATTATTTATAAAATAAGATATATCATTACCTCACATTCTTTAGTAGCCCACAGGTTGACCAAGAATTTCCACTGAACAGGGTCAACTCTTCCGTCTTTTCTGGTTACAATTTTATTCATGTTATATTATTTTGATTGTTTAGGCTCATAATGCTTTTTTCTTAGTTCGTGTTTCTATAATTTCTGTTTTTCCTCAATATCTTTGAAGATATAGTTCTTCGTAGTCTCTTCATCCAGAGCCGGCCCGGGCCCAAAGCAGCCAAGGCGGTCGCTTTGGGCCCCGGAATTTTGAGGGCCCAAAAAAAAAAAAAGAGTTACGTTATAATATGTACATTTAGAGGTATGACATACATAAAGTATATTAGCTAGCTTAGTGTAAACATTGATGGAGTTCAAACGGTAAGTCACGGTTTCAAAACCCCTATGCATGCACTTTTATTAAGGAGTTAATAGGCCACGTGCCTTTTTCTTTTTTTAACTCCAGCAAAATAAAAAAATTTACATGTTTTTTTTAAACACCACTCCAATTAATTAAAAAAAAGTTTTCTTTTTTTAACTCCAACATAATAAAAAAAAGTTTACTACTTAAAGAAAAAAGCAAGCACGATAAAGTTTTTTTATTTTATTTTCATACGAATAATTATACTTAATATTTTTATATATGATTTAACTTAAGATCGAATTATATTTGTTTAATATATTTATCACATGTTTAATTAAACCTATTTCAAATTATAAACGAATATTGTAGACAAAACACGAAATAAATAATTATTAGGGAGTTCGTTAAATACACAAGTTCAATTATTCTATTATTATTTTATCAACTATCATGGTTCACACCAAGAATCTAGGCATGCTAAAATATCAAAAAAAGAAAATAACAGCTGAATTTATCAATTATCAAAAACGATTTTTTCATAAATTTATTTTTAAACCTAAAGAATCAGAGTATCGAACTATAAAAAATATTAATGAAGATATTGATAGTGTATATATTGATAGTGATATTGAGCATGTGAATATTCATGTGTAATATGATACAGTAAACTATCTCAATAAATTTTAATAAATGTTGATTTCCTGAACTTTAATGTGAATTATTTATATATAATTTGTTTTCAAAAACAATTTATATATAATGTTGATTAGCTCACTGGCCAGGGCCTTAGTCATTCAATCTAGTGATGTAGTTTCTAACCGAGTCAATAACTCCGAGTCCAAAGTGGCTCATCTATATAACAATTTTTTCTAATTAAACTATAAAATGCCCCATTTTTTCGTTTCTCGCCTTAGGTAACCGAGACGCTCGGGCCGGCCCTGCTTCGTCAAATGTAAAATATTGCTACATGTACGAGAAACAAACAAAATCAGAGATAGATTTTGAACAAATATATAAATAAAATATATTTTCATGGTAAATCTTAATTTTAAGTAATTAAGTTGATCATCTTTGAAAGTAGCAGGCATCTTATCCCATCTTTCAAAGGTCAGAAGGGCTAGGGCCGAGTATCTAGCTATGATTGCACACATGGTCTCGAATTGGACCGTATTTTTACCAATAGCTTGGCCATATTGGCTACAAGAAACTTCTATTTGTTTTGTGTTGGCCCTGTTCTGAACCCTCTTTAATAGGGTCAGCCCTCTTGGGATGCGTCGATGGTTGTCTGCAAGAAAAAGTATACAATATAGTAAGCTTTTTTTGGTATCCATTATACACATTGACTAATAATTACGACTGCAAAATATTTTTCTATGCAAAAATTATTGTATCAAAATATTCCCTTATGGAGTTAAACAACAAATTAATTAACCCCAAAGTAAGAAAAACTAATAATAGTAAACTATCTTCGTATTGAAAAAAAATATTGTTATTATCAATTAAAGTAGATGATTTTATTTTTTGAAAAAAGAAAGATAATTTGAGTATCTAATTATCAAAATGACTACAAATATTTTTTTAGCAAAAATAGGAGATCATTGACTTCCAAATGGAAAGAAAAGATATTGTTACAAAAAACTTGACATTAATAAATAACAATCTATTTTTGGTCCAAATGAAGATGTTCAATTTAAATAATATCACCATTCAAAAAACTTACTCAATTCAAGTATAAAGTAGTTGTTACCTACAGTTTTATTTGAAACTTAGGGGGTGTATTCAACTGAGAGTTTGTTGGATTTTTTTAGACTTTTAGAATCCATTGGCTTTGCAAAGTCCACGGATTGTTTTAATTCTATATAGAGTTTATAAGATTCTTTCTAATTATATATAGAATTTGATGGATTCTTATAGTAAGAGTTTGATGAACTTTAGTAGATTTTGATTATTTTCTAAAAGAAAAAAAAATACATTTCACGCCATTAAAATTATTAGAATAATAACATATAATCTGTGATTAAAAAGTTACCTGTGATATTATGTATATTGTCATTTGTTTTTTTTTTTAACTGGAAAAATAAAAGTATATAGCCATTCCAAATCATAGCAATTAGCCAATTAATATATAAAAAATTTTTGTTCAAAGGATCGTGTAATAGAGTTAAACAAATCCAAACACAATGCATGTTTTTAAATGGCCTAAAACTTGATAAGTTATAACTAGTGACATTTACCAATATCTAAAAAAGTGTTGAAGTTGACTTGAGCTATTAAGCAAGACAGTATAATGGAGCCTGCAAATTTTGTTTACTTGAGAAGCTATTAAGCAAGATAGTATAATGGAGCCTGCAAATTTCGAACAAAACAAAAAAAGCCTGCACAACCAACTCCTGATTCGCAGGCTTCTTTACATGGTGATCCTTCTCGCCATGGAATTAATGAAGCTGGAGCATATTTAGCTGTTCATGAAAGGATAGAAGAAAGTGGTGGTCGATGGTATTTCTCCAGAAGAGAAATTGCTACAGCAATAATATTTTTGATAAGCAACACACTAAATGTGCTGCAAAGACAACTATACTAGATGACAAAAGTAGTTAGATAGTTAGTTGTATGTATTGTGTGTGTATTATATTCTCTTTGTACTATTATATATTGAGCTGTAAAACACAATCATAACACAATACAAAAATATACATTTTCTCAAATATCTCTTCTCTTCATTATGGTATCAGAGCTAGAGGGGTAAAATAGGAAGCAAATTCTGATTTTCTTTTTCGCCATTAATGGAACAGAGTTGCTTTCTTCCTCGCTTTCCTTCATTCTCTTCCGCTTAATTCTTCTTCTTCTCCTTTGTTTCTACTGTCTTTTAAGTCATATAATGACAGATTCATCTTCATCTTCTCACAATTTATCCCCAAATATCTCTTCCAGCACATCGATTCCTGCTGGTTTGCTTCTTCTTCGCCAAAACTGGTCGAGCTTAGTTCAAGTCAAACTCGACTCGACGAATTATGTTCTCTGGCGTGCTCAACTTGATGCTATACTTGAAGCTCATGGATATTTGTCGCACGTAAATGGCGTCAATCCTAAACCAGACTCATCGAATCCTACATATACAACATGGCTCATTGAGGATCAACAGCTCAAAGTTTCGCTGCTGGCCTCTATGATTCCTTCAATCTTATCACAGGTTGTTAAACTTACTTATGCATTTGATGTTTGGCATAAAGTAGAGGAGATTTTTGTTTCACAATGTCGTACACATGTACATCAATTGAAAATGAAGCTGTGCAACATTCAAAAAGGTGATAAATCGATGAATGCATATTTAAGTGAGATTCAGGAAATTTGTGATGGTTTGGAAACAGCTGCATCTGCTCTACCACTAGAAGATATTATAATGTATACCTTGCGTGGATTACCTTCTGAATACAACCAATTTAAATCGAGCATTCGAATTTCCAATGCTCAATCGTCTACCCTAAGTTTTCATTCACTTGGTAGCTTACTTGTTTCGGAGGAATTGCATATGAAAATGTCAGAATCGTCTGTTGTTAACACAAATCACTCTGCACTTTTCACAAATTCTCAATCCTCAACACCTCCTCAGTTTATAAATAACTCAAATAATGTGAATAACTCTCGAGGTCGTGGATTTTCCTCTGGTTTTCGTGGTCGTGGTAGAGGTAGATCAGGTAGAGGTTCTTCTATTTTGGGACAACCATCTAATTCAGCTGTACCTCAGTCTTTTGGCTCAGTTCCTACATGTCAAATTTGTGCTAAATTTGGCCATTCAGCCATTGATTGCTGGTATAGAAGTGACTTTACAACGTTTCCTTCTCCACGTGCTCAGCGTGTAGCTTTAACAGCTCAAGCTTCTATCTCAACACCAGCTTCTTCATCATCACCATCATCCTCAACTTCTTCTTATGATCCTGAACTTTGGTACTTGGATTCTGGAGCTAATAGTCATGTTAATCATGACTCCTCATTGATTCAAACTACTACACCTTACAATGGTGCTAATGCAGTTTCAGTTGGTAATGGTAGTGCTTTGCAAATTGCTAACATTGGTAACAGTAAGTTCTCTACTCCTTCTTGTGTATTTCAGTTGAATTCTATTCTACATGTTCCTGAAATTACTTCCAATCTATTGTCTATCTCCAAATTTACTCAAGACAATAATTGTGCTATCACTTTTACCTCTAATTCTGTGTCAATTTATGACATTCATACACATAATCTATTGTTTCAGGGCCCTTGTAGGGGTGGGCTGTACTCTCTTCCCTTAGGTGGTCAGTTGAAGTCAAGTCCTCCATCTGGTCAAGTCAATTTCAAGTGTCTCTCCTCCACTTCAAATAAGTCTTTAGCTCAGTTGTGGCATTTTAGACTTGGGCACCCTTCTCATTATGCTTCTTCCAAGATGTCTTCTCTACTCAACACTAAGTTAGATTTCTTTGGAGTTCAGTGTACTGATTATGCTGTGTCTAAGTCTCATAAACAGCCTTTTAATCTCTCTGTATCTTGTAGTTCTAAGTCATTTGATTTGATACACAGTGATGTTTGGGGACCTTCTCCAATTGAATCTTCCTTATTCAAGTATTATGTAATCTTTGTTGATGATTTTTCTCGTTTTACTTGGGTTTATCCTATCAAGTTTAAGTCTAATGTGCTTTCAGTTTTCAAATCATTTTACAATATGGTTTTAACTCAGTTTGAGTCTAAAATTAAGGTCCTACGTAGTGATAATGGTGGTGAGTACATTAGCCATGACTTTGCCTCTTTTACTCAATCTTGTGGCATTGTTCATCAAACCAGTTGTCCTCATACCCCTGAACAGAATGGTGTCTCTGAGAGAAAACATAGACACCTAATTGAGACAACCTGTACTCTTTTAAAACATGCTTCTTTACCACCAAAATATTGGCTTGATGCCTTGGCTACTGCTGTATATTTAATCAACATTTTACCCACACCTGTGCTAAATAATTCAAGTCCTTTTCAAGTTTTGTTTCAGTCTTCTCCTTCTCTTTCTTATTTAAAGGTTTTTGGCTGTCTTTGTTTTCCATGGCTTAAGCCTTACTCTCCTCATAAATTGTCTCCCAAATCTGAACCTTGTCTCTTCTTAGGTTATTGTAATACTTCAAAAGGTTACAAGTGTTTATCACTATCATCTCACAAAATATATATCTCTAGACATGTCTTGTTTAATGAAAATTCTTTTCCCTTACAAGACTCACCTAATTCTCTTCAAACTCCTAGTGATGACTCCCACTCTTTATATATTGATATTTTTGACTCTACTATAAATCCTTACTCTATATCCCATCCTTTTGATTGTTCAGTTGGTCCTCCTCCACCTGAGTCATCATCACCTATGGGTCACTATACTCAACCAAATTCACCTGAGTCTTCACAGTCTACCTCTTCTTCTCCCAGTCCTCCTCCTCCACCTAAACACCATATGGTCACTAGGTTACAAACTGGCTCGTTAAAACCTTCTTATAAGTGTCAGTCTTTGTTAGTTACTCCCCAAATTTCTGAACCTACCTCTTATAGAGAGGCTTCAAAGTTTCAATGTTGGCAAAATGCAATGCAAGAAGAGTATAATGCACTTATCAGTCAAAAGACTTGGGATTTGGTTCCACCTCCATGTAATCGTACTCCAATTACATGTAAATGGATATTTCGTATTAAAAAACATGCTGATGGATCAATTGCTCACTACAAAGCTCGTTTGGTAGCCCGTGGTTTTTTGCAATAGTTTGGTATTGATTATAATGAAACTTTTAGCCCAGTTGTTAAGCATCAAACTGTGCGTTTAATTCTTTCTCTTGCAGCTTCTTATGACTGGATTATCCATCAACTAGATGTATCTAATGCCTTTTTACATGGCTCTCTATCTGAAGAAGTTTATATGGCTCAACCACTTGGCTTTGTTAGCTCACATAATCCTACCTATGTATGTAAACTTAATCGATCACTTTATGGTTTGAAGCAAGCTCCTCGAGCCTGGTATCAGTTGCTTACTTCATTTCTATTAGCTCAGAAATTTGTTGTAAGTTCAGCTAATACATCTATGTTCATACGAGGTTCTAATGATTCTTTAACAATCGTCTTAGTTTATGTTGATGATTTATTAGTCACAGGTGCTAACTCTTCTCTTATTGCATCTATTATTCTTGCTTTAAAGTCCCGTTTTGCAATGAAGGACCTTGGACATGTATCTTATTTTTTGGGGTTAGATATAATCAAGAATGATTCAGGCTTTCTTGTTAATCAAGCTACCTATGCCAAATCAATCTTATCTAAGGCTGGTATGCTTGACTATAAAGCCTCTCCTACTCCTTCATTAAACAAATATATTGTTCCAACTGTGCATGATCTCAAATCTTTTGAGAATACATATCTTTTTCGAAGTTTAATTGGTGCTCTTCAATATCTTACGATTACAAGGCCGAATATTGCGTTTGCTGTAAATCAATTGTGTCAACATATGCACAATCCTCGTAACCTTGATTATGAAGCATTAAAAAGATTGCTTCGCTATGTTAAAGGTTCTATATATTACAGCATTTCGTTTACAAAATCACCAATTCAACTTCGAGCTTTTTCTGACTCTGATTGGGCAAGTGATACTCTTGATCGGCGTTCTACCACCGGCTATTGTATCTTGCTTGGTTCCAATCTCTTATCATGGGGTTCCAAGAAACAGTCAACTGTGTCTCGCTCCTCAACTGAAGCTGAATATCGAGCATTAGCTTATGTTTCAGCTGAATTAAAATGGATTTCTTATTTGTTGAAAGACTTGAAACTGGCTGTTGAAACTCAAATTTTGGCTTGTGATAATCTCTCAGCTATAGCCTTAGCTTCTAATCCAGTGTTTCACTCTAGAACGAGGCATATTGACATTGATTTTCATTTCGTTCGTGAACAAGTGACCTCCAAAGAGCTTAAACTTGTTCATGTATCTACTTCGAATCAAGTTGCTGATCTTCTTACCAAGGGACTTCCAGTTGCTACCTTCTCTTTTTTAATCTCCAAGCTTCCTCTTCTTACGATGATCAGCTTGAGGGGGGATGATAAGCAACACACCAAATGTGCTGCAAATACAACTATACTAGATGACAAAAGTAGTTAGATAGTTAGTTGTATGTATTGTGTGTGTATTATATTCTCTTTGTACTATTATATATTGAGCTGTAAAACACAATCATAACACAATACAAAAATATACATTTTCTCAAATATCTCTTCTCTTCATTAATTTTGTCATCGTTTTTTTCATCGTCAATCCCATGTGAATATTGATCGAAGAACAGTTGCTACAGTTTGTATGTTTCTAGCTGGAAAAGTAGAAGAAACGCCTCGTCCATTAAAAGAGGTTATTCTTCTCTCTTACGAAGTTATACACAAGAAGCTTGGTGCAGCTGCGATATAGAGGATTAAGCAAAAGGATGTGTATGAAGAACAAAAATAAGTAATTTTGATAGCGGACTTACAACTCTTGCATTTGATATGAATGTTATTCATCCATATAAGCCCCTTGTTGAGGCAATAAAGAAATTTAAAGTTGCTCAGAATGCTTTAGCTCAAGTTGCTTGGAATTTTGTAAACGATGGGCTTAAGACATCTTTCTGCTTGCAATTTAAGCCTCATCCCATTGCAGCAGGTGCGATTATTTTGGATGCTAAGTTTCTTAAAGTTAAGCTTCCTGCTGAGGGTGATAAGGTTTGGTGGCAAGAGTTTGATGTTACCCCAGACCAACTCGAGGAGGCTATCAATCAAATGTTAGAGTTGTATGAACAAAATAGAGTACCTGCTACTACTGTTGCTACTAGTGAAGCTGCAGAAGCTAGTGGTGGAGGAGTTGGAGGAGGAGGAGGAGCTCCACCAATCAAGGAGGAGCACCACCACCATGGTTCAACTACTAATGGTTCTTCTTCATCTACAAAACCGAACTTGCATCAAATTCTAGGACATATTCTCAACCTACTCAAAATGGGTCAATTGATGGAGTTAATGTTGAACAATTAAACTCTACTCTCAATGTTAATGAAACCGAGGAAGATATGACTGTAAAATCTGCTGCGATAAAAGAGCTTGATAAAGATAAGCTTCTTAAAGTGCAAAGCTGCACTTCAGAAACAAAAAAAAGTCACGACGTGGAGATACAAAGAAGACTTTTGTTTTTGGTCAAAGTGATACAAAGAAGACTAATTTGTTAGATGAAGATCATTTCCCCCATTACAGATTAATGTTTACGGAAAAAAATTATATAAGCAGTCAGATTTTATAAAATCTCAGCTTTTTCTAAAGGATTAGTAAAAGTCTATTTTATTTATATTCAAAGTATAAAATCCTACAGAGTCCAATGACTTGTAAAGTTCAATGATTTTTGAATATCCTAAAATTTTAAAGGATTTAAAAAAATCTTGATTGAATACACCTAGATTTTAAAAGACTTTTTAAAATCTCAATTGAATACACCTAGATTTTAAAAGACTTTTTAAAATCTTTATTGAATACCCCTGGATTTTGAATGTCCAAAAAAATCCAACAAAATCCCAATTGAATACACCCCCCTTAAAATTGATTATTATTGAAGTTCCTGGACACACTCAGACTTATTGAGTTTTTGGAACGAGTTTAACAAGTCATGTATCTGTCACTAATTTGTAGTCAGGTTTCTCACATATATAGTTAACAAGGCTAAACTTACACAATCAAAAAAGTTCGTTAAGCACTATGATTAACAAACATATACCACACTATTGCATACCTATAAACTTACACGTGTAGACAACTATTACTCGCGTACATAACATAATTTGAAAACTATACATATCTATATATAACTTATGAATTACATATGACTTCCAAATTCATAAAACAAAGAATTAATTAAGATATAAACTTCACATAAATTATTTTATATTACTTAAAAAAACATTACCATTAGAAGTTGGATTTCTGATTTGATATGTAGCTTCAATTTCCATGTTAGTATCACCAAAAGATGTGCTGGATTTATTAGTATTGACCGTTCTTGGCCTAAGATAACCTAATCTTGTCGTCCTATAAAAATTGAAACACAACAACAAACATGAATATAAGTTTGATAACAAAATAAAGAAAAATAAAAATAGATTCACAATTGAACAAGTAATAGGTTATGTATCCAAGATCCTAAATTGGACAATATTGATAACTGAATACGCAATTTGAAGATATATAGAAAAGATTCAAATATATTAATAATTGAACGATATAAATCGTTATTAGTGAATGTACCTTAACAAACGATTTTACAATTTTGAAAGATTATAAACTAACGAGTTACGTTGCTCTTTAAAAAAAGGGGGAATAATTATATAAAGCCCACACACCTACAAAGTTCCACTTTAAAGCCTAACCTAACTAATCCCTTATTCTGCCATTAGAAGCTAACTAAAGAGGAGAAAAAGACCAAAAACCCGTTCCCCAAACATCTTATACAGTGAGAACATTTTATCCAAAACAAAACACCCATATAGGGTTGCTCGATCCAAACCTCACTCTCTCTCTGCTTCTCTCTATGCTTTCACTGTGCACAAGAACACAACCCACCATCCCACCCCTACTACTCGATGCCCTCCTCCCCCTTCTCCTCCCTCTTCCCAGCCCCACCTCCACCATCGAAGCCACCGGTGCTGCTGCTGCTGTACAATACCTCAACAGATCCGCCACCATAAGAAGAAGCAGAAGAAAAAACCGCTGCAGCTCTCCTCCACAACAAGACACTAGCACACGAAGCCTCCTTCATCTCTGTTTCTGCACCAGATCCACGAAGCCTCCTTCATCTCCGTTTCTGCACCAGATCCACGAAGCCTCCTTCATCTCCGTTTCTGCAGCCCACCACCAGCGATAAGAACCTCCATTCCCGCCACCAACAGGATCGACGAGAATAGATCCACCACCAACAGCCTAGTTCATCTCCATTTCTGCAGCCCACCAACAGGAGCGACGAGATCTCCACTCTAGCCACCTTCCTCTCCGTTCATTCGCTGTTGAGATCTCGGTGGACCTTCGCCTCTCCACCACCTTGATCTCCGACGGTTCGTGCACCGGAAAACCGCTGCTGCATATTCCAATCTCACCACCACTACATCCCTCCTCACCCATGGCTGCAGCACTGTTGCAACAGCAATGGCCAATCTCTTCCCTCCTCCCCCTTCCTGTACATCGAGCCTCCATTCACCACCACCATCACAGATCCACCCTCGTCTCAACACGATTCACCCCCACCATCTCCACCTCCACCCCGATCTCTTCCCCGTTTGCGAGCCCAGATGTGTTTTTTTTAGCCATGTGTGAGTGTCCAGACATAATGGGCTGAAGGTCCATTCGTTTTTTCCCAACTAACTTGATTTTGGTTCAGCATAGGTCTAGCCCTAGGTCCAGCCATGGGTCTAGCCCATTCGATGGTGTGATGGTGTGATGGTGTGATGGGGTTGATTTATAGTTGGGTCAATAATCTGTTGTGTCCAGCTTGTCTTTGGTCCAGCCTATAATGGGCTGGCTTCTTTTGGTTTTTTTAAAACATAACTATGTAAAACATTTTTGGGCTTGGGTACAACCCTAGAACATTGAGTGTGTGAGAGTAGAATAAATTGGGCTTTGGGTACAGCCCTAGTGGTACAGACATGGATAATAATTGACTTTATTGTATATGCATTTTAGAGAAAACGGGTCTAGGTACAGCCCTATGGACACATACTTGGACAGCCTTTGACAAAAATCGGTTTGGGTACAACCCTAGTGTACAACATTTGACATGATGGACATGGATATATACAAAAAACGAAAATTATGTACAACCCTAAGTGTATTTAGACTATATAAAAAAGATTTAAAAACCTTTAAAAAAACAAAAAACCAATAAAAAGTCTGTACCTATGTGTACGGATCTATCTGCTAAGTATAAATAATAAAAAACAAAGTGCTGGAAGAAAAAGGAAAAGGGTAGAATTGACAAAAATCCAACCAAATTTTGAAACTAGGCTTTATTTAGAACAAAATTCTAACTAGGCTTTAAAATGGGGTTGGGGATGGATTTGGACTCTATTTTGAAGTTTCCTCTTAAAAAAACCGCACTATAGGTATAAAACACTCAATAAATATAAAAGAAAGATACACAGAAGAATGATATTTACTTGTTGATTGCTATAGTTAATAGAAAAGTTTCCTTATGATACACAAAGGTAAAGATAGACAGAGTAATGTATAAGAATATAAAGAGTTCTGATAGTGTTTTATGATTATTGTTGGACAAAAAAAATAATTAAAGAGTTGTGCGAAAATTTAGAAGCGGGAAGATTTCTTTTTTTTTTTGGTAATCGTATAACTTTTTTTTTCATTTTTTTGGATAACGTTTTCTTTTTAATGTTTTGGTTTATTTTCTTTTTCTTTTCCTATAACTGATTACATCAGAAGTCTACAGGTTTCATTGTTTTATCTTATGACACCCCTCCTCTTTTATTGTCTTTGTATTCTACATACAAACAAAAGATAAACAGATTGTCCATCTCCATTATTATCACCACCAATCAATTACCATCTCTTGCAATATTCTGGAAAACACCTAAACCACCGCCGCATCCAGCGTTCGTGATCACAACATCAATCATCCGTGAATATTACATGGTTGAAGCAACAACTTATCCTTTTTTATACAACAACAATAAGACGGTATGTTTCCTTTTTATGGTGAACTTTGCCTGCATCAGTTTTTACTTTTGTGTATTTAGCTTTTTATACATGGATCAGACGATTCTTTCTTTTGCATAAATGTTGAACCATATCTTTTCATTACTGATGAATTAAATGGTCCCGAGTAAAACTAAATTTTACCGTCTTAAGGTTACTCACTATTCACTAATTATATGACCAACTAATAAGGCTAGTGTATCGGATCCTGATCTTAGTGTATCGGATCCTGATCTTGATCCTGATCCTAAATAATTATATGTAATTGATAGTTTCCTTTGTTAGAGATATTATAATATCATAGGGATAGTTTCCTTTGTTAGAGAAATCATAGTGATATTTTCCATATTTGTTGTATATTGTAACACTATAAATATTGTGAAATACAATGCAATATTCAAGCCAAATTATTCTTTACACCAACAATAAACTATTATCTAATTAATACTCTATCACAGTTAGCAATTATCAGTTTTGTTATGTTTGAACAATTATCATATACAAAAGATCGAATAAAAATATAACAAGTTTAAAGTTGAAAACTACGAATGAGTTTTGTTCATCATCTAGACTGCTTGTAACGTAAGTTAATATAAGAAAAAAGTTATTGATGTATATTCAAATGTGTTAGTCTCAACTGGTTAAAAAAATAAAAAAATCTCAACTTACCGATTATGTATCATCCTTATTAGTTTCTTAAATTACATTAATTTCTCGGCCATGTTGGTATTAGTTTTGTTCCTCCATCTTGTTTATTTAGGGTTCGAATCCCATGTGTGTATAATGTTGTGGCAATTGTATAATTAGAATCATCTTCGTATAATTGACCCTATATGTCTAACTTTTTTTCATAATTCAAGGAATTCTTTTTGTTCTGACGAATTATATTATTTATAATATAAATTAATTTAACTTGTTTTACCTATTAAAATATTTATTACCTAACTAACCGAGATACTAATTTAGTGTCTTAGGGCCCAACTAAAACTTTTGCACATGACCTCTACAAATGATCCTATTAATCTAATTATGTTTTTTTTCAATTATTGCAGTAATTATGCACCCTGAAACAGAAATTGATAAAAGTTGGATAGCAAAACCCAGACATAGTATTGAATATATTAATGGTGTGGATAATTTTATTGAGTTTTCATTGGAACATGCTGGTTCACGAGATGGAATGTTATTGTGTCCTTGTAAGTAATATCTCAACAATATTTTGCAGTTCCCAAATGTAGTAAAAAATCATGTTGTGGTTTCGGGTATGAATAATGGGTATACTGAATAGAATTTTCATGGAGAAAGAGCTAGAAGAGGTGCACAAACCCATGTTAGCCGAGTGGATCAGTCGAACAAAAACTCAAATGAGGGACAAGTCATATGAATAACTTACTACATGATGCATTTGGAATTCGTCATAAAGTAGAGAGTGAAAAAACTAACGAAGGTGTAAGAGATGCTCATATCTATATTAACGTTTACGACAATGTCGGAGTTCAACGTCAAAATCTTTCCCAAAGTGAACCAAATGCAGATCATTCAAGATTCTTAAAATTTGTTGAGGAAGGAAATCAATAACTCTATCTGGGGTCTAACTCAACGGTTTATCATTCACGGTAAAATTGATGCATTTAAAACACGATAATTAGTGGAGTAAAGAGTTCGTCGACCAACTCTTTGAATATTTGAAAACCGTGTATTCAAAATCGAGAATTCCTAAATCTGTGACGAAGCTAAGAAGATGACTAAATCATTGAGATTAAGTTATGAAATGATACATGTATGACCAAATAAGTGTATGTTGTTTAGAGGTGACAAATCATCTCTAGAATCGTGTAATGTGTATGGAGAATCTCGTTGGGGAAAAAGAGAACAAGAGTGGTGAAAATAGTAGAAAAAAAAAGATTCCCGCTAAAATTTTGAGGTATTTTCCACTAATTAAAAGGCTCTAGAGGTTGTACATGTCAAAGTAAGCATCTTCCTCAATCAGATGGCATGACGAGGGGCGTTTGAAGGACAAACTTCTAAGGCACCCCACAGGTTCCCAGTCGTGGAAGGATTTTGGTAATAAATATCTTGATTTAATCCCTTTGCGGATTCCAATAATTCATATAGCATATGGCCAGTTAATGCGATTCCGTACAATTTACCTCCATGGTTGTGCATGAACCAGATGTCATTTATTTTGTCAATGCTCATCCCAGTAAAAGACTCAACGGATGATAAACCGCTCATTGATGAATTGTTATAGAAATAAGATGGGGTGGAAACATATGATGTGACTAGTAATGAATGTTATTGATGCGAGCTGCATTAATATGGACTTTAAATGATTTTCCAGCATATTCCAGTTTATCAGGTTGTAGCACTAAAGGTACATATGCATGTCCATGTTGTGCTAGACAAACGGAATCAAAGTGGTCAAAGCATGGAGGAAAATTTTGTTATCTAGGGCACCATCGTTGGTTAGGTGTCTCACATAAGTTTCAGACACAACCACAATATTTCGATGGCACAGATGAATAGAGAAATACACCAACGACACTATCTGGGTCAGATGCGTTTAGGCAATTAGAATGTTTTAATTTCATGGATTAGCACACAAGTAGTACAAGTAATGAAGTGACCAAATCTAGGAGAAAGAGTCCTAGAATTACAAGGATTAAATCATATGATTTGGATGAGGGATGTGGGGATTATGTGGGTGCTAAAGATTCTGTCTTATGAAAGAAAAAAATTGTTTTATTTAAGTTGCCTTATTGGGAGTTCAATACCTTGCGTCATAATCTAGATGTCATGCATATTGAGAAAAATGTTTGTGACAATCTAATTGGGACGTTTTTAAATATCAAGGGAAAGAGTAAAGATAATTCAAAATCTCGCCATGATTTGGTGGAATTGGGTATAAGACGACAAATTCATACAGTGAAGCAACCTAATGGTAAATTGTTTTTTCCACCAGCATGTCACTCAATGACTAGAATGGAGAATGTGTTTCTCAAGGTGTTACACCATGTACGAATGACTGGCAGTTATGCATCAAATATATCAAGGGGTATTAATCTTAAGGAGAGGAAGTTACAGTCCCTTATAAATCATGATTATCACACTTTGATGCAAGATCTACTTCTGATTGCGTTGCGGTCGTCTATGACCAAATAGGTAACAAAACTCATAATCGAATTGAGTAGCATTTTCAAGGTGATATGCTCAAAGAAAATAAATGTTGAAGAGATGGATACGATGTAGTCTCGTGCTATATTATTATTATGTCACATGGAAAGATGTTTTCCTCCTTCATTTTTTACTATTATGGTTCATTTGATCATCCATCTTGCGGACGAGGCAAAAGTTGGAGGCCCTGTTCAGTTACCCAACCGAAAGGTATATTGTATTTGACTAAATATTCATAATTTTATTACTTAATAGTATATATACCGACTATTAACAACTTAAAGGTGTTGGAGAGTGTTAAAAAATATATGGAAAATAAAGCTCATCCTGAAGGGTCAATCGCTGAGACCTATATTACACAAGAGAAACTCACCTTTTGTTCTAGATGTTTGGATGCAATAGACGTCATAATTACGATGTTGATACCAAAGAAGGAGATATATATTGTTTCCTAGTGGTGGCAGAGGCATGGGAGCACCTATTAATAAAATACTGGACAAGACTTCGTTGGGTTAAGGACATAGATATGTCTTGTCGCACGTTGAAGAAGTAAACCATTTTTTGAGTGAGTCGTTCGTTGAAACTTATTAGTTATATATACATCATAAGACTACTCTAATATATTAACTTATGAAAATTTACATTAATCTGTAGATTGTAGAAAAGTTACAAGATTGAAAAGTATCGCCCTAAAAGATACATTCAAGTACATTACAAAGGCTGGTTGGAATTTCATTTGTGGTTAAAAACACATGTAAGCATTATATTTTAAGTATAATCACATGCATATGAATTATTTTTATAGGCTATCACAAAACAGGTAGAGGAGATAGGCTATAAGAACGTCTCCGATACAATAAGATGGCTTTCGATAGGTCCGTTTTATACTTTAAAAATTTATAAAGGAATTATTTGCAACCGATATAGGTTTCCTACAAATCATGGGAAACAAACACAAAATTTTGGGTTGGCTTCACTTCGAGAACACCAATTGTTGCTTCAATCCGAGATCCTAACCTTATTGAAGGATAAGTGGAATATTTTGGGGAACTTACTGATATAATTGAATTAGAATACACTACACAATTAAAGGTTGTGCTTTTTTGATGTATCTGGGTGGACGTGACACGTGGTCGAGGAGTGAAGAAAGATGAATACGGTTTTACATTGATTAATTTTTTACGGGTGTCATATACAGGTGAGCGCATGACTGATGAGCCATTTGTTATATCATCTTAAGTGCAACAAGTTTTTTATGTGCAAGATCATTTGAATAGGGAATGTCAAGTTGTGATAAAAACTGTACCTAGAGACTTGTTTGATCTTGGTGAGGACATTGGATTAGATCTCGAAGACAATGACCATGATGAAGAAGATGATGACTATGTGTTAGCAAAGAGCGAGCCTTATGCATCAAGAGTTGGAAGAGGGTGATTGGCTGCGGCACGATGTGAATGACGATTTGTTTAATGATTTTGTGCACCAAAAAATTTAAATTAGAGTCTACAAAAACTTTACAAATAATTTAAGACATGGTTATTTTTTTCTCATAACAATTTGTGATGTCCATTTTTATAGAGAAATCGCTAGTAGTTTTATTTTTAAACAAGTTGTTATTTCTCAAACAATATTTTAAGTAATCTGTTAAAAAATTATAAACTTGGATTGTGATTTAATTCTTAGTTGCATCACAATATTATCATGTTTTATTCTCAGATTTTTTGAAGTTGGACACAAATGCAATTTATTATAAAAAAACAATATGGTTATTTTAGTAAATTACGTTACTCTACTTATTCTAATATTTGTGGTTGATTGCACTAATTAAATAATTAATGTTTTGTTAGATGTACTTTTTTGGTTACCGACACATTGATACATACGTCCTATTTATTTATCAATATTGCCGACGCATTTATAAGAGCACCCCCTACTGAACTACCAACATTACCGACGCTACTCTATAAACGTACTTTATGGGATATCAGTATAACCGACGCTCGTGTAGCTACGTCCCTAATTAGTGTGTCAATATCGACGCGAAACTAGAATTGTCCCATAAATGTTGTCAATATCGACGTGAAACTAGAAACGTCCCCTATGGGATATCAATATAAACGACGCTCATGTAACTGCGTCCCTAATTAGTGTGTTATTATCGACGCTTATGTAGTGGTGTCCCTAATTAGTGTTTCAATATCGACGCTTATGTAGTTGCGTCCCTAATAAGTATTTCAATATTGACGCTTATGTATAGTGCGTCATGAAAAACTGAAAAAAATGACTCATGCAAAAGAGTGCCGCTATAACCAAATAAATGACGACGTTATAATAGTTGCGTCCCCTATTTATGGTATGTAGGGACGCGTCAAAGATTGTGCCGCCATACATATATTTAACGACACTTTTGTTTTTGCGTCATTAGCTACAAATTTTTAGAAACGTTATCGCGACACGTCGCTAAAAAACCGTCGCTAAATGATCATTATCGAGAAAGGTCATTAGATTCTTAGGGCATCCCCTATCTATCCGGGAGGAATTAATTAGGTGGATAGTTGATCTCGGCTAACATGAAAATGTCAACTTTACCTTTTAAACAAGAATCGGGTTAAATTATGTCTAGGAAAATTACAAGAATTTCTTGAGTTAATCTCTCATCCATATTCTTATTATTTGAATCTTAGTCCTTTTCTTCTATTTTTACATTATTATTGAATTTCAGTATTTGCGCGTTAGTCCATGCATTTTAAATATTTATAGAAAGACCAAAAATACTCGTTATCTTCCATTTATATTTTCTCACGGCTACCACCGCGAATACTCAACAAAAATACGCCAATTAACTCCTTAGTCCCTGCGAAGTACGATAATAAAATACTTACATTATTACTTCATACGACTTATACACTTGCAAGTTCTTGGTCCCAAGTGTAGTTTTTACATCAATCCTCCAGAGACACTAAGTTTTTGGCGCCATTACTATTCAGTTGATTTGTGTTTTTGTATTTGGAGTAATAGTTATTGGTTTTTACTTTGTTTCTTTTGTTTTTCTTTCTACAGTTTCTTAGATTGGTGCATGATCTCAAACCCTAAGAGGTCGCTCCGTCAACAAAGGAAAAATGAGCGATAAAATGACAAAAAATGACGAAAAATGTGAATTTGAATGCCAACAACTATTCAATTAATGTTAATCCTGGTTGGAAATCTAAATCCATCTGTCAACCACGTACCCCGATATTTCAACACCTCCGAATGCAAACTTGCAACCCTAATTTCTGGCTAATGCTAATAAAGCTAGAGTTCAAGTTCAAGGAGAACCATGGTAATTTCAGACTGGTGATACCACATCTTCATTCTCTAATAATTTCAGACTGGTGATACCACATCTTCATTCTCTATTATTTTCCTTGTTTTATGAGATTTCACCTTAGGCTGGAGCATATATCTTTAGCATGTGAGAAGTCTTCAACACCGAGATCAGATATTGGCCTCTGGACAAGTCCAATCCTTAGCCACGAACTGAAGTCTAAGTACACACGATGATGCAAATATTTATTGTTTCGTATCTGGATTAGGGGTTTTACTTGTTCTTTATTAAGCAACATATTCTCTCTTTCGAATTACAGCTTTACGTTTATATGTTGTTTTTGCTTGCTTGTTTTAAATTTTCTATATCTTATAATGGTAAATGCATATAAGTGAAAATTAGGTGCAGCCTCTATTGAAGCTCGATTTTTAAAATTCTTATTACTAGATCTTAGGAAAATAGAGACTGATGTTTTCTTGGAGTTCAATGGTAAGATCTGACACCTTCCAATTAAACATAACAGACATTGAGATGGCAGGATAAAGTGTAAGTTTCTTGAGATTTGTAAGAGTGATATGGTAATTAACTGGAAGGGGAGAGATTTGTGTGAATTTGTGTTGATTTCCCTGAGTTTTGGAGAAAAATCGTAATATACATTATGGTTCAAACAATTGGACAAGTTTTTTTTAGGTGTTATATCTAAATCTCATGTTATTACTGATCTTCAAACTAGTACTTGCAGAAACGGATACTGGACTATTTCCTTTGATAAATAAGTCACAGTACTATAGAATTGGACGAAAAATTTAGCAACTCCATAATAATCTCTAGTTCAATACGAACAAAGGATTCTAAACTCAAGCAAGACAATGTACAAATCTAACTTTTTTTTTTGGGTTACATGGGTTCCGGGCTAGCTTGCGCGCACCCGACTAATCCCACAGAGATATACATGCCTCCCCATATATATTCTCATTGTAAATCAGAACTAGGTTGCCCATGTTCAGGGAGGGGTTTGAGCCTTGTACCTCACAAATCTAACTTTGCACAAAAATAAGTGCAATGAAAGATCAATGTCAAACACAGTGAAGTAAATTGCGAGTATGAAACATGGGTAAACTGAAAATTTGCTCATCGTACACGAACAAAAGATAATAATCTCGCCTTTGATGAAACATCAAACAGCAACTCTAAACTCTTAAAGCTCCAACAACTAAAAGTAAGATGAACATGACATGGTGGATCTGAGTAAAGAGAATACTTGCACAATGTCTTAAGTCTTAAGTGAAATCTGAAATCGTCCCGTTAGCACAATTCTACCTTGGCTTCATAGTGTTATGACTAAAATAAAAAACACACACAACAGAACGATTATGCATGGAAAATCAAGGACATTTATGTATTAAACCGTATAGATTTGGTGCACAAATATAAAATTGCAATCCCAAGGACAATCATGTGTTCAAAAGCATCAAATGGGTACGATATTTCCAAGTTAGCTAGTTATGTAGAGATTATATTCAAACTCTTTAAATAGTTACAGCTGGATCGGACCATAGTCAGATACTTGAGATTCGAGTAGTCAGAGATGAGCTCCCTATAATTTGTGCCATTGGATAAATGCACATCATCATGTGTCAGAACTAATAGTTGAAGGCAAAATGATGCTTCATCCACACAGTTTCAGCACATTCAGTGATTTAGAGGTAAACACAGTGAGCGGAATCTCTAAGGGATTGTTTTTAGAATAAAAGATAGCAAATGGTTTGGAGATTGTGATTCAGTGCATAATTTACAAATGACCTTAAACGGCTAGAATTAACTGCAGTTTATGTGTGGCAACTAAATTTGTGAATGTCAGAAATATAACCTCAACTATCAGGTTTTTGAAATGGAAGTTCAAACAGGGAATATGGGCAGTGGCGGATCCAGACACTAAATTGAGGGGGGGCTTGAAATATATAGGAGTTCGGAGTTAATTTTTTTTAATTTTTAAGGTAAAAATATGATACATAAATATATAACTACCAGTGTAAAAATGCAAATATGAGAATTTAACACTATCATGTTTCTCGTCTCTTTAGTTGATAAACTTAGCAGTTAGCATTTATCCAAAAAATATACAAATCAACACCATTACACTTAATTTATATAGTATCGTTAGTATTATATTAATATACTATATGTTATATTAATATTCTAATTAATAAATATGATGAATAAATTATCTACAAAAATTAAATATTGAAATAATGTAAATAATAATTTACTAAGTATTATTACCCTCAAATTCAAAATAGAGACACGTATTCGTATACAAAAATTGCAATATTTAATAAGTTGATTTTATGAAAATTAACAAATTTATAACTTTAATCTAGTATTTTAAAAAATAAGAATTTTTTTTGTTAAAAATTAAAATATAAGAATAAAGTTAAAATCTTATTTTATATTGAACTTATTTTCAAATCAAATCAAATCAAATTTAGTTTAGAAATGATTTTCTATTATTTGTGTATTTTGAAAAAAGATAAAACAAATGCTAAGATTCAAACACCTAACCTCCTTTCTAAATGCTACTATGTAAAGATACTAAACCACTACGCCACAATAACTTATGTGTTTCTTAGAGCATGCATGTTATACATAAACGTTCAGAGGAAACTAATTATTTTTCGAGACAAAATTACATTTACGTATCATAAAATTTACGAGTTCAGGGGGGGCTTGAGCCCCCCCTGGTCCCACTAAGGATCCGCCCCTGAATATGGGTACACATATATTGCAATCTTTTCTATAAAACAAATGCTTTTACACCGTACTTTATATCAATCTAAGAAAGTATATGTTGTAAAATCTCATCAGTCAAACTGCTCATTCTGTCACTAACCTTCTCTTCTTATCCATCCCTTCTTCTTGCTAACTGAAAAAGCATTACCACCAATGTACATCAATCTCGAGCATTACTGTATCAACTATATACCAAAAAATATCAAAACAATGCACAATAACTCCCTCCCTATTCACCCTCTAAGTGACTCTCATTTAACCCTATATTTTGACCCTGGACCCTAAACAAATCAGCAGGATTCCCTCGTTACTAAACAATTTTATATAGTGATGTTTTTATATCCATTTCCACAAAATTATCGAGCTTTATCGATAGTACCATAGTAAGCAATGTTTTCATTTAATGCTAGAAACCTTAAATCATTTACATAAATATTAATATTCAATAAAACTTGGAAAGGAACAGAATTAGAATGCAACGTTACATATTTCTGCCTAACTACTTAAGGATGTAAAATATCCTAATGGGTGTTATGGATTAATTCCAAAACACCTTTATTATAAACGAAAACAAAACACTATTAGTTAGATAAAGCGTTGTTTAATAATTCACGTGCTTGCGCTCTGCGGCAAAGTAACTCTTATAAGATTCATAAAAACTCTCATACATGACATCCATTCCAGCTTGTTCGCATAACCCACAGATGAGGCTTGGGAATACCAATTATTTCTTAGTGTAGTATGTTGAGAACTTATGCGTCTCATTCCAGATATTGCCTCCAATGTCAATTTATTCTATTCTATGCAATGGTGTAGACATCCAGAATTGCGTTAATCAAAGATCCACCCTTTTTTTTCCGTACATTTGAGGCATAAAGCCAAAGTTGATTTAAAATTACATCAACTACACTCTCACGGAGAGTCTAATACTAGTCTAGAAATCGCACAACTACTCCTATCACTAGTTATACTATCCCACAAGTAGTCAGGTAGATCCTCAAAAGCGCATGGACCATCATTTGATTCCGCACCTCTTTTTGCTAACAAATCCGCACACATATATTGGCTTCTCGATAAATAGAATATACCTCGATTTCTGGATGGTTCCTTAGCATCTCAATACAATCCTGGCCCATATGACAATTCCAATCCTTAGAGTTACCACCGTCCTTCACTAGCGCGTGAAGCTCTCTCGAATCGGTCTCGACATATAGTGAATTAACTCGTCGATTTATCACCCATCTAAGTCCGTAGTGAAATGCCAATAGTTCTGATTGGAATGGGGATTCCACCATACATGGTCCCGAAAAACCGGCAATAAATCCCCCTTCCTCATCTCTTAATATACCTCCTATCCCAGCCTTCGCTCGCAATAAATCGCAACTACCATCTACATTAAGTTTAAACTTCCCACACGGCTTTGACCACTTTATTAACTCACTTCTTGCTGATTTAATTACTCTGCCGTCGCTTTCCTTACCCCATGCTGAAACATATCCACTCGTTAGTCACATAGAATCTTCTCTAAGCCCCTTTATTCGAGGATTTCCATTTCTGTTTTCAAAGATAGACTCATTTCTTCGTGTCCAAATTACACACAAGGCTGGAATAAAGACTAATTTCCACTCAATTCCTCTATATATGTTTCTCGCACAAAGATTTAATTTAATCCACTTATTAATATCTCCAACAGCTGCTCCGTTCAGTTGATGAAGCTGTGCAAAGCTTCTGCTGTTTACAACTGGCCCAGCTCGCACTATTAATTGCTGATGTAGCTCGCTTGCAGCACCAGCTCTAACATTCGAGCTCAATCCATGTGGATGCAGTGCGCCAGCTCCACTCCTAACACCCCTGCTCAAATTCCCCACTGGTGTAGTACAATTTCTCCTGGTTAAGGTCAACAAACCAGGCTGATTTTTAGCCACGTCACTTCTCATATTAAGTCAGTAGCATTCCACTGGTTTAATTTAGTCAAGCCCATCTCCTGCCACAATACTTTAGCTACTGTACAATTAAGAAAAGCATGAGTCAGATCCTCCATTTCTGCTCCACATACACTGCAACCTCTACTTTCAATGATATTTCTTCTGTAAAGATTAAAAACAGTTGGTAGACGATCCCACACCATTCTCCACAGCATCACACGCATCTTTTGCGAACATTTCGCGCTCCAAATAATTTTCCAATAAAAAACTATAGCTGGAATCCTTTCTCCAATCTGGTTATAGGTTGATTTAACCGAAAAAAGGCCAGATGGTTCATGGATCCACTTAAAATTTGTATCCCCTGTATTCCCATCTTCACACACACCAAGGATAATGGCTTTACACATACTTGAGTCGCTTCCCTTTATATCACGCTGGAGTAGCCCATTCTTAAAATATATATGTTTAAAAACTTCTACACACGCGACTTTGGTTCTGAAGAAGCTTTCTCCCGAGCTTTGCTTGCCAGTAGCGCCAAATTAAAATTTTTTGCACCATGTAATCCTAGACCCTATTTGATTTTGGTTCGCATTTACGGTCCCAAGCAACCCAGTGTATTTTCCTTTTTTCATTTGAAGATCCACATACAAAATTACGAGTTATTCGATCTATATCTTCGCAAACATATATTGGTAATTTCACCACTTGCATTTGATACGTAGGTATTGCACTTAAAACCGATTGTGCAAGCGTAATCCTTCCTGCGAGCGAAAGAGTTTTAGCCTTCCATGCACAAGTTTCCCTCTCATTCTTTCCATAATTCTTTTGTAAAAACCTTTGGTTAGCCTTCCTGATTGTATTGGTGTCCCCAAGTAGGTACCAAAAGACTCTCTAAGACAAAAACCACTCACCCCATCTAGTTCATTTTGCAACTCTCTTGGAATGTTTCTTGAGAAATACATAAGGGATTTCTCGGCACTTATTGTTTGCCCGGCCTCATTACGGTCCCAAGCAACCAGTGTATGTTCCTTTTTTCATCTGAAGATTCCCATACGAAATTCCGAGTTATTCGATAGATCTCTTCGAAAACATATATCGGTAACTTCACCACTTGCATTTGATACGAGGTATTGCACTTTAAACCGATTGTGCAAGCGTAATCCTTCCCGCGAGCGAAAGACTTTTAGCCTTCCATGCAACAAGTTTCCCTCTCATTCTTTCCATAATTATTTTGTAAAAACCTTTAGGTAGCCTTCCTAATTGTATTGGTGTCCCCAAGTAGGTACCAAAAGACTCGCTAAGACAAAAATCACTCACCCCAGCTAGTTCAATTTGCAACTACCTTGAAATGTTTCTTGAGAAATAAATGAGGGATTTCTTGGCACTTATTGTTTGCCCTGCCTAATTACAAAATACTTTTTGAGTTACTTGTAGTAAATTAACCAGAGACAAAGAGGTTTCACCAAACAAGATTAGATCATCAGCAAAAAATAAATGAGATAATTTAGGACCTCCTCTTCCCATATAGATTGGCTTCCAATATCCATTATCGCATAATTCCTGAATAAGGAGAGACAAGCGTTCCATAGAGTGGATAAAAATATAAGGAGAGAACTGGTCTCCCTGGCGAATACCACGGAAAGGCTTGAACAGGGGTAAAGGTTTGCCATTCCATAGTACATGCATCTCATTTTCTGCCATGCTTGACAAATTAATTGACACCCAACTTGCTAGAAATCCAAAGCTCCTTATAGTATCTTTAATAAACTCCTAAGAGATTTCGTCATAAGCTTTTGCCAAATCAATCTTTACCGCCATAACACCATTTCTCCCTTTAAGTTGGCGCATTCTGTAATCCACTTCCCGTACCAAGACAATATTATTTGTTGTAGATCTAACTTGTAAGAACCTGCTTTGACAAGGGCCAATTCTATCAGCGAGCAAGGGCCTAAGTCTATTGACCATTCATTATAACTTTGCAAGGTGAATTTATAAGACTAATTGGCCGAAATAAGCTTACCCTCTCCGGATCAACAACCATCGGTATAAGATGAATTAGCATACCGTTAAGATTAGATGGAAGTATTCCCATTTCTAATGCTTTCTGGATATATCCTCAATTGATGAACTTACAGTATTCCAACACTTCTGATAGAAAGCAGCAGAAATCCCATCCGGGCCAGGGGCTTTCATTGGGTTAGACTGAAAGACCGCTATCCGTATTTCCTCCGCTGAAAAGGAAGTTTTTAGTGCTTCGGCTTCAACATTACCTACAAATGACCCATGCGGTAAAGAAAAAATCCCAATACTATCATCCGGCGCCTTATACAATTGTTCAAAATATTCTCGAACTAAGATTTTAATCTCATTTTCATATTCAACCCATTCATCATATTCATTTAAAAGTATAACACGATTTGCTTTCTTTTTCGTATGATTCTCGATAGGTGATAGTATCGAGTATTCCTTTCCCCTTCTTAAATCCACGCCTTATTTGATTTCTGGAAAAGCATGATCTCTTCTTGTTTTAAAACACTTTCGTACTCATTCTTCAACCGCTTACCCAGTTGTCGGAGGGAGGAATTATATGATATCTAAAGAGATTTTTGAATTCCCCCGAGTCTCGCTGGTAACGAACGCTTTCTCACATTAATATTTCTGAAACATTCAAATTTGCACTTATTTATGTGATTCTGAATACCTTTAATTCCCAAACCAACACCAACCTCGCCTACTTCCCATTTACTACTGACGAATTCTTGGAATCCTTTGTGGAGACACCAAGCTACTTCAAATCTAAAACGATGTGGATGATTACTAGGCATTTGAGATGGACAAACTTGTATCAGTATTGGCATATGATCTGAATGTAATCTAGTAAAGTGAATAACCCTTGAACTTGGAAACAAATCTATCCGCTCCTAATTTCCATAGGCCCTATCCAACCGTTCCATAATCCGTTGACCTGTATTCCAAGAGTCACACCATGTAAATCGTGGCTCTTCGAACCCCAAATCAACTAAACCACAACTTTCCCTCCGATCGTCAAATTTTTACATGCGTCTCGTTACTCCTACCACTCCGCCTTTTTTGTCTTCTTCCTTTCCTATCTGGTTAAAATCACTCGCTACTAACCACATAATAGTTACATTATAGAAATCATGGTGAAGGGCATTCTATAACTCTTCTCTATCTTTATAATACGTACGCGCGTAGATTGCCGACAAAACCCACGATCTACACCCCTTTTGACTTACTTCCACATTTATTACTTGCCTTCCAGCTGATTAGACATGAACGTTAAAATCTGAATTATCCCAGATTAGCCATATACCTTCTTTATAACACTCGGAGTCGACTCAGATAGAATTATCTTTTTGTAAGGAGTTGATAGTTGTATCCGCTTGAACTCCGCTTATTCTTGGTTCTACTATAATGGTAAGCCATACTCTATGATTCACCATCATAACACGGACAACACGACAAAATTTATGCTTCGCCTCTCCATAGCAATTCCATAGTAAAATATTAAGGGGTTGCTTAGAATAACACCATCCATTATCTGAAACAACTTCTGTACACATCATTAACAATAATAAATGATAGTAAAAGGGGATACCCAAAAAAACACGCTAGTTTAATGACACGGACATGTCCACATCATCACAATTTTGATCCTTAATTACGGTTGATATACGCTCCAAAGGTGACTCCGGTACTTGTGAATCTGTCATACTTTGATCACCTTCGGTATCCTTATATTCGTCTCCGCCCGACCCTCTTTCATGTTCCAGTAATGTAACCTGATTCTCGGGGTGAGCTACTAACTTCGGCAGGTACAACACAACTCCTAGTTTCTGCACCGCGATGTTTGTATCCGTGATGTATGAGATTCCTTCCGCTCTTGACTGTTCTTTATTAATTTCTAACAGGTATCTGTCTCCCTTTTTTCATTACCCATGTCATTTAAAGTCCCTTCATAACTTTCCACTATTGCACCTCTTATTTCAGCTCTCCCTTACACTTCATTGACTTTGTCTTTTTCTTCTTATTTTAGTCCTACACCTCTGTTCTTATTTCGGTTTGTCCCACTGATATTTCGAACCGAAATACCTGCTGCAAAATCCTTTATTTCAAGGACTGAGTTAAGAGCTTTATTTTGTTCCAAAGATGGCGCCTCAATTATTTTATCAACTATTCCTAGTTCACTTAGTGATGTCACTACTTACAAACTTACTTTTGTAGTCCATGAGATCGAAATCTGTTTTACTTACACATTACTTGCAAACAATCTGTTCACTTGCGGAGAGTTTATCGTAGTGGTATAATGTGTTTGTTCTTTTATTTATATCGTTATTTTATCACACCTTTTCCACTACAGAGTTTTTGGCATCGCTGCCGGGGACTACATCGTTAGTTTTGAGTTTTTTTCGATCATCAAAACAAACTTTTCATAAATGAATCTCAACAAACCAATTCATTAAACACTATTAGGACCCGGGGAGGGCCTAGGACAACATAAGGGACTAAAATTATAAGAAACCCTAAAATTTTTGGTAAAAATTGCATTTTACTAAACATTGCAACCTAAAAAAATTAAACACCCAATTTACTTATAAAAATCGCTGCATTTTTTAGTCTTGAACACTCTCCTTTTCAACTTGATTGCTACAAGTGCTTCAATACAATTAAAAATTGACTCTTCATTGGTTGTAGCATCACCACTAACTCTCAAGTTTTGTTCCGCCCAAATACAGTACACGTAACTGGTGAAGCAGATGCTAACAATCGTTAAAACCTCAATGTTAGGGCACGTATCAATCAATTCTGCGACTAAGCTCATTAAATCTGAAGATGTATAGATGATTCGACAACTGCTAAACAATCTTGTCAGAATTCACTTTGCAAAAGGACACAAAATGAGTAAGTGATTAATATCCTCCTTGCATTGACTACAGAACACGCAGAGTGAATTACTTTGTAATCCCCATTCTTCTTTTCGTGTTTTTGTAGGTATTCTATCTTGAATAGCAAGCCATGAAACGAAAGAGCACATTGGTAGCACCCGTTAGCCTAGATGATGTTGGACCATGTCACCTTTCACTTTTCCTCATCAATTTTCAGAATGGTTTTTTTGAATTAAAATTTCCCTTTTATGCTTTCAGACCAGAAGACTAGATCATTGCCACTTTTTGAAGTAATGGAATTGAGCTCAGGAAGGATCTTACCAATAAAAGATAGTAATCTCCATCGATTTCTTCCATAACAAGAAGCCACAGTTCTGTTGCAGCTAGAGTTGGAGTTATTGAATTCAATGTTTATATTTTGTTTTTTTATCCACTTATCCCAGATAATGTATGTATGTTCTCCATTTTTCATAGAGTTATTAATAAATTTGAAAGTTATTTCTCTGATTTTTATTAGTTGCTTCCATATCCACTAGTTTTGTGTTTTTACTTGGTGTTTTAATTTTAGTTGTTCTATTTTACACTTTTCTTTTTGTATTTGTCTTTTTTCAGTTTTTTGATGGTTAAAAAAAGTTAGAGCTAGGCCTTCCTGGACCATCCCAAGTGCAACCCATAGGGATTCACCCTCTAGCTATTCAAGCCGTGCGATTCAAGCCCGATCCGGGAATGCTTATCAGTTCTCAAGCTATGAGAATTATATCGGTGCTTCACATCAAGATCCGGTCCGTTTTGTTCAGAAATTTATGCAAATTTGTGATGCCTACGATACTGAGGGTGTCACGCGAGAACATATGTATTATTTCATGTTTCAGTTCTTCTTGACCGAAAGTGCGAGCGATTAGTTATATGATCAACCTCTCGAGCTAATAACAAGCTGGGACAAGCTTCAAGCAAGATTCCTTGATCGATTCTGTTCTACGAGTGTGCTAGTGAAGGACCAATTATAGCTTATGAATTTCTTACAAGAAGCCGGTGAGAGTGTTGGCTAAGAATGAATGACATTTTAAAAGAAGTTGGCAAGATGTGCACTACACTGATACACTCCAGAATTACTGTTAGCCATGTTCTATAAAGGACTCAGTTTAGAGTCAAGGTTGAGAGTAGATGATCAGGGTCGTGGTGGTTCTGTTTCCATGGATCCGAATGAAGCAAAGAGTGGTATGGAGAGAATTATCGAAACCGACATGAATTGGCCACAATCACAAGCTCCCTCCCACCACTAATATTGATATAAGGAAAAGTTTTCTAGCTTGTAAGATCAAATACAGCAAATCGCTATGATTGTTGGAATAAAAACTACCAAAGCAAAGAATTTGAGGTGAAGGTCGTGAACGCAACCCATGGATATTTCATGGTAAATCAAGAAATTTTTCAGAATTATCACCAAGTTAATCAAATCCACAAACCAATTCCAAGTGCGGTCTCTATTGAAAACTATTCATATCAACCTCGAATACAAGAGACTCATTTTCAAGCGCTACCTCAACAGCTATATTTGCGTAAATAAGCCTATGCAAATCAAGCTAATCAACCATCAAGTTACAATGCTTATAACGAGAGTCAAGCTTCAATGGAACTTCAATCACATTCACATGAAGAAATCAATGAGTTAAAAGAGACTCTTAGTCAATTCATGAAATTATCAAAGGACAATATGATCAGAATTGAGGCAAAGACCGATGCCAATGCATCAATATTGCAGGGTCTGCAACAACAAAATCAAGGGCTGCAACAACAAAATCAGCTTTTAGAGCAAGCAGTAATGCATCTCACTACAGTCATGGAACAAATGAAAAAAAACTCAACTCTTGCAATTGACCCAAAGTACAAATGATATCATGAAGAATATCCAATACGTTGATGGCAAGTTTTGTCACGAATCATGTAAGACCATTAGTTTTCAAGTTGAGAAAATAAATGAATCACCACCATCTACATCTAGTGAAGCGGAGGTTCCGAAAGAGAATAAAGCAACCAAGTTAAACGTAAATGGCATGAACTTAGATGAGATAATTGTTGAAGATTGGGTTGAAGAGGTTGAACAAGAAGAAATTGAGAAGCCAAGAGAGGTGATTGTTTCACCAAAAGTGCAAGAGAAAAGAAGGGAGAGACCGCCGCCCCTACTCTGCCATTATCCACAACCATATCCATTACAAAGAGCTTATTCGAAGGCTGGTCATGCATATAAAAAGTGTATAAAGACGTTGAATCAAGTGAAAATCAACGTCCTTTTACTCGAATCTATGAGAGGAAAGCGAAACTATCATCGATTCTTCACGGTTACACTCTCCAATAAGAATTCACATAATCCATGACTATGGCACTCAACGAAAGGATATCAGTGCAAGTTCAATGAAAGTTACCACCAAAGCTTAATGATCCTGGAGGTTTTAATCTCCCAATAAAAATAGGTGGTATATTTTACGGAAAGGCGATGTGTGATTTGAGTGCAAGTGTGAATCTCATACCCAAAAGTGTATTCGAGAAGATTGGTATTGGAGACGCAAAACTGACATCCGTAATCTTACAATTTGCAGATCAATCAACAATCAATCTGTGGGGAGTAATCGAGGACGTGCTCGTTCAAGTAGGTAATATTGGTATTCCCACATATTTCATTATTCCTAACTATAAAGCAGATTTGAATGTCCCTTTCATACTTGGGCGTCCATTCCTAGCCACGAGCGACATCATAGTCAATATGAATGAAAGAAACGTGACTCTCCGTATTGAAGATGAATCTGAACTGATCTATGTTTCGATAAGGAAGAAGAAAAGGAGTCACGAGAACTCTCGACAATCAGAGTTGTGACCAAGAAAGCAGAAGTTATAAGCCCCCAAGATATTGTGAGAAAGAAAGAAAAAGATGAGTTTGGGGTGGGAGACGAGGTAGAGTGGAAATCTCCCAACCCCAAGCGCAAAATTTCTTGGATAGGGCCATACTTCATCACTGGAGTTGTTTCAGCAAAAGTGATCGAAATAAAAGCTAAAGAGAGTTGCAAACTCCGATTGGTAGATGTTGATAACGTCATTCACTGCTGGGGAATCTATATAAAAAATAAATAACAGAGGTAACACGTCAAACTTTAAATGACATTAAAGAAAAGTACTTTTTGGGAGACAATCCGCAACTTTTCATGTTTATATGTTTTACTTTTTGTTTAGATTAGTTATTTTTGTTAAGTATTGCAGTAATGCGGAAGGTATAAGTGTTTTTGATGTGTAGGTATGCAAAATTTCAAGTTTGGGGTGAAAAATTAGACAATTTTTGAAGTTAAGGTAAGCTGGTCAGAGAGAAATTGTGGTGTACCGTAGCTACTCGCGGTATACCGCATCAATCGGCGACAAAAATGGACCGAAACTTTGACCTGACATAACTTTGCGCTCGGGTAACAAAATTCTATTCTTCTCGAATCTAAATCGCATACTTTTTTAAGATCTATCCAATGGGGTAGAGAACACCTTGATTGGAGATAAAATAAAAATGAATTTTTTGCGAAGGACAACAGTTAGGTGCGGTATACCGCACCATAGTTGCGGTGCACTACACCATAGAAGACCGTCACCAATGTGTACAAATCAGGTCCACATGCGAGAGACCCCCATTAAAAACCGTCACCACGGTTTGCAAATAGGTTCATATGTGAAAGTCAGCAGAAGGCTGTGGTATAACACATGATACATGTGGTGTACCGCACGAGAAACCGTATCGTTACTCGCGAGAAACTGTGACACGGTCCTAAACAGAAAGCTGGTGCGGTCTTTATATCAAAACTGATCGTCTCGGAAATTTATACACTTTTTCTTTAGACTATTCTTTCAAATTCCGAGCCAATCTTGAGTTATGATCACTTTAGTGGATGTAGCTGCTGAAATTCAGATTTACATGGCAACTGTTCTTTTCCTATTTTATCTTTTTCTTCCTTTATCTCCAATTTCCATCCTTATCTTCTTTCCTTTATCTCTAGAATTGATTCGGCATCTAATTAATTACCATATATATTTAAAACTCCAAATTTAACAAACAATTAAACCAAATATTCTCTTAAAATGATAAATCATCAAATCAAGACAAGAAATAAGAAAATACTAAAATAAAAATAAAAATCGACTAATTACTTTCTAAATATTCCTAAACGGTGTCTCCAGCCTAGATTAAATCATCACAAATAGGGAGACATCACCAAGCCACCCAAACTCCATTATAGCTTTACCAAACCTTCACCTCATATCAAAAAACACCACCAAATCACCATAACTTCCATATCCAAATCCTTTCCTACATCCTTCTAAACAAGAATCAACACTACCATATCCATCCACAACACCACCAAATCAATCCACAACACCTAGTGTCCAAGAAATCAAAACAAAAAAATTCCAAATATTTTCCAGAATTTCTTCAACCCATAACAAGAAAGAGTTAATCATTTCCAAATCAGGTACCAATATAGATAATGCGTGGATCAAGATAATTCTGAGAGGAGAAAGTGTAAAGATTCCTCCAAGTGTATAGACATCTTGTGAGAGAGAGTCAATCTCGAGAGGAGAGGACATTTCTTGGAAAAAAGTGTAAGTTAGCGACTAGATCGAGTAGAACCAGCTCAAATTTTCTTGGCTAGTGACGTGGCACAAATCAAATCCAATCAAGTGCATATCATGACACTCCTAGATAAAATTAGGCGTGATATCGCAAATGATCCACTGAACCCTATCTTGGGTATTGATGACGCAAGGCAATAGTCTCGAGAGTATGTTTTCTCTCTTCTCTACCATTTCTCTACCTATAACTTATTTGTGTTTTTAAATTTTATCATGTCTGTTTTGAGTCGTGGAACAACGACTTAGTTTTGAGTTGGGGTGGAGATTCTTTGAAAACTTTCCCATTTTTTGTGTTTAAACACACTTATTGCTTTCTTTAAAGACCATAAAATTTCTAAAAAATAATTAGGGTATAATATAGGATATAGGTGTAGAATGTAGTGCGTGTACCTATTAAGAATAGTTCTAATAAGTCAATGATAGTAAGTATTATGTTTATGAACTAGTCATATTGTACGCTGATGGTGTCGCCTAGGTTGTGATAAAAATATGATAAATAAATCGGGAAAACAATGCACTAATCACCCTAGACAACCACGATACCGCAAGTATTACAAGACGTATGCAAGTTTTAATGATAAGAAGAATTCGTTCTCAGGGACTTAGTATGTTATACGAATGAGCAAATAAATCTGAGTAGCAATAATTAATTAAAAGACAGAAACTACATATTATTAATTGAGAGATTAATAATTAAACTAAGTAAAAGTAAAGAAAAATAATTAAATATGTGAGAATATGAGATGAGAGAGTATAGCTTAGGTTTTTACTAGTATGCACTAATCCTTCTAATTCTTTCTATCAATTTCAGTTTATAAGGGAGACAATAGCTCTTAGATATGTAGTCGGGATTCTAAATTCCCCCTATCCCCAGAGAGCGAACTAGGGTGGCAACCTCACAATCACGAGGGAACTCACAAAGGGTTAACCTGTGCCACTTGGGTCCTAGGTGTAGTCCTACCTACTAATGACGATTGGTGATGAAAATAAATTAATGACTATCTAGTTAGGTTGGTGTTGTCAGGCGCAATTCCTTATTCTAGATGCTTATGTGGTGTTTCAATAGTTAAACACCCCTTCCGGGCGACCATCTAATTACTATTAGCATAGCTCTAAATTGATCAAGTTTAGGACATACAATAAATCAAATAACATAAAACAAATATATGGTTAAGTAGCTAGAATCAGATTAAAAAATATAATTCCCAAAGAAACGTAGATAGAAAGAAAATAGAATTTAAGATTATACATAATGCAAAACCCAAGCTATGGGAAAATTAGTTCATACCTAAAGGAAATAAACTAAAAGAATGATACAAAGATGTCATCTTGCTCTCTTGAATGACTAAGAATTAATATAAGGTTTAGAACTGAGCATGGATGACTTTACAAAGCTTTAAGGGTGTATTTATAGGTGCTTAGAAGACCTAATTAGTTTTCTTGGAGTGGAAGACAAGTAACTTGGACTCCAAGCCCAACTCAAATTTGTAACCCTAAAATATAGAAAAGGTAATCATCTGCCGCTGTTTTGTTTTTGGCCGTAACCTCTTCGTTTCAACTCTGATTGACGCGTTTCATATGTCGAAACTGATCATCTCGGAAATCTCTATAATTTTGCTTCAGACCGTTCTTCCAAATTCCAAGCCAATATTGAGTTATGATAACTTCTATGGTCGTGGGTGCTGGAATTCAGATTTATTTGGCAACTTTATCTTTCCATATCTTATCGTTTCTTTCCTTATCTCCAATCTCCATGCATATATTCTTTCCTTTATCTCTTAGAATTGATTTGTCATCTAATTAATCACCACATATATCTTTAAAGCTTAACAATTAACAAACAATTAGACCAAATATGCTCTAACAATAATAAATTATTAAATCAAGACAAGAAATAGGAAAGTGCACTAATATATATGAAAATCGAGTATTTAGACTTCTAAAACACTAAAAGTGATGTCTCTAACTAATATTAAATCATCTCAAATGGGGAGACATCAAGACCCCCAACTCAAATTTGTATCGTCCCAATACAATAAAGATAAAAACAAAGGGAAGTCTCTAAATACACACCTAGGTCAATTAAGCACATTGGGAAGGAAGTGGCAGAATATATAGAATAGACATAAAGCAACTACTTAGAAAATTTCATGTAATAATATTTACAAACTACATACCTGCATACTTTTCATATCCACAATCAACACGGCTTGAATTCAAGATTAGATTAGCTTCGCAATGTAAGAAGGAGAGGATGTTTACTCAGTTCACCAAGGAGGCTATAGATTGTTCATCGAACTTCACTAGTATCCAAAGATCCACTTAACTACTCTCTATTGGCTCAATCACTTCTAGATTACATAGCAAATAAGTAAAAGGTCTTTAAGGTTGTAATGTTGGCTTAGGGGCGGTATGATAAGTATATTTGGATAATTTAGAGTGAGCTTTTGGCTCTCTCCTCACTAGCCATCAACGAATCGCCCTAGAGCTTGAGTTTCTCTCATAAAGCGTTCTCACTCAACCCAATGATTTCTTGATGCAAAAAGTAGCATCCCCAATAACCCAATTAAATCATAAAGATGTTCACTTAAAAATTCCACTTTGTCGGTCCAAATATATATTCTTTTCAAATAAATTTTTTTTATTTTGTATAGCTAAGACTCTCTTTTTGATGTTGAGATATCATGCTATTTTTCTCATAGATTTTTTTCTTTTCCTTTCATGCTTTTCATAGCTTTTTTCATTTACTATTACCCCGGCAAAGGGTTACAATATAAACATGTGAATCATCATCAATATATAGAACATAACACAATTAATAAGCTCCAAAAATCCCAACCCAATAACAATTCCCATAATGGTGGACCCACCACCCCAAACTCAAGCTCTAAAACAATTGTCTATGCATCACGATTCGAGTGCGGGTCATATGGAAAAGTCCTAAAATATAAAGGGATATGGCTTATAATGTGGCTAAATAAAAAGGCTTTAGAAAGGCTAGAAGGGGCTGAGAAGGATATAAAAATATAATTTGGACAGCAAGCTAAAAGGCAACAAGGGGCTTATGAAAGAACCACCTTAATCACTTTCTAAACTATGCAACTTCCTCATTTGCTTACCTTTAGCATGTTCATCAAATGGGTTTATCAACTAGCTTGGATCTCACGGCCTACACACCACTCATGGCTCCCTAAGATCGAACATACTTTCTATCACATTGCTAACTAATCTTTTCTTTACATCAATGTGTGTTTTCCTGCAAATACTCAAAGCATAAAAAATAAAATAGCTCATAAACATACTACTTTCTATCATGAACTTACTGAGCTTATGCTTTCAAGCTAAACGCACTCTACATCTAATTCTCATGTATCAAAAATTTTAATTTCTACCTAAAAGCTGAAAAATATCCCATTTAATTATTTGTCTTCGCAACCCAATCTACTATACTTATAAACACAACTATTATAACTTTGATAGTCCCTGTGGAAACGATATCCCTTTGTACTTACCTTTTTATTACTTGTCATTGCCCCCGTACACTTGCAGTTAAGATCTTTCCAAGGATGTCGGTTTATTTAATACACCCTGAGGAGTGACAGGTCAACTTTTCCACTTCGAAGGCCGATTTCCTTACACAATTCATACCTACCATTCTATAGCAACTTAAACTCATTTTTCATATATTGGCCTAATTGTAGCAGAGGATCTTGTTGATTTTTCATACGATGGGAGGTCAAATAGGTGACTTGATTCCCCAATATTTTCAACGCAGCGGACTACTTGTTAAATCTTTCCTTATTAGATCGTGTGTTATCCAGTGTCATCACCATAAAGGATTTCGTAGTTTATTTTGTTATTTCCTTAAAATATTTCATTGTTTGTTGAAACTCAATGGTGTAGACTTCTTGTGAATGGGAAGGAAGTAACTTTTGAGCAAGATTCTCCGTATATGACTCATAAACGGGATTTTGGGGAGCTTGGGCTCCATAAATTGGAACTCCTAGATATTGATTTAGAGGTCTTGATTGATAATTACGTCCCCATGAGGATTAGAACTGGGAATTCCTAGATGGTTTCGATTTGTTGACCATAGCCTTGACCACCTGAATGGCCGTTTCCTCGGTTTGACATGAAAAATACCAACTCCGGATTACTAAAACACTCTTCCCACACATTATAAACACTACACAATTCATACAACCTTGTGACTCTTGAACATCACATAGAATTGCTTGATTCACTTTATTAGCATTTAAGGATAGTTGTTGTACATTGTTCTCTAACGCGAAAAAAATTGCATTCAATTCAGCTTTAATGTCTAAATTTAATGTACCTCTCTCTGATACTCAAACTAGTGCTCTAGATGGTTTCCAACGCATCTTATTTTTGAAACTCTATGCATTATACCAAACACATAATTAGTGTTCAGCATCATAAAACCTCATACACATAAAGTTCGGCTTTCTCCTTGGAGGTTACATCTAAAATTCTATAAAATATTCCCAATTAAAAATACGATGTATAACCATGAAGTATACATTTCTTAAAACATGATTGGAATTGAGTCCAAGCGGTTCCTAATGTTACACCTTGTTCTTGATGGATTCCTTCCAAGTCTAGTTGACCACTCAATTATACACTATGAGGATAATACTTATCAAAGAAAGCAGTTTGCGATTCCAAGTAGTGATTAAATCTCTAGGTTGATGATCTACCACTCGTTTTCTCCTCCCGTGAGGAAGAACAAGAACATGACGAAGTACATTTGTTCTAGAGTAACACCTTGAGTGATGTACGGATCGCAAATTTGCATGAAATTTTGCATAGCTCTAACTGAATTTTCACGGGAAGTACCACTATAATGGCCGTAACTAGCAAATTGATTGATCATATCCATGTCTGTCTTGAATCTCATAGCTTGAATAGAGGGTGGGTGGGTCCTAAGTTGTGGCAAATGGAATGGTTGTTGCTCATGAGGTTGAATAAACCAAGTCATGACCCCAGGTGGGACTTGTACACCATGATTAACATTCGAATATGGTTTATCTCTAGGAGGTACTTGATTTTTACTATTAGCCTCATTCTCCGATGGAATAAACCCTTGTAGAGGAATATAGAGTTCACATTAGCATCTAAATTCATCTGAGAATCCACATTTACACCGACCATCTCTTCATGTGCTCCTTTATCTCTCTCTCTCTCTCTCTCTCTCTCTTTGAGCTTGAAACAATATCTCGGGATCTAAGATCATACACCAAACTTAATAAGCTGTAGAGAGATAAAGGCAATAACACACGTAAAACCAACAACAACTAAACACTACTACACTAAATGAAAAAAATATATTAATGAATAGTCCCCGATAGTGACGCCAAAAACTTTTCGTCCCCAATAGTGTGACAAATAAATCAATACCTGTTAGAAATACTACCCGCAAGTGTTCGGATCATTGACAAGTAATAATAAGGTAAGTAAGGGGTTATTGTTCTCCACAGGGACTATGCGGTTAATCTTTTGTGGTTTAACGAAGCGTAGAGGGGTTGTGTTGCAATTAACTAAAATATAAAAGATATTTGTTTTCGGAATTAAGGACTAAAGGGAAAATATTTAAAGTACGATTAACAATTACATAACTAATGAACAAAATAGAAAATATGAGAATATAAATGAGAATATATCTAGAGAGTTGCTAGTAATCCCCATTAGCTATGGATTTACACGTTTAATGGTATAAGGGCGAACTGTTATTTTATCACTAGTCGGTAGGGGTGAGCACGGTTCGGATCGGCTCAGTTTTTGGCCAATACCGAAACTAAAACCGAACAGTTCAGTTTTTAAAGGTGTTGCTACCGAATCGAACGATTTTCATAGATTCAGTTTCGTCTGTTTTTGGTTCAGTTTATGGTTAGTTCGGTTTATTTTTTGGTTTTTGTATGTGTTTAATTTGGTAACTTAATAGTGTCGAAGAAGTCTACTTGACACGTTTTATTATCTAACAAATCCATATACAAAGTGTCCAATTTTCATGTTGTTGACCCATGTAGGAAAATTGCATTCTTGGAATCGAAATATTATATGCATAAAATTGTAAACAACTAATTATAGAGGAATATTTCTATAATTTAATGCGTATACTTTAGTTCCATTTTTTTCAATAAACAAATGATCTCTTTAGATATATCCACTAATAATTTATGCGTATTTTGCAAATTATGAACTTTTAAGGGTTAACACGTGCCTTTTGTGAGTATATTTCTTTTCGAAATTTACTCATTTTTTATCCCCGTATCGTAATCCCTTTTGAAAATATCAAGGAAAGATAGGGTGCGTTAAGTAAGGACAGATCGAAGGTCATTCAAAATTAAAAAATAATGACATGAATTAGTTGTTGTATTTTTTCGGTTCGGTTTTCCGGTTCAGTTTATCATAGAAGAATCGAACAAAACCAAATTTTTTATACCGAACCGAACGAGTTTGTCGAGTTTTGTTTTTTTATTTGGTTTTGTTTTGATCAGCCTTACTACTCGGGGGTAGATAAGGATTGTCCTACAATGCTAGGGACATATCCCGAGTGCCCTTACAACAATTCAAACGTAATTAATTCTAACCCAATTGAATATCCGGTTAGTCAAGACCTCCTAGTTCAATAACGCACCAGACAATTATATATTATATTATATGATTCAAACCCCCTCCCAGGCGCTGTCAAAACTACTAATACCCAACCAACTACTTGGCGTTCATAAGCGCTGAAAAATAGAAGACAAATATATGATTAATGCAAAACAATCAATTCATATCAATAGTAATATCCGAAAACAAAATAAAACATCACAATTCAAATGGTTCATACATTAAACATTTCTCAAGCTAATAAAGATTTAATTTTATAATGAAAAAGATAAAAACACCAATTAAAAGTGATAGAATCATGTTCAATTGTAAAAACTAATATAGTTAGAGCTAAGAATTACTGAAACCGGAGGTGGAATGGTGCAACAATGGTGAAAACCCTTGGCGTTTTCTTCTTCTCACTACTCCAGGCATTTTTCTCTCTTCTAATGACTAAGTATTGACAAAAGACCCTTCTCTAATGTTAATCCTTGGTATTTAAAGGTCCGTAAAATGTTTTATGGATCATAGTCATGCTTTAAATGATAAAGCCCACCCCGAAAACGTTTTACTTAAGAGGGTATTGGTTTGAACCATGGCGACGACATTTAGCATAACTTCTTCATTTCAGCCTCGAATTACAAAATGTCAAATCCTACGCGTTCCTGACTTCAAAATCTATCTAAATATGGAAGGGCTTCTCAAGAATCCTTGTCAATCTTGCATGGCGCCTTGAACAATCCACTTTCCGAATCTGGCCAACACATGCTTTCACTTTCTAAAAGTGCTCGGGTCTTCCTTTTATGCCTTAGATAAGGGGTGATCTTGTTTTCTTCACTTCTTATCATCATCTCGGAGTATCCTAGCTACAAAGTATTTAAGATCTTCCTAAAAAACGGAGGGTTGGAAGGCCAAGTTACTTTTGGATGGAGGAAAAGAAAGGCTAATAAAAACAGTCTTGCAAGCAATACCAATATATGTCAACCTTCTCTTAACCTATTTCTTTTTGTAGGAAATTGGTTTCGTAAATAACGCATTTTTGGTGGAGTTCGGGGGAACGTGATAGAACACTAGGTGGAATGCGAAAAGATGGTGGTAGGCAAATTATTGGGAGGGCGAGGTTTTAGGGATTTCAAACGAATGAACACAAAATTATTAGTTGCACAAGCATGGAGGATCATGTCAAATCCCGGAACACTAGCAACAAGATTATTAAAAGGAATTTATTCTCCTAACATTGATTTCATGAAAGTTAAATTATGTCAAAGCAGAACTTGGAGTTGGAGTAGTATCATGGAAGGCATGGATTTTAGTAAAAAATATGGGACTTATCAAATAAGAAACATGGAAACTATTAATATGTGGAATGATAAATGGATTAATACAACATGGAAGATTGAGAAACCACATGTTTGCCAGTTGGAGACAGTGAATCAACTATGAAAACAAAATTCATATGAATAGGACACAAAACTTTTGGATAGTACATTTCCGCATCCATTAATACCAGAAATTACAAAATTAAGGTTATTAAACACAGTTCAAGATGATAGGTACATTTGGCTATTCTCAAAAGACGGACAATATATTACGAGAACAGTATTTACAAAAGAGGAAATGTTGAATGAGCCTCAATCAACAACAACAACATCAAATATTAGGACAACTTTATGGAAGACGTTGTGGAAGTCAAATACATCCAACATGATCAGAATTTTTATATGGAAAACATGTAAATACGATACCAACGAATTTTTTTGGCAAAACGGAGATGTTTTGACTCAAAGATGTGTCTGTGGTGTCAAACAGAAACAAAAGTAGTTGAACACTTACTCATAGGGTGCAAGGTATCTCATGTTGTTTGGGCGACCTCAACGTTACAGGTTAGGGCGCAACAAGATAAAACTATGAACATCGGAAGCTGACAAGTTACTATTATATAGACATACACACAATGAGGATGGGAAAGAAATAAAGTCACTGATTATATTATGATTATTATATGGAAATATGGAAGGCCAAAATGAAAGCATTACATGTAGACACTACCAAATTATACGCGCAACAGATAATCTTATGCAGGAACTACATGGACAAAGTTGGAGAACACCACAGATTGATAATAGCAGGCCCACGAGGAATGTTAGTGGGGGCCACAGACACACGAAGACACAACTGGAATTACATTTCTCTGTGACACATCTTTTACTAGTTCATATGAGAAAACGGGGATTGGTATCTTGTAGGTGCATAACGATACTAGATGCATGATTGAAATTAAAGTAATGGGGATTCGTATCTTGTAGGTGTATAACGATACTGGATTCATGATTGAAATTAAAGTTACGCTTAGATGTGATTTCATACTAGAGGGGGAAGCGATGACAGTCATGAGAGCTACCAAAAGATGACAAGAGTCTCTAGATAAAAAGAAGACAATTTTATTCCGATAACTTTGAACTTGTTCAAGGTTTCAGGCGGATGTCAACAGTAAATTTGACGATTTATCCGATCATCTGATGTATTAATCAGATGACTGATGATTTTGACCTGATCTCCTGCAGACATTTGGTCGGTCAGGCAAACAAGTTTACGAAATCGGCTAGACATGGAATCACCGGAGACCATGAAGGGACAACCTTGTTAATAGAGGATTTTCAAAAAATAGGAATAGGATGAAATGAACAAGGTTTTAGGTTTTAGGTTCTATCCGTCCAAAAGAAAAGGAAAAACATTTTCGGAAGGGCTGAACTAAGAGTCCAATATACGCAGTTATGTAGCTGAAGTGTGGATGTAGCTCTCAAGTGGAGCATTATTGGAAGTAATGTTGACCATGGCCCTACCCTATACCTAATGGATGTTGCTGTAATAGTATTTGATTATGACACTAGCTTTCAATTAAAAAAAGGGAGTATGACACTAGCTGCTATAATCATTGCTCAACATGATCAAAACCATTTCTTTTCTACACATTAGTCTCCAAACTCATACCATATCAATAAAATACACTAATACCATTGTGACGTCAATCAACCCGTCCTCCATATAGTTGTCATTTCTCATATTATGAATTTATAATAAGTTTTGAAGAAAAATCATACAATTACTAGGAAATATTTTTACATAGTACAAAAAGTCCGACTCTAAACATTATCAAAGCTTATTTCTTGTGGTCTCGCATGCTCTCGCCAAAGGTATAATGTTGTAATTTACCAAACAAAATATATATGTATCCGCCTATATGCATATAATATTACATGATAGTGCTCATGAGTGCATGCCAAGTTAAATAGCTTTTCCTTAGCAACTATTCGTTTGTAAGCATAATTGACAACATAAATTCATCATTTCGACTCTTGTAATTAAAGGAGATATTATCCAATATGAAATGAACTCAGATCATAACTTCATGAGAAGTGGCACAGAGTACATATAGTTTATGCTAATGGGAAATGCTTAATGATCGAAGCAATTATCTTATTTACACGATGAGTGTGCAAGATTTAGTTTGTTGGCCATTATGTCACCCATTAATAAAATTTGTCCGGGAAATTATTGTACAAGGATAGAGAATCAAATCATTTCGTATATTCGTAAATATTTTTGTAAGTTCTTTTTAATACAATGGAAGTCAATCTACAATGAAATAAAAGGCTTGCTTTACCCAATTGTCGCAATTCCTTATTCTCGTGAGTCCACTTATCTTACTCTCCCGTACTCGTACATACTCAATCGCAAAATATCTTACCTTTAAAAATAATCGATACTCTTGGAAAAAGTGAGTCTCTAAACAAGCAATAATTCCTTAATATCCATATAGTCAAAACCGTATCGAAGAACGTTAAGTTCCATGGACCCTGACAAATAAATCCTTACTCGCTAGATTCTAAATCTACCACTTAGTACACGACAAATTTGAATTAGGTAAATACAACCACACTACACCCTGTATTTCTATCACATCTCGCTGTCTTCTTGAGTTGAGAAGTTTACGACGTTGTTCTACATAGAAAGTCGTACCTAATTTGTGAATTCCACTTGCCTAAATTGAAATAGTGTATTTTAACACCCGTGAAAGAAGTTATGACCATTATAAAGTTTATCGAAAAAACACAAGTTGTCGTGCCTATAATTGTAGAGAAATTAGGGCACTTTTGAGAAAAGTTTCACTAAATGAGGCGCGCGTAGTAGAAATGGGGCGTGACTATGATGGTGCTGCTGAAAAAAATCGACCATAAACTATTATTTTCTTGATAAAATCATGAAAAAACTCGAAATTCGTCGATTTTTTTCCTCTTGAATTGAAACAATGTTCACGATGCACTAGTGATCTCGGATTTCCCAAAGGTGATTCTAGTTTTCGAGAAATTCACCGTTTTTCCATTATACTCTTGTGTTTTAACTTCGAACTTCAACGAAATTGACATGCGCATCGAAGGTTATCATACATCAAAGGCTATCCTCGTTGAAATTTCTGGTCAAGGAATCAAAGACATGTTCAAAGGAAAGGGAAATCGACAAGGATTGAACAAATCCAAATCTGATGGAAATAAGAACCTGGGCAACTCCAACAAGCAAGGAGGAGGATTCAAACCTTTGGTAAGACTCAAAACCATTGTTACTGCTGCGGGCCATGGTCCAAAAGCTGCTGCTAATCTGACCGAGACCTAAGAATTAATCGTCGCGGTGAGGTTCAGGCGTACTTGGTGGAAAAATTGTTGGATCTTGGACATTGGATCTTCCCGACACTTCTGTGCAAACAAATCTTGTTAAAAAAGTTTGAGGAAGTAATTGATGATGAGTGTGTTTACCAGAGCGACTAATCCACTTCTACGGTTCTCAGAGAAGGACAGGTTCCCCTCAAACTTACTTCTGGTAAGACTTTAGAGTTAAACTATGTTCTCTATGTTCCCTATCTCCTTAGGAACTTGGTTTCCGGTTGTCTTCCTAATAAAGTGGAACTCAAACTAGTTTTCGAGGGTGGAAAAATAGTTATCACAAAAAATGGCGAGTTTGTTAGGAAAGAGTATTTAAATAGTGGTTTGTTTTTTTGAACATTGTAACCATAAATGAGAATGCTTCTACTTTTTCTTATATCTTTGAATCTTTAGACACATGGTATGGTAGATTAGGCCATTTAAATGTCTCTTCTATTAAAATGTTAAAATCTCTCAGATTGATACCCTTCAAAACGTTGATGACTTTGTAAAATGTCAAATATGTGTAGAGTCCAAACTTGCAAAAATACCTTTTAAAACATCGACCACTAGAAAGACTAAACTACTAGAACTAGTGCATTCAGATTTAGCTGATTTTAAAAACATCGCTAGCAGAGGAGGAAAAATATACTATATAACCTTCGTAGATGACTACTCTAGGTTCATAAGAGAATAACTCCTAAAAATTAAAGATGAGGTGGAACATGTATTTTTAAAATATAAGACTGAGGTGAAAACAAATTAGATTGTAAAATCAAAAGACTTAGGTCTGATAGGGGTGGCGAATACAGTTCTAATTTCCTTAAAGAGTTTTGTGAAACTAACGGAATTATCCATGAACTTAGTGCCACATACACACCCCAATAAAATGGCATAGCTGAAAAGAAGAATAAGTGCCTTAAAGAGACTATGATTTCAATATTAATTAGTTCATGTCTACCAACCATCATGGGGGGGGGGGGGGGGGAAGCTGTCATGTCGACATGTTATGTTCTAAATAGTGTACCCCATAAATCCCTAGACAAGGCCCCTTATGAGTTGTGGAAATGTTTTCTACCAAACTTGGATTTTTTAAAAGTGTGGAGGTGTTTGACCAAAGTTGGAATACCCGATTTCAAGAAGGTCATCGTCGGACCAAAGACCATGGATTTAGTTTTCAGAGGATATGCTTAGAACAGTGTTCCTTATAGGTTCATGTTCTTAGATGATAATTCTATTTGTGAATCTAGAGATGTGGAATTATTTGAAAACATCTTCCCTTTGAAAAATATAAATTCTGATAATTCTTTCATACCTGCTAATAGCTTACCTATTTATATTGACATGCCAATATGTGATGTTTACCGTTGACCCCTCCACGTCTATGGAGCCTAACATTATTGTTGAGGAAGAACCTAGTAGAAGTAAGAGTGTTAGGATCGAGTCCAGCTTTGGACCCAATTTTATCAGAACCTTCATTATTGAAGGTTTTTTCATTGACTTAATAAGTGAATACTTTGTCATCTGCCTCCTCATGGAGGAAGACCCAAAAACTTATAACGGTACTTCTATTATTAGTAATGCTAGTTTTTGGAAAGAGGTCACCAATAGTGAACTTTGGTCTATTAAAAACAACCATACATGGAAAATAACATACTTACCTAGGTGTAGAAAACATATTAATAGCAAGTGGTTTTTTAAGAAAAAGTTGACACCTGATGGTTCAATATAAAAATTCAAAGCTATACTTGTTATTAAGGGAGTATCCCAAAAGAAAGGCTTAGAATAATTTGATACTTACTCCCATGTGACCAAAATAGTTACAATTAGAACCCTCATTTCCCTATTTTTCATTCACAAACTAGTTATGCATCATATGGATGTTAAAATTGTGTATTTGAACGGAGATCTAGATGAAGAGATCTATATGGTGCAACCTGAGGGATGCTCGGTTCCCAGCTAAGGGGATGGAGTATGTAAGCTAAAAAAGTCGTTATATGGTTTAAAACAAACACCTAAAAATGGTATGAAAAGTTAGATGGTACCTTAAATAAAGATGGATTTGTTTCTAACATTTTTCACTCATATGTTTACTTTAAAGCAATAGGATCAGACTATGTTATCATTTGTCTTTATGTGGATGACATGCTTATATTTGGTACTTCTATTCATATCCTAAATGAGAATAACGCTTCTTGACATTCAAGTTCGATATGAAAGACATGGGAGAAGCTGATGTGATTCTAGGGGTAAAAATCATTGGAAGTAGTAATGGTATTTCCCTTAGCCAGACTCATAATATGGAAAGGATGTTAAAGAAGTTTAACTTCATTGAGTTAATGCCTGTACAAACTCCTTATTATAGTATTTGTCTGTCTAATAAACATGGGGATTCTGTTTCCCATAATGAATATGCTAATATTATAGGGAGCGTGAGGTTCTTAATGAACAATATTCAACCAAATATTGCCTATGATGTAAGTAGACTCAGTCTCTATACTCACAATCCAAGTAGTGACTTTTGGATTGCACTTTGTCGTCTTTTGAAGTACTTGAGAGGTGCTATAGATCTAGGTTTGCATTATAACAAATTTCCTCCAGTTCTTGAAGAAATTTGTGATGCAAACTGGATTTTTGACATTGATGAATTAAACTCCACTAGTGGCTATGTGTTCTCATTTTGAGGAGGTTCTATATCGTGGAAATCCTCTAAACAAACTTGTATAACACGACCCACCATGGAATCCAATTTTATAACACTAAAGTTAGTCGGACAAGAAGTTGAGTGGTTGAGAAATCTCTTATCCGATGTGCCACTTTAGAAGGAAGTGTCACTCCTGTATGTATCCATTTTGATTCGCAAGCAGCGATTGGTGTCATTCACAATAGCATATACAATGGAGAAAGGAGACACATTCGTATCAGACATGGTTTAATAAAACAATTGCTGAAGAATGTTGTGATAGCCCTGGAATATGTGCAATCAGAGAAAAATATAGCTGATCCATTTACCAAAGGGCTGACCAGGAGAGTAGTCTTGGAGACGTCGAGGGGGATGGGAATATTACCCCATCCCTATGGCATAAAATAATACGTTTTAACTATTAAGGAATTCATAGCCACTCGTGGTGGTTCTATTGAGAATGAATTGATGAATTCACTTGTAAGATCCAGGCGTACCACTCTTAATAGAGAACACGATTGAGTGCATAACTCTTCCAGAATTCATAGCCATTAATGGTGATCTCGTTGTGAAGGACTTGATAAATTCACTGTTGAGACTGAGACTCATTATTTATGAAAGGATGTTAAGAAGACGTCCTTAATAATTCCATATGGATAAGTCTACAAGTCCATAGTCCGCAACTGGTGTTACTTAGAGAAGGATTTGATGAACAACGAAAGGGTGATGTTGAGGTATCTATAACTATCAGCATGGTAGAGTATGTGTTATGAAAGTCTCGATCGAAAACCGTCAAGTTCAAAAGTACATTCACGTGAAAAAATTTGGTGGTTGCCTCATTTCACTACGTGTCAACTCAAATCAGAAGATATTGCCACTTAAGTACAATTCACCCAAATACTGGTATTCATGAAAAATTGTTTACCTTCTCTCCCAAGAACCTAAATGGGGGATTGTTGAAATTTTTTTAATTGAAGAGCTTTAATTTATTAATTATTTATGCTCTTAGGAGAAGTGGAAAATATTATCCATTTGTTACTAGTCCCACATTGGAAGTTGAGAAAGAAACTATTGGAATTACTTAGATTAAAGTTGTTTTACTTTATTAAATTCCTTATTCTCTTGGGAGAAGTGAAAAACCTTTTTATTCGTTAAAAAGTCCCACATTGATGATGGAGAAGAAAATAAGTGAGTATTTAATTGTTTACCTTTCTATTCATTTCAAATGGCTTAACACTATGGAGGCTAAAGAAGAATTGGCGATTCCCCACCAGCACACACCACCATCCCCCGACCGGCCGGTCCGGCCAGCACCTGCGGTGGCATGGGTCTTGTGGATTTTTTGGAAGTTCAAAAATAAAAATAGAACCAAATTTTGAAGAGATGTTAGTATTTATACTAGTCGTTGGTACTTTATATCATTCCCCGCAGAAGATAGATTGTCCCAGACTTGATGGCTCATTAATTCAGAATATTACACCATAAAAGGCCAGTTGTTATGGTTGATACAAGAGTGTGCAAACTTGTCCGAATTCGATCATTAACCAAAGCTAGAAGGAAATCTGTATTAATGACGCTTTAATAACCAGACTTTATCGTGACGATTCTGGCAAGCCATGTCTCCTATAAATAGAGTAGTCTCAACCCACTGGCATTCTACACCAAAACTAATAAATTTATTACACTTTGTTAGAGATATCGATACTTGCAAAATATATTTTTAACGCAATTCTTTACCTTGTATTCGTATTGTTTTCTTTATTTTAGTGTAAGTTTTGCAAGCCCTCATCAAAGTTGTCCTTTAGGCGTTGCCCATTTACTTGATGTCTATTTTCTCTTTCCCAATTACTTTTTGTAACAAAAATCAATATCGGCAATCTCAAATTTCTGGTAGAACTCGGAGAAGAAAGAAAGAATACACTGGTTAGCGTTTGGTCGTCAGCACACTTATCGGGGGCATGGGCTTCAAGGATTTCAAGCGATGGAACACGACACTCCTGGCAACACAGGCATGGCGAATTTTACAAAATACAGACATGCTGACAACACATTTACTGAAAGGTATTTATTTCCCAAAAAATTCTTTTCTAGATGTAAAACTAAGGCAAACTCGAACATGGTCATGGGCTAGACTAATTGAAGACAGCAATATGCTGAAAAAATACGGTAAATTCCAAATTGGCAATGGTAAATCAATTAATATCTGGCAAAACAAGTGGTTGGATACACAATGGAAGTTAGGAAAACCGCACGGATGCTGCGTGGAAAAAGTTAATGATTAATGGATCACAGACTCTACAGATTGGAACACTAACTTGCTAAATGAGTCATTTCCCACCCCGATTATCCCCGTCATTTTAAGGGAAAGAGTTTTCTTGAGTGACGCCCCATATAAATTTATATGGCCACACGCCAACAATGGTGGATACGTGACAAAAACGGGGTACAAGGTTCTTACGGACCATGAACTCTTTGAAGAACCACATCAGTCATATGGCGTACCCACGGGTGTAACACTATGGAAAACAATCTGGAGATTGCACGTTCCAACAAAGGTTAGAATCTTTATTGGAAAGCATGTAATAATGCAATCCCGAACAGGTAGGAATCTCGAGAAAAACAGTGCGAAGTACAAAGCGACTGTAGATGGTGCGGTGCAGTACAGGAGGCGGTGGAACACCTGCTGCTCATATGCTGGCTCTCAAAGCTCACCTGGGCAGGTTCGGCTATACATGTACGTGTGGAGCAAAATTATATGGATCTAGGGCAATGGTTTCTGAATATGGTAGACATATATACTACAGGAGGTTGGAAGAATGAAATAGTAATCTCATATATACTACTAATGATTTGGAATTTATGGAAATCGAAAATGAAGAGTAGACATAACAACTCTGAAATAGATCTAGACAATATACTCCATGTAACAAACAAAAATATTCAGGAACAATTCGGAAACGACTGGTTTACAAACAAGAATATTCAGCCAATGATTACGGGAACCACAATATCTACGGATAATCATCCCCAGTTTAATACTACTCTTTTTTTTTTCTTGCGATACTTCTTTTACGCATGCACATTTTCCCTCTGGAATTGGGGTCATTCAGATCAACAAAGATGAGGACTCACAGATTGAACACATGAAGTCAGTCTGATGTAAGAATAGCAATGAAGGAGAGACACATGTCGTCATCATGGCTCTCGAAATCGGGAGACAATATCAGAATAAGGAGAAGACGGTTTTCTCTAATAACCTTGATTTTAATCAAGGTATCCAGCAAGTGTCGGCAGCTAGGTGGAAGCTCAGACCGTGGATCAGACACATACACAAACTGGCGAGGGAAGCTGACCCAATTTATTTTAAGCATATTCCACGAAAGTTCAATGTTGGAGCTGATTCGCTAGCAAAGAAGGCCAGACACATGGCACTAGGCACTCATGTATCAACTGACGCTTTATTACATCAGTTTCGAGGCTCGGTATAGGCTAAGTACTTAGGGGAGTTCAGCGTTTAGTTCATTTTCTCACTCGTCCAAAAAAAACGATGAAACACTAGTAACGAGTCTTTAGTGAAGACATGTCGTCTCTAAAAATGAAACTCTGCCATTAGTGATAAAATAATCATTAGAGACAATACACATCGTCCTTAATGACAAATACCGTAACAATGATGCAGGACCGGTTAGATATTTCGGGAACCAATACGACCTCAAGAAATGAGATATTCTACATAAATAAATATTTTATTACTACTAATATAGTTCGAACTTGTTTAATTATTTTTAGAAATTGAAAATATATATACACATGTAATACATTTACATGATCGAAAATTCCTAAAAACGTCAAACAACCAGGAATTAGAAACTGAAAATATATATACACATGTAATATATTTACATAATCGAAAATCCTAAAAACGTCAAACAACCATGAACTCTAAGCGACTGTTTTTCCCGCAAACACTCAAGACCGACCATGCAGTGACAATCTATGTCAACGTAACCTCAACTGGTTTTTTAATATAGACCCTTTATGACACTGGCGAAGTAAGGCATCTTCGAGACCCCTAGTACCTGGTAAATTATAATTACCCATGATCTTTTTGTCTTCACAAATATGGTGAGATTTATCCAGGTTCATGCTTTTTCTATATTATGTTTGATTCTGTATTCTGTTATGTATATACGGTGTGCTTTGTCTTTAAACGGTCGAGGGGTGTTTTTTGTTTTTTCAATGACGTGTCTTTCACAGTAGAAAAATGGCAAAAATTGAAATGGTTCGAGAATGAAATGATATTTTTTTCAAAGAAAGAAAAGAAAGCAGAATGCAGCAATAAATGTGAGTAAGTGATATTTTAGTAATTTCTGGCAAAAAAAAAAAATGCAGTAATTAAATAGGATAAGCATCACAATTTCAGATTGCCGCATCGTAAGACAGAGAGATCGCCAAACACGTGTTAATGCAAATGTCATGTAATTGCATCAACAGGTCCTTCGCTAAGACCAAGAGGAGTGCACAAACTTTGAAGCAAAAATTATGTGTCTTATTCCTTCTTTGAGTCCACAAAGTGCATTGAATTCACATAATGCGAAAAACCGACCAAGTTCTTTCAATTAATAATCCGACCAAATTCGGTAGTTACTTAACTACTTACTCCGATACTAACAATATTGAGATGTGTATCTCAACCTTTCAAATTATATATTTACCACTTTTTACGTCTGTGTATGTATATATGAATATTTAGTTTTTGTAAAGATTCTTCTTCCTAGTTGTTTTGGTAAATTTTCAAAATAAGAATTATCTAATAATAGTTTATTTAGCATCTCCTTTATTTAAATCAAATTTACCATCTAAACTATATACTTTACCTCAAACTATAATCAAATGAATATTATTCTGAGTGATGCTGGGTTTCATCTCACATACATTTTAAATTTCAATTCTTATATATAGATCTTAAATAGTCTAAATCATAAATGAGAGGAAATTATTAAAAAAAGAAAAATTGCATAACTAGTCTATTTAAGATCCACTTAATGATTGATTTTTGTGTGATATTATTTAAAGTGAGATCCATGATTAGTCTATTATTTTTAATTTGGCAAAGAACCACCTTATCTTAGTGATGAAAATGACTACTATAGAGATTCATGAGTCAGACGCACAAACGCTAATTAACTCCTTTCTATAAAGTTGTGGTAGCACTAAAACTTATCTTACCTGCAGTAAAATCTACTTTTAAACTATCGAATTAGTTATCTCGCAGAGATATTTTTAATTACCAAAAGTATACCCATAATTAAATAAGAAAAGATGAATTTCCCATTCATACTCCAAAAATTATATACATATATGACGATCTTAACACTAGTAATTAATAAACATTGAAGCTACATAACATGATCAATTGTCAATTTCAAAACAAGACCATATTATATATCTCTGAAACTTAACATTAACATGTCTCCAAATGGTCATGAAAAAACTCAGAAACAAAAATCTAATTAATTAACTAATCTAATCATCGATCTGCGGCGTTGTTATGTGTGGTTATATCTATATTATTATTATTATTAGTCATTTGCAGTTCACCTGACAAATTATCCTCACCATGATCATCATCTCTTTGATTAGTGCTACAACTACAAGTAGTAGTAGTAGAAGAAGTAGTGTTGCTACCAAAAGATGAAACTCTACTAGACATTGGTGTTGCCAAATATGTAGGATTTTCGTGTCCAGCCATAATCACTAAAAACTTCTCTTCCAAAACTGGTGGCGCCGTCTTTATCCCACCACCTTTAGAGTCTTCATCACCACCAGATTCAAGATCTCGCTCGTTATCTTCATTATTTTCAAGGTAACCAGAAAGTTTCCAATAAGAGCAAGCAAGCATCAATAGTGCAAAAGCAATTAGTCCTAACATCGCCGCCAAACCTCCGAACAGGTACGGCACTGGTGAGTGCCATGGTGACCTTTGTGCCACCGGACTAGAAGCTGCGCTCTGTAATTCTGCACCCCTCATTCTCAAACTATATATGTATGTATGTATATATGAAATGGTTGTAGGAAGATAATTGTGAAAAATAATGAGGTAGCTAGAATGGTTTTTATAGAATGAAAGAAAGAAAAAAATGGAAAAAGGTGGTGGTGGTGGAAAGCAGAGGTGGATTCTTGTTTTTTTGTTACTTGAATTATGTCGTCATCAAGTAGAGAGAGTAATATATAATGTGAATAAAGTAGGGACTATATAATTAGTTTCCGTATACCAAATAGAATACCACATTGGAAAGCACTAGAAAAGAAAAACAACAAAAACAAACTCACTGTTTTCGTACAATCCATAGAAAAGAAAAGAAAAGCAATTGTGGGATATGATTCTAATGTTGGAGTTCACAGATTTTGTTGTGCTCATCATTTCTCATTATTTTACCTACTGTTGTGAAGTTTTACTTGTTGCATATACGGCTAAAATATTGGTTTTATCACCGAGTTATGTAAAAAACAACTAATTCAGCCCTTTTTTATAGAATTCATCTCTGAACTCTCATGAACATAAAAATGAAATATCCAATTATCAAGCCGAACACTCTTATCATAACTAAAAGTCTCAAAATCTATAACCTACCTATATCTGAAATACGTAACAACAAATGTTAATCGTCAAATATATTCACCAATAACTAAGATTTTAACACAGGAGGAACTAAGAATGAGAAAATTATTTAAATAACGGACACTAAATAAAACACATTATTACTCGGATGTAATGTTTGAAGGATTTTCCAAATTAAAATACTATTTTTCCCTTTACTTATAAGTAATTTTTTTTCATGTAGCGTATCAAATTTCACTTTTCTTTTTTATCATAACCACGTTTTCAACTTGAAATATAAAAGAGACGTTTCAAGATAGTATTTCTATTATTTTACAGAGTGATTGAACTAATCATCATAACTTGTCAAGACGATTAATATACTCTTAGTATAAATTATTTAAAAGTAATGTAATCAAACAACTTACATTAGTTGCACGTATTAGATTTGCCATCTTAAGAAAAAAGCCAAAAAGGAAAAAAGCCAAAAAAGGAAAAATGCCAAAAAATACTGTATTTTACTAATTCTTCACTAGCACAAAAAAAAATTATTAAATTATTGTAATAATAATCAGTTACACAAAAAAAAAACATATAAAAATTGATCTTCACTTAAAAAAACATATAAAATAAAAGTCTTAAAAACATCCTATTAATAAATTTATTTGTTAAAACATCTTTTAATATAATTATTTATTAAAAACATTTCTTGACAATAAAATTTTTATATAATCTTTTTAATTACTTTATTATTTATTATTTAAATTGAACCACCCTATGACAACTTCCCACTACCACCACAACCACCCACAACCACCTATAACCCTACAACCAGGGGCGTATCTAGAAGATAAATTGAGGGGGAATCTCAAATATATGGGAGTTTGGAGGTCAACGTTTCCTAAATTTTTTTAAGGTAAAAATATGATACATAAATATATAACTAGTAATGTCAAAATGCAAATATGAGAATCCAACACCAATACATTTCTCGTCTCTTTAATTAATGAGATTATCTCTCCAAAAAATATATGTAAACTAACAACATTATACTTAATTTATATACTATCATTAGAATTATTATAATTTATAATAAAATTATTAAGTATTACTATTATCAAATTCACAATCAAGACTTAGTATAAAAGAATTTCAATACTTAATAAGTCAGTCTTATAAAAATTGACGAATTTATAATTAACTTAAATTTACTATATAAAGAACAAGGATTTTTTTATAATGTTAAATCATGTTTTAATTTATTTTGTAAAAAAATACTATTATATTTGAAAAAAAGATAAAGCAATTCCAGCTGGGGTTAGCTCAGTTGGCCAGAGCGTGGTTATCCTTCTAGGTGGTACATGTTCGAACCGTGTCAATAACACCGAGTCCAAAAAGTGGCTCTCCCATGTAACAAAAGAAAAAGATAAAGAAAATGCTAAGATTCGAACTATGACCTCTATTCTATCCTAAAATATATAAAGTAGTAAAACACTAAACCAGAATTATTTATGTATTTTTTAGAGCCGGCAAGTTTTACATAAATGGTCCAAAAGGGTTAATTATTTTTCTAAACAAAATTATATTTATGTATGATAAAATTTACGGGTTCAGGGGGGTTTGAGCCCTCCCCCCTTGGGCCTATGTAAGATCCGCCCCTGCCCACAACCACACCACAACCACCACACTATTACTACCATTACCACAACCACCACCACTACAACCACAACCACAACCACCACCACCACAGCAACAACCACAACGACCACTAACACCTACTACTATTTCCATCACATGCGCGCGTACATAATTTAAAAAAAAAAAATCGTCATAGCTAATTCTAAAAAATAATTATTCCATGTTTGGACGAGACAAATTAATATTTACGTGTATAATTTCTTTTAATTGTTTTGGACTTTTTTGAATTTTTTTCGCAGACATGAAATTCATTGTTTCGAACAGTGATTTTCATGTTTGTGAAAAAAAAAATTCACTGTTTTGGAAAGTGAATTTCATGTTTGCGAAAAAAAAAGAATCAAAAAAAAAATCATAGATGTAAATATTAATTTTTTGTGTCAAAAAATACAATTTTTTATTTTTCTGATTTTTTTTAGAATTAGTTATGACAATTTTTTTTTAAAAATAATTCTCGGACGCGCGTGTGTATGATGGAATTAGTAGTAGGTGGTGGTGGTGGTGGTGGTGGCTGTAGCGGCTGTTAAATTATTTTACATGGTGGTGGTGGTAGTGGTTGTGGTGGTGGTAGTTGTGGTGGCGGTGGTGGTGATGGTGGTGGTAATGGTGTTGGAAGTGCAACATTATTTGTTTAATATATATTAAAAAATAATTTTTGTATTAAAAATAAAATAATATATTTAATAATAAAGAAATTAAAGGTATAAAAAAGATAAAGGAGATGTTTTCTATAAATAATTATTTCATTATGTATTTTTTATAAAATAAATTATTAGAAACTACTTTTAAAATAGATACTTTCATTATAAATTATTTAGCAATAACCTATAAAATAATTTGGGTTTAACAATAATTTGTTAAAAAATTATTCATAAAATTAATTGTTTTTTGTAATTTTTTTTACATTGTTTAAAGAAAATTTAAATTATTTTCTATTTTAAAATAATCTATTTTTATTTTCATTTCAAAGGAAGAGGAGAAATAATTACTTTTGGGTTTTGCAAGAAAATTTAATCTAAATCTTAATATAGAGATAACATATATATCATCTCATTATTAAAATGAAATACGACACTCTTATCTCAATCTTGCTTAGAAAAATTCCATCTCAAAATTGATGGGACAACTCTCTAAAGAACAAATCTCATCACATATACAACTCAAATTTTTTTTGGTTATTATATATATAATCTCAAAATATATGCATCATATTAAAAAAAAATTATAGATAAATTCCTACTATCTTCAATTATTAAGAGTTTTTAAAACAATATTATTTCTATTAATTTTTAAATCGACAAAACTTTTGATGGGTCCTATCAAAGAAAAAAAATTAAAATTACAGAATAATAAAAAATTATTTAGAATAAGATAAAAAAGAAAAAAATGTTAATTTAAATTTAAATAAAAATAAAATTATTTATAATTATTAATTGTTAATATGTTTGGTCAAAAGTAATTAGAGTTAAAATTTGCTATATAAATTTTGTTTTGTCCCCAATATCCTTACTAAAAGTATAGTTACAAAATAATTGTTCAATTAAAATAAAAGACATTTTGTCCCAACATTTTCTAATACTATCTTTATTAAAATATAATAATTTATATTTTCAATAAATATTTATGATTTTAAAACACTTTATAGAAAATATTTAGTAATAAAGGAGGTAATGATTAGATTTCTTAATGTGTGTAAAAAGTTAAATGTGTTGTGAACGGTAGAGAAACAAGAGTAACATTCTGTTTATTATCAGAGAGTGTGTGGAATTACATAGTATAGGCTTCTACATATAAAGAATAGGAAACCATGAACCCTAGTCTTCATGGGCTTGACTACAAACCCATGGGTTGGAATGAATATCCATAAATGAGTTTATAACACTCCCTCTTGGATATTCAATTTCTAAGAATATGCGTTGTTAAAACCTTCCTAGAAAAAATACCTAGTAGAAAAAAAATCTAGTGAAAGAAAAAGAGTACATTTTTTATACGTTTTCCAAAACTACCTCATTAAAAAACCTTTATCAGGAAAACCTATTAAGACAAAACCATGATGAAGGAAAAGAGTATAATGCATATTTGTCTCCCCCTCTTATCAGTCTCTCAAGAAAGATTTTGAAATTGTTGCATGTCAATCTTGTGCATTAATTTCTTGGATGTGGATGTAGGTAATGCCTTTGTATATAAATCATCTAAATTGCCACTTGAACGAATTTGATGAACATCTATTTCACATTTCTTCAAGAGTTTGCGTCTAAAGGATAACTTTAGAGAGATATGTTTGGTTCAACCACCTTTGTGTAGCCTCCTTTGTCTTGAGTGATAAGTAACATTTAGTTGGACATTGTTTACTTGTTGGAAGATTCCATTCCCCTTAAGTATTTAATTTTAAGAATATGCCTCATTAAAACTTTTCTAAGAAAAACCCGATGGGACAAAATCTTAGTAAAGAAAAAGAGTACTTCATTCTTCAATAAGCTTATATAAATTGTCTAATTAAAACCCTTGCAAGGAAAACCCTGTGGAAAAAAATCTATGCTAAGGAAAAAAAGCGTGCATTGCGTAAATGGCTCCCCCTGATGTATATATAACAGAATGGTGTATAACTTGAGACATTTAATAGAAGTATTAAATAATACGACATAAATTCGATCGACGCTTCATTCATATATAATGATTTAAAGTGCTCGATATAAGACTTATGTAAAGTATTTCATAACAAATAATAGCAAATAAAAGTGCATCCACCACCAGAGACTATATCTCTTTAATAAATAAATTATGTGTGCTACAACATACTATCTTATATAGTTACTGCCCCTTGTAGCACATTCGTTTCACAATTGTGAAAATTTCACGTCGTACAAGTAAAATTTACAAAATTATTTGCTTTATTTATGTCTTTCTATTGATATCCAGTCATTCTATTTAGACATTTTAATTAAGAAAAATCATCGATTTCATTCATATATTAATAGTTATTGCGCGCATATATAAATATTCAATCATGATCAATTTTTAGATAAGTTCCAATAATTTAAAGTAATAAAATAACTGATCAAGATCTCAATATATAATCAGGTACCTGATATTCTTTAGGAGTATTTTAATTCTCAGTTATATACACTAATTTGATATTTATAGGATGTCAAAAGTCTCATAATTAACAACTTGCTCATGTTGCCGCTCCTTTATGCTATCTTTGGAGCCAACTAGATTAATTGCGCTTTAAGCGTACAATAATCTAATTAGATAGCTCTTCTGAGACATAAGTTTAATCAGGAGCATTGATAACTGGTTTTTGTGACTTAGTCACTACACCTTTACAATATTTTCAATCATTTGAATGAGTATACGAGGATCAATGTAAACGGTGTATACTTATATTCCAGTTATATTTAATTTATTTCTTCCCTTATTCCTGAGAAATCATATATAAAATGTTCTCAGAATCCATCTTTGTGCACGGTGGTGGAGCATTTGTAATAGAAATTGCAATCAATATATCTTGATTGATATAGTTTTTGGTCTTTTACCAATAGGAGTATGTACTATGAGCAGTAGTCTTAGCGATTCGGCATATGCAATACAATAAATAACTTTGTTGGGCTTGTATATCCCTCTGAATTCGTCTTGAGAAAAGATAGATGATTTAATATCAAAATATATAGAATAAAAATCTTTGCTTGTGCATAGCCAATTGCTAATATTCCTTTGATAATCTTGATCTTTAATATTATTCAATTTTCAAGTTTAGTTGATTTATTTTACTATAGTCAAAATATCTCTATTGAACTCAATGTTTCTAGAAATAAAATTTTGGCTTTTCGGGAATTTCATATATAATTCACATCATCATACATTTCTTCATAGAATATCATTCTCGATGAACAGATCCATCACCAATCAGGTGGGAGATATCATGAAATACCGAACCAATAAAAGATTTCAGTTTTAGCGTATATATGATATTGATTATCAAAGTTAAAAAAAAAAAATTATCTAATATTATAACCTCGTGGGATATTAGTCCACTAATTTGCAGAAAATTGATCTTTTTCGGTATAAGTTATGCTATATCTGAGGATATGCATAAAATATGTATACAACTTGTGTATTTATTTTAGCTTATAATTTATGTTATATTAGGAGATATAACCATATAGCGTATATTCTATATATAATATACCATTAAAATTGGTATATTTTTCTATTGATAAAATTATTTATGCAATTTACTTATTTATAACATAAATAGAATAAATTAATAAATTTACTTACAAAAATAGAATTAAAAAACGATACTAAAAGGCTTTGGATATATCAGAATACACGTAAAACATAAAGTAAAACAAAAAGTAAAACAAAAAGAACTAAAAGATCACTTATCTTATATATGAAAAAAATACCACGTTTTTATATGAAAGTGAATATATAAATTAGGTCATTGTTTTGTATATGCCTATGAACTCACGTGATTGATTGATAGATTTTCGCGATGAAATAGGTCATATTTTAGTTTTCAATAAAACATCACTGCAGTGATGAGTGATTGATTAATCACTTATTTTGTTTATGAACAAAAATATAGACCATGTTTTAGCGCTTGGCCAAAACAAAAAGCATGGAGTGTTTTGTTTTCTTTTTCTTTGTTTTTTTGTCTGATTGTTATCCAATCTATCTGATTGGAACAGTAAACAGATCACTAATCCTTGAATAATTTGTAAAAAAAATTACGTTTGATTGATGATAAAAAAATACTAAAATATTAAATATTAAAAAAATATTATCTAGTGATTGGAGGGTAGAGGCTATCGTGATGATAACGTGTTGTGAACGGTAGAGAAACAGGAGTAGCATTTTGTTTAATATCAGAGAGTGTGAGGAATTACATAGTATAGACTCTTACATATAGAGAACAGAAAACCCTAAACCATACTCTTCATGGGATTGACTGCAAGCCCATGGATTGAAATGAATATCCATAAATGGGTTTATAACAAAATGAACAATTAATTAAGAACGGGAGAACTATAACATGTAGTTAGAAATTTATATATTCTGAGACAAAATTTTAGGCTTTCTTTTTTCTATAAATATTTCATTTGGATCACATTAGGGGCGGGTGGATGGTTAAGTTGCAAACCCCCATCCCCTATGTAAAATTGTCTGATTTTTTTTTAGATAAACAGTCTTAATAAAATATACTCTAATTCCTAACTGAAATTTTGGATACACTCCCTCACCCTAGTTATTAGCCATCAACAAACTAGATAATATCCAAAAAAAATCTGCATGATTATGTAAATTTTAGCCCCCCTACCCGCTCAGGTGAATTTTTGGATCCGTTCCTAGGTCGATGTCAAAATTGAACAATTCTTTCTTTTAATTAAAAAACAAAAACATATATATATATATATAATTCATTCAACTTTCATATTTTGTGATAAATCTTTTTTTTACTGTGTTAATTAATATATTAAAATGCGGAATCAATATGTACATTTTTTTATAAAATAAACCGACAAAAATCACTCTACCTAAGTGTTAACAATAAGGTAGGAAAAGGTTGAACTACTATCCCCCACAAGAAGTCTATATGGTGTCGCATAAGGTGTGATAAAATAATGGATAATATAAGTGCAAATAAACACCCTAGGCTGAGCACGGTTATGCAAGTATTACAGGACGTATGCAAGTTTTACTGATAAATAAGATTCGTTTCTCAGAGACTACGAAAGTTAGGAAGAACTTATGCAATTTACCTAGTGCAGATATAAAATCTAGAACAATAATACACAAGAAAATGAAAGATAGATAGATTTTTATTTTGTTTTTTTACAAGATAAAATTCAACAAAGAAACTAAAGACAAAAAATTAAATATGCGAAGAACAGATAGTATGAAAGTTTAGCCTGAGAAATTAGCAAGTAATCCCCACTAGTTTTGTTTATTCTAAACATGTAAGGGTGAATCATGTAGTATTACAATAATCGGCCTCAATTGTGCTAGGTAGTTTAAAATAGGGTTAACCTGTGTCAATAAGGGTCCTAAGCAAACTTTTCCTACAATTGATTAATGATGATAACACCAAACCATAATGACTATCTAGACCGGCTGGGTTGTCGGACCATCCTTACACTAGACGTTATGTGTTGTTTCCATAGTTAAATATTCCTATCTAACTACTATTAAGGTAATACTATACTCGTGTACTAGCAAGGAAAACAAACAATAAATCAAAACATATAAACAGAGAAATAAAACATGGATTCAATTTAAATACGATGGTATCCCAAATTAGATAGACGTTTAAACAAATCTAGGGGTTCATACATATATGCTAAATCTCAATGCTAAAACAAATCAATTCATCCTAAGAAAGAAAAGAAAACAGTTACATAATTGAAGGTTGAAGATGACATAATATGGTGTTCAACTCCTTCCAGACTTCTCTTCTTGTGTTGTAAGTTTCTTCCTGGCTTAAGGACTAGCCAATGATGTGTTTCTTATGATAAGAGGGTGTATTTATAGGGTATAGGAAGACCTAATTCGTTTCTTGGAGTAGAAGATAGGTATTGGACTCCTAGCCCAACTCAAATTCGTAACCCTAAAATATAGAAAAGGTAAGATTCTAGTGTTGTTTTGTTTTGGCCGTAACTGGTTCAATACTTATCCGTTTGACGCGTTCCAATAGTTGAAACTGATCGTCTCGGAAAACGCTTTAACTTTGATTCATACCATTCTTCCAAATTCCTATCCAATCTTGAGTTATCATCACTTCTATGTTCGTAGCTGCTGAAATTCAGATTTATTTGGCAACTTTATCTTTTCCTTTTTTATATTTCTTGCATTTATCTCCAATTTCCATGTTTATCCTCTTTTCTTTATCTCTTAGAATTAACTCGGCATCTAATTAATTACCATATATCTTTAAAGCTTCACAATTAACAAACAATTAAACCCAATATGCTCTAAAAATAATAAATAATTAAATTAAGACACGAAATAGGAAAGTGTACTAAATAATGAGAAAACCGACCTATACTCTAATAAATACACCTAAAATGATGTCTCCAATATAGATTAAATCATCACAAATGGAGAGACATCACTATACAATATTCTATGTGGGAAGATTAAAAGTCCACTAAATCCCGAAAATGCGAGATGATGATATAATGAGAAAAGACAATGGTGAACATAAATCTATATTATTTTCAACTATGCCCTCCATATTGGAGAGCATACCCTCCATACCAAGTTTTTTTTAGTTTGCCAAATCATATACACGGTCGTTGCAAACAAAATCTTCTATGCTTTTGATTCCCAGACTACTCTTGTCTTATCTGTTTCCAACTATTTTAGCACCACTTTGTATAGTAGACATAGGTCTCCCTATGCTTACCCAACTCCGTATAGTCATTGATGTCTCTATCTTTTTGTGATATATTAATACACTCACAAAACATCTTTTTGGGTGTTTATTGGTCCTAAGTGAGGGATTCTTCCCTTATTAATTGACATATTGTACTTTTCTTTCTCTTTTTTTGTTACGTGGGTGGTCCGAGCCAACACTCGACTAATCCCATAAAAGATAGGCACGCTTCCACACACCTAACTCTAGGCAAGTCAAGACTAGGTTACCCATGTTCTGGGAGGAGATTTGAACCTTGTACCTCCTAGATGACAGACAAGGTCCTGGCCAGTTGAGCTTACCTTGTAATTTTTTCTCATTTTAGACATATTGCTATTTATTGAGCTTTTGTGCCTTAATTGTGTGTTAAGTGAGTAGATTTTAGGTACATGGTTGATATAAGGTGCTAATATGATGAGGAGAAGTCAAAAAGTAAAGTCAAACTCCAAGTCAAGTTGTGAAATGGATTTAAATTCACATTGGGAAGTTAAATCGTGTAGCAGAGAAATCTTGACGTCATATTGTTTCAGTCACCATGATTAATTGGTCAGTACTTTGGACTTAATTACTTTTGATTTAGATGGAGCTTGAAGTTGGTGACGCATGAAAAATGTGGAAATTCAATTCATAATTGAGATGAGAATGTTATGAAATTTGCTTCCACAGTGACTTGAACCTGTCTAGCACTAGCTAAAATCGGGTTGGGCTATTTGTAACCTAATAAACCATGGAGGTCCCAAATATTTTTAGCTAGTATATAAGCCATTCAGAAGCTCATTCTTCAGTACACATCATATCATTACACGTTTTTGAAGAGGAGAAGGACCAGAGAAGAGCATAAGAGAAGGGAAAAGGGGGGGTTTTCACCAAAATCCATCATTCTTCCTCATCGAAGTTCCAAATCCATCATCATTGCTTCCATGTATGAACCTTAGTTGATTTTACTGATGTTATTATGATTTTTGGTATTATACATTTAGATATATTGCATTTTACATTCTATTGGGTATATATCTTGATTCTTTGGCAAATTAATGACTAGTTTTAACAATTAAGTCAGCACCGACGAGGGGTTCAATTGGGGATTAGTATATAAATGCTAGGTGTGTGTTAGTGAGCCGACATGTTTTGACTAGCCAGGTAGCCATTAGGTTTTGAATTTCATTCATCTGAATTTGAGTCTGAGAGCTTTCTAATCTTCCCGAAAAGGAATTAGAAAGATTATTGAATACCAGTTAATAAGAATAAGAGATTTACTCTTATATCTAGAATATAAAAATTATCGACTTTGGGAATTACTAGCAATCCTTGAGTATCATTCTCACATTCAAACATTTTTCCTTAGTATAATTGTACTTCCATTCTTGTATTTCCATTCCGTTATGAATTTTTATCCCTAATTATAAAATCAAATAAACATATTATTATTTACTTTTTATTGTCGCACTTTGTTTCCAAACTATACAAAATTGTATAACAAAACACGTCGAGTTAACCTTGATAGTCTATGTGGAGACGATACACCCCAAAACTTACTTGATTATTACTTGTCAACTACCCGTACACTTGCGAGAAGTCATCTTCCTTTAGGTGTTGATTCATAGCACACACCGGGGGGATGACAAGTTTTTTGGCGACGCTGACGGGGACTATATCGTTATCTTTTTGTGTTTTTGTTTAGTATTTTTGGCATTATTTATGTTTTTGTATTTTTCTTTCTATAACTTTTATAGGTTTTGGTGTATGCTCTCAAATCTTGAGAAGTTGCTTCGAGATCAAAGAAAGACGCGCACAAGTTGAAATAGCCAATCCTAATAAAGTGAATCCACCAGTTGGAGTAACCCCACCTTTAGGTCAACAAAAAAAATCAACTAGGAGTGAAAGTGAATGGAGTAAATCCACTAAATGTATCCAATAATTAAGGTGAACAAGTCCCACCTATGTTTGTGCCTTGGTTTTTGCAACAACAAGATAAAAAACCATTCTATTTGCCATCGCTTGGGATTCTCCTACCCACTATTCATGTAGTAATATTGAAGCTCGGAGCGGGTATGATCAACCAATTTGCTAATTACGGCCATTATAGTGGATCTACCAGTGAAAATCTCATTAGAGCTATGCAAAAGTTTATGTAAGGTCAAATTTTGAGCAATACTGAGAAACCTCATAATTATGAAGATTATAAAGTGGTAGAACAAAGGAGTGGGAAGCAACTACCTACTCCCTTAGTGGTTGAGAAAGATAAATAGGTATAAGAAGTCGTTGAACAGTTGGTTGAGCCGATAACCTTTAGCAAAGATATTGAAAGGACTTTGAATTAAAAGAAGAAAGAATTAGTTGTGAAAGAGAATCGCCCTCCTCCACCATTCCATCACATGTTCAAAACAAGGAAAATGACAAAAATTACAAGAAGTTCATGGACATGATGGAGAAATTACAAATCAACTTTCCATTTCTGGAAGCCATCCAAAGTAATGCCAAAATATCTAAAATTTATGAAGGATATTCTTTCCAACAAACGTAAATACTTGGAGGGGAAAATGATTGGTTTTATGGAGGAGCGTAGTTCAATTTGACAAGGAAAGTTGCGTCCAAAGATGAAAGATCTCGAGAGTATTAACGTCGTTATATCCATTGTTAAAGAATTAACCGGGAGAGATTTGTGCGACTTGGGTACATGTATTAATATCATGCCCATGTCATTTTTTGAGAAGTTGAAGATTAGGAATGCGAGATCTACTACCATGGTCTTACAAATGGAGGAAAGGACGCTCTCCCAGCCTAGAGGAAAGATTGAGTAGTGCTTGTTGAGGCAGGTAAATTTTATAATTCCGTTTGATTTCATTATTTTTTACTACGGCACAGATAAGAATGTGCCAATAATCTTGGGGCGGCCATTCTTAGCCAGGAGGCGTAATTTGATTGATGTAGATAATGGTGAATTGATTATGCGAGTGAGCGACGAGGATATGAGTTTAATGTATTCAAGGCGATGAAGTTCTCTGATCCTTCAGAAGATTTTTTCCGCTCGGGGACCATTTATTATGTTTAGAAAGAACAGACCAAGGTTGTGGCGACTTTAAGGTCATAGGAGAGAGAGCTAAGAAATAAACCACCTAATAAAGCTCCTCCAAACCTTAAAGGGAAGCCAACCCTTTCCCACTTGAAGAGGATCCTGAGAAGTGTTAATAAGGTTGCGAGGGAACCCATAGAAAAGGAAGAGTTTGGGGTAGGCGACGAGGTTGCTGTAAAGAAGGCTGATCTAGGATAAAAATTGCACAAGCACAAGAGATCTTGGAGTGGACCATTTGTGGCTAATAGAGTAATTTTAGAGAATTTGGTTGAAGTTAAATCTAAGGGGTGAAAATTCCGCATGTTAGATGTTGATAGCCTCACTCACTGCTGTTAAGGCTATATTAAAAAGAGATAATCTTGAGGTAACACGTCGAACTTCAAAAATGTTAAACAAAAGTGATTTTTGGGAGACAACCCATGTTTTTAACACTATAGTAGTTTAATTTTGTATTCTTAGTGTTTATTAGTACTCTTCCTTCGTTTTTTTAGATGTATACTACGTCAATGAGAAATGTGTAAAGTGTTTTTGATGTGTAGGTGAGTAACGATTGACTTTGGGGTGAAATTCAAAAAATTAGTGCTCAACCAGCAGGTCGAGCAGTGAACTGGACACAACGGATGGTACACCGCCTCACCCTAAAACCACCGTGATGATTACTCCTCGGTCGAAATAATCAGAGAGTTTTGTGATCGTGTGGTACACCGCAGCTACGGACGGTTCACCCCGTTCAATTTAAACTGTGGAGGGCTTGTCGACACAGTATGAAGGAACAAAAAACTTGGAGGGAATGAGCGGTAACAGTGCCCAATGGGCGGTGCACCACAAGGAAAGAAAAGAATTGGGACTATAGGTCTACGGTTCATTTTGTTAGAAGCCCACATGCTGGGAGCTTTACACCACACTGCGATGCAAAGAGATGAGCAATGTGTTCATCATTTAACCTGAACCTTAAGCCTCCTTCTTCGCAAAGTACCCGCACTCCATTAGAGCTTCAATCTTACCTTCACCCACCATCAAAACACTACCAAATAACCAAAATATCCAAAATCATCCCTGCATCATAACAAACATCATTAACCAAACCAAATAATTTCAAAATCCCAAAAATCAAGATTTAAACCAAAAACATTCAAAAAAATCCTTTTTCCAATTTTCTTAATTCCTTCTCATTCCAATACAAATCCTTCATACGCACATACCAACCTTCATACACACATACCAAAACATAATCCTCACACCTTTCCCACTCTAAATAACACCTTATTCACCCACATCAAAGGGTAACTCATATTTGGTAATTTTTTTAGTTTGAGGTAGAGGAAGATGACGGGTAAAAAGGAGACACTTGCTCATATGAGGGAGATAAAAAATCAAAACAAGGAATTGGGTGAGAGAAAGAGGTAACCACTTGTGGTTTATATAAGTAAGGAAAATAATCAAATGGGATAATATAAGTAATTCAATTGAAGAGGAACCAGTTATGTTGGATTTTAGTGTTCAAGAACAAGCATTTTTGAATCCGAAAGAGAAGACACGACAATCTCATCAAGTCCAGATCCTTTACCCAACAAGAGTGGTGCTAATAGGGTCACATTATTTATCTCAATATGAATCATACCTGCCTTAACACTGACAAACGAGATAAAATATGTGGAGGAAGTTGGAGAAGGCGAATAAAAGAGATTTCTTGAGATATGGGAGAGATTGGGTTAAAATACATTCATTTTGGAGCGTTCGAGGTTAAATATTGAGCTAGTAAGATAGTTCTATCTTGGCCTCTTTAGAGTTCTAGGTTTGAACATGCAAGTATGATGAAGTGATGAGAAAACTAGAAACCTTTGATTGGAACCAATTACATGAACATGTGTGCAATGAGGAGTTGGATATAGAGTATGATAAATAAGAAGAAGAGTTAAATACGTCTTGGTATTACAAGTTCCTTCAACCCGATGCGAGAATATGGTACCACTTTCTTGCACCATCAACCTTTGGGATCACCCGAAACATATGTAAGTAAAAAATATGCCATCTTTTTGAATTGTGTTATGAGAGAGGAAGAAGTAAATGTAGCGCAAGTGATTTTTGACGTGGTAATGAGATTCACAGTTGAAACACAAAGATTATTTAATTTGAAATTCCCCTTAAATATCACTATCCTATTGATGATGGTGGATGTGGAACTTGGAGAGAAGGAGAAACTTTTGAACAAAGCGGGTACTATTTTGGACAATGCGTGGATCAAGTCAATTTTGAGAGGAGCACAGTCGAAAAAGTTTTTTTTTGCAAGAGCAGGTTAGTGATAAACTTAATTGCATAGAATTAGCTCAAACCCTAATTGCTAATTATGTGGCACTACTCAAGAGAAATCAAATGCACATCACGGCAATCCAAGCGCAACTAACATATGATATCAAAAAAAGATCAACTGCATCCTATCTTGGATGTTGGCCACGCGAGGCAATATACTCGAGAGTATATGTTCTCTCTTCTCTACCCTTTCTTTATTTGCATATTAGGTATTTGTATTTACATTTATTGAGTCTATTTTGTGTCGTGGAGTTACGACTCACCTTTAATTTGAGGGTGGGGATCCGTTGTCACCATCCCACTTTATGTGTTATATTTGCTTTTTGTAATGAATGTATTAGGTGTAGAATGTAGTGGATGTAATTATTAAGCAAAATTTTAACGAGCCAGTGATAATAAATAGTAAGTGTGTGAACTTTTTGTTTTGTATGCTTAAAATATAACATGAGATGCATATTGAAAACAAAGAAAAGACAAGTCAGCAATATGGTCGAAGTAAGTGAAATCTTAGGGAGAATGAGTGGTGTTCAGAACATGAGATCCAAACTAGTTGATAAACCATTTAATGAACATGCTAGAGGTGATAAATTAAATAAACAGTATAGGATAGAAAAATATTAATGCGATTCTCTGTTTAGCCCTTTTTCCTTTTAGCTTGTTGTCTATTCATTATTGGTATATTATCTGTCTCAGCCCCACTTGCCTTTCTAAGCCTTTTGTTAGCCACATTAAAAGCCATACCCTTTAGATTTAGGACTTTTCCATATAACCCGTACTTGAATCGCGATGCTTTAACACTCGTCTTAAAGCTTGAGTATGGGGTGGTGGTTATGGGAAACATCATTGGGTGGGTTTCTACAATATGTATTTATGCTTTTGATCACTTGCTATTATTGTAATTCTTTGCCAGGGTAAAAGTGAAAATAATTGAAAAGAAAAAAAATATTGAAATGAAAAAGAAAAATGCGAAGCATAGTAGCATGACTTCTCACATCATAAAGAGAGTCATAGCTAATTTGCAAAAAAGACACACACACACACACACATATATATATATACACACATATTGACCGACAAAGTGAATCTTTAGGTGATCATAAAGGTTTTAGTTGGGTTATTGGGGATGCGAAACAAGTGCATCAAAGTTGGTTTGAGTGAGAACATCTTTGAGAGTAACTCAAGCTCTAAGAATATTCGTTGATGGCTAGTGAGGGAAGATCCAAAAGCTCGCTCTATATTATCGAAATATACAGTCATACATACTATAAGACAACATTACAACCTTAAAGACCTTAATAATTTTTACTATGCGATTGGGAGTGATTGAACCAATGGAGAGTAGTTAGATGGACCTTAAAAACTAAGTAAGGATCGAGGAACACCCTGTAGACACAATAGTGGACTAAGAGAAAAGCCTATCCTTCGTGCATTGCAAAGCTAATTTATTCTTGAAATTAAAACGTGTTGATTTTTTGTTTGAAAGTTTATATTTGAGTTAGTTTTTAAATAATACTATGTGAGACTTGTTAAGATAATTTCTTTAATGGCATTCATTATTTTTCTATTTTCTCGCTTCGTTAATTTATTGGACTTAAGCCCCTTTGAGCTTTCTTTTTTCTTTTTATTTTGTTGGGACGACAAAGCTTTGAGTTGTGGGTCTTGATTTATCTCTTTTTGTGATGGATTAATCCACTCATGAGACATCTTTATGGTGTTTATTAGGCCTAAGTAAGATATTTTCCCTATTAATTGACATATTGTAATTTTCCTTCTTATTTTGGACATATTGCTATTTTTGAGCTTTTGAGTCTTAATTGTGAGTTAAGTGTGTAGCGTTTAGGTACATGGTTGATAAAATGTGTCAAGATGATAAGGACAAGTAAAAAAGTCAAGTCAAACCCTAATTCAAGTCGTGAAGTGAGCTAAAAGTCACTTTGGGAAGTTGGTCAGGGATTTGGACTTAATTCCTATTTATTTAGACAGATCTTGAATCTAGTGACGCGTGAGAAGTGACGGAAGTCAATTCGGTGTTGAGATGAAGAAGTTATGTCATTTTCTTCCACCGTGACTTGAACTAGTCATCACTAGCTAAAAACGGGTTAGGCTATTTGTAACCTAATTAAGTGAGTCCACAGAGGTCCCAAAAGTTGTTAGCTAGTGTGTAAGCCATTTAGAAGCTCATTATTCAGTACACATCATATTATTACACGTTTTTGAAGAGGAGAACTACCAGAGAAGAGCGGAAGAGAAGGGGAGAAGGGGGGTTTCACCCAAATCCATTATTCTTCCTCACCAGAGCTCCAAATCCTATCATTCAAAACAATAACTTTATTTTGTTTTAGATTTGAAAAAATATTCTTGTATTAGTTTTAATTAGTTTTAATTATTTGAACATGGACTAAGCCCTCATTTCTTGAGGATTGCTTTCATGTATGAACCTTAGTTGATTTTAATGATCTTCTTATGATTTTTGGGATTAGACATTGAAATAAATTGCAGTTGAATTCTATTGGGTTTATATCTTGATTTAATACTAGTCATATTTAGGCCAAGTAATGCCTACCTTGAGCAATTAAGTCAGCACCGACCAGGGGTTTAATTGCGGATTAGTATATACACGTTTGGTGTGTGTTAGTGAACCGACAAGTTTTGACTAGCCAAATAAATAGCCATTAGGGTTTGAAATTCATTCATCTGAATTTGAGTACGAGAGATTTCTAAGTCTACCCAAAAGGGAGTTAGAAAGATTATGGATCCCGGTTAATTAGAATAAGAGGTTTACCCTTATATCTAGAACATCAAAATTATAGACTTTGGGAATTTCTAGCAATTCTTAAGCATTATTATCATATTCAAACCTTTTTCCTTAGCTTAATTGTATTTTATTTGTATTTACATTCAGTTAAGAATTATTATCTTTTTAATTATAAAATTAAATGAAAATTTTATTATTTACTTTTTATTGTCGCACTTTGTTTCATACTATACAAAATTGAACTACAAAACACACCTAGTTAAATTTTATAGTGCCTGTGAAGACGATAAACCCCAGAACTTACTTAATTATTACTTGTCAACGACCAGTAAACTTGCGAGAAGTCACCCTCCTTTTGGTGTTGATTTACATAATACACCGAGGGACGACAGTCACCCATATCTCATCAGTGGACTTGTAATCAAATAAAAGATGGTTTGCCTTCTCTATTTCTTCATTCCAAAGCGTACACATCAAATCTAGTCCCATATAGGTGATTCGATCCTTTGTGTTGATTCAACCTCTAAGTGCGAGCCATAGAATGATTGCATGTTTCAGAGTGATGCAAGCGTTCCAAAGTATTATGGCCCGAGTCCTATCAATACCCTTTCTTTGGAAGAAATCATACGCATGTTTGTAATTCTGAAAATGCAAAATCAGGGTCACATTTTATGAGGCAGAAACATTCCTATCGAGTGAAGCTGAAAACGGGTCCGCGTTTTCAAGATTTGTTCCATGCCATATTCCAAGTAATTTTTTTGCATGCTCCCTAGTATCAAACACATTAAAAGCTATGTATTTATACGATATAATTCTTGAACAATTGTAAATCACCCTTTATCTTATGACAATTCCAAACGTTATGTGTTCTGAGAAATCATTATGCACCCATTTGATACACAATCATTCCTTATTCATACATAAATTCCATAATTTTTTGTGAGCGATGCATTATTCCATCACATAAGATCTTTATGTTTGAGCCCCATCCCTTATTTTTTGACGTGTATATATATATATATATATATATATATATATATATATCATCCCAAGAAACCTTGGCGGGTATAGAATTCCAAAAGAAGTTACGACAAATTTTGACAATAATTTTACATCTCTTTTAGAATAGCGAATATCGATAAACAAAATGACGTGATTCCTTGTAAGGCCAATCAAATAAGCTACAATTTTCCCGCATAAGAGAGTGGTTTACTCTTCTATCTCATGACACACTCGGTGAGATTTTATAATCACAAACCTTTAGCCCATTATCCAATATTGGAACCCCTAGGCTATGTTGTATAACTCATTTTCCGGGCCTAGGCGGTCGAACGAGGCCTAGAGCGTAGGCGGGATTACACGGGGTCTAGGCAGGTCTAGTCGGGTTTGAATCTCGGTATGTAATTTTATAAATTTTGTACTATATATGTAGTAATTATAAAAAAATTAACTATCTAAATCATAAAATTCATTTAAAAACACTATATTCGATATAAAAATACTAAAATTGGAGTTATAATATCAATTCAAGAATTCTCGAGAGTAAGAAGGAAAAGATTAGGGCCTAAATACCTAGTTTTGGCCATGAATCGGCACCTGGGCGGGCTAAACACCTATTCTACAATGTTTAAGACGCTAGTAAAACGCCTAGTGTTTTTACTAGGCATAGGCGGTTGAGGGGGAGTTGCCTCCTATGCGAGACAAGATGGGTATTTCTACAACATAACCCCTAGATATCAAAATGGAATATCTCCTTTGCTAAGTTGTGTTACCTTGATAATAGTGGTCATCTTGTTTGGTTTGATAGCCGTAAAATAGATATTTGATTTTGATAACTTCAGGCAAATACTCTATAGTTTCTCGAAATCATCCGTACAACACAAAAGCAATTTTATAGAGGCCGAGTCACCTCCACAAAGAAGTATAAGATCGCCGGCAAGCGAAATATGTGTGATATTTGAACAGTCACATTTAATATGAAACTTAAATGGTACTTCTATAGTTGTTTTTCTAATAAGGCGTGAGAGATATTCCAAGCATACGATGAAAATGAATGGAGATAATGGATCACCTTGTCTTAGTCTCTTCTTATCTTTGAAGAATCTGTGAATTCTTCCATTGACCGCGATCGAATACGAAGGTGTCATGATGTACTCCATAACCCAATCAATAAACCTCTTCGGAAAGTTCAACCCATTAAGCACCTCTTGAACTAAATCCCAAGAAATCGAATCAAATTCTTTACAAAGATCAATGTGTATCGTGCAACTCAGCGGGGTCTGTTTAACCCCGTAACTTTTGAAGAGCTCTTGAATAAGGTGATTTTTATCCGTCGTGATCTTACATGGTATGAATATTGATTGTGCTTTATCCACAAGTCCGTTAAGTAGAGGCATGTGTCTTTTGAATAGAATAATTGTAATCGCCTTATAAATGAGATTATAAGAAGATATGGGACGATAACCACTCATAGATTCAACATTATCCGTCTTAGGTTTTAGTGTGATGAAAGCGTGATTAAGTTGCTTAAGGAGAAATCCCGATGTGAAAAAAATCCCCAACTGCATCAATCATCCCTTCACCCACTATATTCCAAGATGCAACAAATAATTTCAATGACTACCAGTCGGTCCTCGTGGCCTTATCAATTACAATGCCAAAAATTGCGTTTTTATGTCTTGATCTGTGATTATGGAGCAAAGATTGCGGCCTTGTTCTTCGGTTAAGATATCACCCCAACTAAATATTTATTTATCAATCCTGGTAGTACCAACATTCTTATCCAAGAGTGACTCAAAATATGTAATGAACTCGTGTACTTATTAACTTGAAGTAGCTTTTGTACCATCACGTAATTTTCCTCGTATTATTTCTCTTCACGTAGTCATGGAAATTTAAGTGCATCTATCGCTCTTCACGTTGAAATCGTACTTAGCCTTTGTTCGATAAAATCTTATTTTTGAATTAAAAAGGATAATTGCTTGTTTTCTCAAGTTCACAATTATCTGCATGATTTATGGGTTTCCAACATCAATTTGAAGTTTGATTTCCGCATCTTAAATTGCAAAATCAAATATTTTTACTCTTTCAGAGATGTGATCAAAATGTTTCTTATTGAGGCTAATGTCTCCATATTTGTGATATGGTAATCTAGTTTTGAGAGAACATCGTAGGTGTATCTCATTAAGCGCTAAGGGATTTCCCCCCGTTATTAGATAAATTCTTAATTCATGACTTGATTTGGAGATTTATTACTTTTGCAGCATATTTGTATAATTTGTGTGTTAATGTGACTCTTAGATAATATTGAATATAATTAGATGCCAAATAAATGTCAAGTAGTTAAAGAAAGAAGATCCAAGACGAAATCTAGAGCTTATAGGAAACAAAGTTGAATTAGGAAAGGAAAAGCTGACAAATAAACCTGTCATGCTGAAAAGTCATCCAGTGTTTTGAAGAATTCAGAAACTCTATCACGAATTTGGATGAGATATTTTACAAGCAGATAGATCTTTGAATTACAATCGTTTTTTCTGATCGTTCAATAAATTTGACCAAGTAACGAAGGAGATATGACCAAATCATTGAAGCAGTGTTTTTCTATACTATATTTTAAAAACGAATTTGAATTGGACTTGTACTCCAATTACTTTCCTTCCACTCCAAGATTTTGACCTAGGGTTAGAAAACACTTATATACATCCTCTTACATTGTAAACATGTCCTTGCTTGAATATTAGTCCTTATCATCAAGTTTTATCATCCAAATAAGCAAGAAGACCTAGAGAGGAAGATAAGAAGTTGGAGAGTCACAAACTCCTCTTCTCCATCCTATCCCTTTATCATTAGGGTCGTTTGTATTAGATTATTTAGATTATATTTGTTTCTAATTACTTTTATACTTTGTTGACTTCTAATTCTTTAGTTATGAACTAATTTCCCCATAGTTTGGGTTTGCATATGCATAATCTTTGAATTCTAATTCTTTATTCGTTTTCACGTTATTTGGGATTAACCTTTTCAAATAGATCCAGCTTCTTAACTTTATATCTGTTTTATTTGTTTTGACTTATTTCCAGCCCTAATCTTGATCACGTTAGGACTGCTTTTGTAGTTGGATTGTCACCCGGAAGGGATGTTCAACTATTGAAACACCACATAAACGTCTAGCGTGCGGTAGTAATAGCGACGAGCTTGCCTAACCAGATAGTCACTAGGGTTTGAAATTAAGCTCTGATCATTGCACAGGGTCCCCTTACCCAAGTCACCTGGTAATTGTTAGGTCACCCTAAGTCCACCCAGAAAGGGGTTAGGAGGAATATAAAATCCTGGTATTTACTCTAAGAGCTTTAATGCATACTAGCAAACCTAAGATATATTTAGTATCTCTATTCTTTAGTAATTTTATTTGCATTATTATCTTTTACATTTGAAAACCAAATAAACATTATTTCTTTTATTTCTCTTTTTATCATCAAGCAATTTTTCATACACTTCTGTATATACAAAATTAGATCTAACAGATCAAATCTCTACGAATGAACTTTACTTATTAACTAAACTTCCAAACGATCTATAATACTTGCAGTTAGTTTCTCGTGGTAGTTAAGGGTGAGTGTCCTTTATTATTATCTTATTTGTCTGTTTATTTATCACACCTTTTCCCCCCACCAGAGGCCTCAAAGGTATTTTTTCAAGTTATAGAAAAAATTTCAAAGTACAAATTGCTTTGTCCCTTGTTGTTCCCGACTCCATCCCTTGGTTACAACAATATTAATTTCAAAGCGCTCGGCCCACATGTTGAAGAATCAAAACAGATATTTACCTTCTTTAGCATTTAAGAAAAGTGAGACAATACAAGGCAAATGATCAAAGACTTTGTTAAACTGTGCAATGTGAAATTTAGTGTGATAGCCGGATATATCCAATTATCCAAGGCACAATCAATATTAGCTAAAACTTTTAGTTGTTCCATGAGAAGTTTTGACCCGTCCAAGGTAGGTCAGATGGGTCAAAGGAATGTAAATATTGTATCTCATATGTTGTAACTTCATCACCATTTTGATTCTCATCAAAGTGGAGGACATAATTAATTTTTCAAAATACCAACCATGGTACATCAAAATTTGAACTATAATCTCTTATTTATTTCCAAAGTTGAGTATGTGGACCTTTTGGATTGAATATATAGAAAAATCTAGTGTACATGAAATGAGAGGTTACAGATGTCTCCATATTTTATTATAGGTTTGAGACATCATTTTAGGTGTATTTGATTAATTGTTAAGGTATTTTTCCATGTTATTAGATATTTTCTTAATTCATATCTTGATTTGATGATTTATTACTTTTCGAGCATATTTGGTTTACTTTGTGTGTTAATGTGAAGCTCGTAAGGTTTATGAAATATAATTAGATGTAAAATCAATTCTAAGGAGTTAAGGAAAGAAAATAAAGGAGAATTAGGAGATAAAATGAAGGAAAGTTGAATTAAGAAAGGAAAAGTTACCAAATAAATCATCCAATTCTGCAGCTACGTCCACTAAAGTGAAGATAACTCCACTTCAGCTACGAATTTGAAGGAGCCTTTAAATAGTTAGGTAGATATTTTTGGTGCAGTCGTTTTGATATAAAGTGGGAGAAATGTGGCCCAGTCTCGAATGAGATATGACTAAAACAGTGAGCAGTGTTTATCTTATACTATATTTTAGGAAATAAATTTGAATTGGACTTGGACTCCGATTACTTGCCTTCCACTCCAAGATTTCGACCTAGGGTTAGAAAACACCTATAAATACACCCTCTTATCAGTGTAAACATGTCCTTTCCTAGTCCTTGCTTAAATATTAGTACTTAGTATCAAGTAGCAACATCAAGAGAAGGAAGTTGACAATATGTATCTTTATTTTAGTTTATTTCTCTTTAGCATGAACTTATTTTCCCATAGCTTGGTGTTACATATGCATAATCTTTGATTTCCATTTTCTTCTATTTAAGTTTTTTTGGGAAAACCTTTTTAAATCGATTGAGCTTCTTAACCTTTATATTTGTTTTATGTGCTTTGATGTATTAACCGTAGTTCTTGCTAGTGCACGAGTATAGTCTAACCCATTAATAGCAGTTGGATGGTCACCCGGAAGGGGTGTCTATTTGTTGAAACACCACATAAACGTCTAGTATGCGGTAATTATCCTAACAGGCTTGCCTAACTAGATAGTCATTAGGGTTTATGATAAACCACTGATCACTGCGCAGGGTCCCCTTACCTAAGGCCCCTGGTAATTATTAGGTCGCCACCTAAGTCCACCCGCAAGGGGGTTAGGAGGAATATAGAATCCTAGGTACTTACTTTAAGAGCTTTAGTAACCCTTATAACTAGTAGAAGAAATAGAAGGATAAGTGCATACACGCAAACTTGAGCTATATCTATCATCTCATTCTTACATATTTATTTTATTTGCATTAAATATTAGTTTAATCATTATCTCCACAATTATTCATATTTACTTTATTGTCTTTTAATTCCACGAACTAATCATTACTATACTTCCTTCTAACTCAGTCGTATAACACACTAAGTCCCTGAGAACGAATCATACTTACTATTAAAACTTGCATACGATCTGTGATACTTGCAGTAACGTGATTGGTTAGGTGATAGTTCTTACTTTTATTATCATTATTTTATCACACCCTACCAACCACCAAGTTTTTGGCGCCGCTGCCGGGAACTTGTGTCTCGTTAGCTTGTAAGTTTATTTTTTAGTGTAATAGTTTTTAGTAATTTTTTTAATTCACGCTTTCTTTTTGTTTTTATCTCTTCCAGGTTTCGGTGTATGCTCGAGAATCCTGAAAGTGTATTAAGGGCTTACAATAAACGTTCAAGAGAAGAAAAGAAGCAAAAAGAAGCCATGGCTATTATAGAGGATAATTTAATTCCACCTAAGGAATATAATCTCAACAGTAAAAACAATCAATGAATACCGATTCCTCAGGTATTACCTATTCCTAAAGTAATAGCACCACAATGAGGAGATGCCAGAAATATCAACGTCCCTAACAAGATCTTCCACTCTTTGGAGCACCTTTTTGAGTTCAACCATTATGGTATCGTCCTCCAGTGATCCAAGATATAAAGTTCATGCCCGATCAGGGTATGCTCAGTCAGTTTACAAGCTATGGACTCTATAGTGGTGCAGCGATTCAAGATCCGGTAAGAGCGATTCAGAAGTTTAAGCAGAATTGTGATGCCTACATTCTATATCATATACTCACTAAAGTATATGCTTTTAGGCTATTAAAAACATTCTACATCTAATTCCATCTCTAAAAATTTCTCCTAAAAAATAATGAATCGCATAAAATGGAGATGAGGGACAACAAATACCCACACCCCCAACTCAAAAATTAGTCGTGTCCCCACGACTCGAAACAGACTCAATAAAAACTAAAAACTAATATGTATATTGCAAGTAGAGAAATGGTAGGGAAGAGAAAAAACATACTCTTCGAGGCTATTTCCTCACAAGATAAATACCCAAGATAGGGTGCAATACTTCTCTTCTTGTATCACCATATTCGCATTCACTTACCTCCTATTGTTCTCCATCCCAATTTTTCTCTTTGATTCTTCTTCATCTTCCTCACATTAGCTAATGTATCTGTTCCTCACATTATCTCCCTTCCTTGCATCATCTCCCTTGACCTCTAACTCAAAATTCTACCACTTTTGTAATTACCCCTTGATGTGGGTGGATAAGGTATTATTTGGAGTGGGAAAGGTGTGAGGATTATGTTTCTTTATGTGGGTGTGATGTAATTTTTCTTGGATGAGAAGGAGTTAAGAAATTTAGGAAAATGGTTTTGAAAATTTTGGTTTTGATTCTTTGATTCTAGGTGTTTTGGAAAGATTTGGGTGGGTAATTTTTTCTTATAGAATTGTAAGGATGGATTTGGATATGAACTTATGGTTATTTGGTGTTGTTTTGACGTGATTTTAAGGTTTGGTAAAGTTTCAATGAAGTTATATGGAGTTGGGTGCTTTAGGGAAGAAGGGGGATTAAGGTTTGTGAGGTATAATGTGGCAAACCTTCTCTTAGGTTGACCTGTCGCGATGAGCACCGGCATGTCGCCTGTGGGGCGGGTATGCTGGTCAAATATCTTCATGCTTCTGACCTTGACCCATCGCAACCCTTTCTCGCATTTGTAGACACGGTTACTGCACCGGTATACCGGTCGTGGGACCGGTATGCCGGTCCTGCCTCGCAAAACTTCTGACTTGAACTTTCGTATGGACAGCATGCCAGTTAGGCATTGAATTTCTCTGACTTTGACCTTAATGTGGACCGTCGCGATACTTTGAGGTGGGCCGGTAAGCCGGTCGTGGGACCGGTATTGTTTTTCGCAAACTTCTTCACCCCAAACTCTTTTTCTATGTTACATACACATCAAAAACACTCTATACCTTTCTCATTAAAGCAATAAACATTAAAACACATAAAAAGTACTAATAGACACTAAAAATCTAAACTAATAAAGCAATTTAAACTTGGGGTGTCTCCCAAGAGAACTTTTATTTAACGTCATTTAAAGTTTGACGTGTTACCTCCATTATTCCTTGATGATGTAACCTCCCAAACAACGGGTTAGGCTATGAATGTCTACAATTCGAAGCCTTTGACCTCTCAAAGGTCGTATCTCTATTAATTTTCCGTCACCACTCGAGTAACAACAAATGGCCCCATCCACGCATTTTTGAAACCTCGTGGCATATTGTCTTGTCTGGAGGCCTTCCAAGCAACCTTAGTTACAACCCCAAACTCATCTTTAGCTCTTTTCTTCATGGGTCATGGTGGTGGTCCTTTTCTTTAACCTCTTTAGATACTTTAGGAACAATGGGGAACTCAAGTGGCAAATCCTCAAGCTTCTTGTCCAAAACATGGGATGTTTCAATTTTTTCTTTTATTATGAGGACCACATTTTCAACCTCGATCTCTACACTCGCATTCTTACTCCTTTCTGAGATAGCTTATGTGAATACTTGTTGCAATGTGAGTTCTTCTGTATCACTTTCAAGCATTTGGGCGTAGGTTTCATCTTCTTTGAACGTCTTTACAAATGCTTTATCGATGTCACCTTTTGAATGATTCGTCATAATAGGGTTGGTTCTCACATCAATGAAGTACTAGGTGGTGAACCATCCTAGCCTCTTCTTCTCTCTCTTTTCTAACCAAGATCTCGATATTTGATTTCTCTAAACGCGGCTTGGATAGGTTTTCTATAGATGAAATCATCCCTTCACAAGGTTTAGTTTCAACTTCACCTCGATTACCAACAGTTATCTCATCTATGCTCAGCGTGGTTGGTTATTCTATAGTTGGAATCTCCAGTTCACTAGGTGTAACTTGTGGCGATTCCACTTCCTTCTCTTTTTGAAGGCTAAACTCTTCAATCACATCGAACCGAACATCGCTATCTTGATTGGCCCCATAATAAATATTTGTACCTTGGCCAATTTGCATAGATGATCTTTGTTGTAATTTCCCAATTGTTTCAGTGAGTTGTGTTAATCAGTGCTCCATAAATTGATGTTGTTGTTGCATACTTTGCACTAATGATGTAGTAGCATCGATCTTGATGAAACGGTTGATGGAATCTTCCAACTTTCGACGCCTTTCCTCATGATCTCTAAAGCTCCCTTGTGACAAATTCATGCAAGTTTGCAGTTCATTAAGGGAGATTTGCAATTGAACATACCAGGACTGTGGTGGAGCTTGAACTTGATAAAGAGAATTCTGCATACCTAAAGAAACCGAAAAGAGACTAAAACAAAACAAATGTAAAACTGAAAACGAATTGAACTACTAAACTAACTTAATCACAAATAAAATAACTACAATAAATCCCCGGCAGCGGCGCCAAAAACTTGGTGGCGGTAGAGGTGTGATAAAATAATGAATAAATATATATAATAAAAGAACTCAAACCCAATACTACCACGAGAAAATCACTGGAAGTACACAGATCGTTTGCAAGTTATAGTTGATAAATCAGATTCGTTCTCAAGGACTTAAGTAGTTATTGCAACTCTGTGTTCAATATTGGAATAGATGTTTTAAATGTCTTGATTAGGAAGATCAGAGAGTAAATTGTTTTGTTTCCTATTCAAATATAAATAAAATAAATATAAATAATTATGCAAATAAGATAAGGAGATGCAAGTATGACCTATCCTTTTGAATTATGATTACTAAGAATAAGGGTGAATGGGTAATTTTACAATAGTTGGGATTCTAATGTCTTCCTAGCTCCCGTCAGGGTAGACTTATGAGCTATTCTACGGTATTCCTGACCCCGTTAGGGTGAAAATATTTTACCCAATTGTCTACGTGGTTAGTTAAGGCCACCAAGCTCAATAATGGACACCACACGTTTATATCCTAATTATCTAATACTAATTTAACAAAAGAATATATATGGAGAAGTGTAGAATTGATGCAGTGAAGTTTCAGCTCTTGATTCTTCCTCCTCTAGATCCTCTTGATTGCTTTTATGATGATTTATGGATGTATATTACGCCTATGAAGCCAAGAGATGATTTTCTATGGTTAGGAACTAATAAATATAGGCGTTAGGTCGAAATCTTGGAGTGTAGGCCAAGTCTTAAAATCCTATTCCAACTCAAATTCGTATTCCTAACTTGTAGGACTGGATAAACACAATAGATTGCAACAATCATATCTCTTTCGTTACTAGGCAAAATTAGTGTACCACCTATCAAAATGACCACAATTCAAAGAAGTCTCTGACCCTAAAAGGGTGCATTCAAATACACAATGTATTTTCCGTAGTCTTCAAAACACTGGACGTCTCTATAGCTTGGCAGATTTATTCGGCAGCTTTCCCTTTCCTAAATCAATTTTGTTTCCTTTTAACTCTTGATCACAACTTGGATATTATTTCCTCAACTTCTTAATATTGATTCGGCATCTAATTAAATCAATTTACCTAAGAGCTTCACATTTAACACACAAATTACACTAAAAATACTTTAAAGGTAATATATCTCCAAATCAAGGTAAGAACTGGAATATATCAAATAATAGGTAAAATCCCTCAAATAAGCACATAATACACCTAAAATGATGTCTCACGAGTAGATTAATTCATCACAAATAGAGAGACATCAATCATTAAGGAATAGCTGGTTTATTATCTTGCTTTACATACCTTTAAATGGCAGTCTCTTAATCAAGTGAGGGAGTTGATTCACCCCTCAGTAAAATTTTGAGGACCCCTACCTCTTTCTAACATACCCCTTAAGGAATTAGAGCTTGTACATTTGATCATGTTACACATTCAGGAATGTTTATCTAAGGGTCCATGTAGATGGACATAGTCGTACTAGGTGATTCTTCTGGTGAATGGGACCCAATCCTCTCATACGAACATTATAATCTCAACAGGTTTTTAGGTTGGAGTTACATATCTATTGGATCCAAATGCTCACTCAATAACCTTTCGTAGAGATTGAATCTAGGTTTATAGTTTCAATCGTGTTAACTTTAAAAGGTTTTAGGTCAGAGTATCATGTCGAAGGGATTTTACTTCTTACTAGATAAACTTTATGAGAGATGAATCGAGGTGTACAATTTATAATATGTTAACCTTAATAGTTTTTAGGTCGGAACCCCATGTTAAATAGGTTTTACTTCTTACTTGATAACCTTTTTGAGAGATTGAATCAAGGTTTACAATCTTGACCGTGCTAACCTGAATAGGTTTTAAGTCAAAGATCCATATTGATTGAATTTATTTTCATACTCAATAACCCTTCTTAGATATTGAATAGAGGTTTATAGTTCTGACCATGTTTATCCTTAATATATTTTAGGTCAAAGTTCCATGTTGATGGAATTTATGTTCATACTCGATAAATCTTCTTAGAGACTGACTCGAAGTTTATAATTTTGACTGTATATATCCTTAATAGGTTTTTAGGTAGAAGTTCCATGTTGATGAAATTTATTTTCATACTCGACAACCCTTCTTAAAGAGTGACCCGAGATTTGTAGTTTCAACTGTGTTAACCTTAATAGGTTTTGGTCATATTTCCATTTCGATGGAATTGTTTTCATACTCGACAATCTTTTTTTACTCGATAACATTCTTAGAGATTGAATCGAGGTTCATAGTTTCGATCGTGTTAACCTTAACAGGTTTTAGGTCAGATTTCCATGTTAATAGAATTATTTTTGTACTCGATAATCTTTCTTAGAGACTGAATCAGGGTTTATAGTTTATACCATGTTAACCTTAATAATTTTCTAAGATTTAAGAAGAAATACAACCCTACACAAATGACCTACGTATATGAGGTTCTATAATTGAGATTTATTTTCTGCACTATTTTAACCATATTTGTGTGGAGATATTTGTGAACCTTCGGATGCAAGTTCCAGATTTTTTTAAACTATCACATATTAACAACGTTGAGTGAGGATGCATAGTATATGCATCCACACCTCAATATCTGAATGATTGAATTTGAATAAAAGTAGTGGTATAATTACCATGCAGTCGCGGTCTAGTATTGGTATGATTTCTATATAACTTCCACCTAGTATGGATAGTATCAGGCCTCCTTTAGTTAGACATATGTAACTTTCTGAGGCTTTAAGTTCCAATATTTACCAGTAAAATAAATTTACCTAGAGGGAAAGATCAAGATCATTTTTGTAAATAGATAACAAATACACATATACTGTTAATAATAGATTTATTAAGATAACAACAATTTATCAAAATTTAATTCATAGTTTTTAGCTAGCTATAGGTTGGTTAATTGTTACTCTCATGTCAAGCTATTTAATACCATTGTGACATATGAGCTTGATGATGCCATTCTCTATAGATTCCTTCTCAAGGTATATTTTTTTATCATCAACCAATACATAAATTCAAAGATAGAAGTATTGCGAGAAATATAATATAAAGATTCAAAGAAGTGGAATATAACCCTAACTACAGACATAACTGGATATACTTTTCCAGAATCTTGGGATTGTATGATCAAGACAATAACTTTCCACTTACCAAGTACAAATATAGATAATATTGTAATCATAAAATTAATACCATGATAACTCAAGGTAATTGATGGTCATGAATAATGATATGGTATAAGGTCAATTGATGTTTGACTGCACGAACGAGGAGGGATGTCAGGATGGCGACACGCATATCGTACATCGGTACTTGAGATGCTCACATCACAATATTCTTAACCAAGTAATCATTGTTTGACACTTTTATTGCATGGAGGTCATAGTAGAGGTTGATCGTAATAGTAGGTGGCATGCATACGGTCACGTAAGTGATTCTCCATGGTCAAACTCACCGGTACATCTAAATATATATAAAAGGGACATGCAAGGATCACTGTACTAGTTAGTATGTGTCTTGTAGGATCAGATACTTTGAATCTTAAGTGTGTACGGTTCAAAAGATTTTGTTAAGTACTTATGTTTTGATATACCATGTGTGCGGGTCAATAACGACCCTATATCTTTTTGTATTGTGTATACTTCTTGACGCATCACGACGTGTACGCGCAAAAAAGAATTTAGGAGATATATATTTCATAGTAGGGTTGTATTCTTATCTCTCTCTCTCTCTCTCTCTCTCTCTCTCTCTCTCTCTCTCTCTCTCTCTCTCTCTCTCTCTCTCTCTCTCTCTCTCTCTCTCTCTATCTCTCTGTGTGTGTGTGTTTGTGTGTGTGTGTGTATGCTTTACATATGCATTGAGACTAGATAATTTTATTCTTGTAGGGATTGTTGGAAAATGGGTTTTGACCCTTTAGTAAATGGTTCACTCTAGTTTAAAATAATATTTACTTTCGTAGATACAAAAAAAGTTGTAGCCCTTATATCTGAGAGTTATAAAATTCTTCAAAATGGTCAAAACTATTTAGTACTGAATGAAATATTAAACTCTCAAAGTGAATTATTTTCTGAAATTACTAATTTTGAATTCCAACAAATATTTTTCTGAACGATCATCTTTTTCAAGAAAAAATAAATAGTTTTCTAATTTTTAATTATAACCTTTATAGGACGGTATCCCTCCCTACATATTGTTTTTCTAGCCTCTTTTTAACTGTTGTCTCACACCTATAAATACATGACCATTAAATAGTATTTCGATCATCATTTTTTTGAAATGTATTTGTAATAAAAATGAGAGAGTTATTATGTTCGAAGTGATCCTAAGATTTCAAGTCTCTGTCTATTCAGATAGATTTTTGTTGTATCCTGGAGATTAAGTCCAAACATACATAAGACGCTAGTTTCTTGTCATGAAAACCTTCACGACATCGGATAAAATACAAGTCTCTAAAAGTACCATTGTTATACCTTTGAAAAAATTTCTGGTTTATACACTTTATTGTACAACATCCATGATATTTACAAGAAAAAAACAAGGCTCAAAATAAGGGTTTAACATCACTCAAAACTTCTTTCCACCTTGACTCTATCAAGGAAGTTGTATACGAAACATTATTAAGACTTACAGAACCAATACAGAGAATTCTAATCTTCTCAATAAACCGCTACTTTCCAAGACTTATAACTGTAACAACCGTTATTTCTCCATTATATCCATAAGCATGGATTTGAACCCCAGAGGAACTCAGAATTTAAAAGGAGCTTGAATGCCCTTGGATGAATTTCCTTCAAAGAATGATGTGCGCTAACAAAATTACATAGTTGTTGCATCAGGTACTAATCATGTATCCAAGGTCCGAACCACTATAAACCCAAACCTTGCCATTTTTTTGTACTCATTGCGACCAAATAAACCACACTACATAATAAATTAAACAACGATTATGGTTTAACTAATGAGTAAAAGGGTAAGAACCCATTTAACATTGGCCATGACAAGAGAAACCAAGAATAGGTAAACGTTTACAAAAATGAATTGATAATCTACTAAAAAGTAAAAAGTTATTGAAAGAAAATGAAATAAAATCGAACTTACTATAAAGATGAAATAGTTGTATAGTTAAAATTAAGCAATATTTTATAGCTAAAATTAAGCAATATTTTATAACTAAATTCATGAAGAAGAACCTAAGAGAACTAGAGAGAAAATATCCCGCCACTCTAACCAATCATTCGTTTAACCTTCTTATATCTTCTTTGGGCATTATTTTACATTTATTAACACCACTTAATAGTTTATTATATAATTACCATAAACCACATTTAGAAAACTAAATTTAACATAAAAACTCCTTATATGCCCAATTACATGTTTACCCCTTTATGAATAATTGACTTGCTTAAAAAAAGAAAAATAACAAGTATAAATAAAAAAATCTGAAAAACAAATCATTAAGCAAAAAAACTCTCATAGCTCATAGGTTAAACACATCTGCTACTACTCATCTAATTCAAGCTTATATCTTCTAATTCAAGCTACAAATATGTAACTGAATCAAGCAAATCTATTTGGTAATTAACGGGGAAATCAAGCAAAGGCACTCAACCTGCGAAATTATATCGAAGCTTTGTAGAAACAACTATTCAAATGCAGTTCATATTTCAGTAAATGTTTGAATACTACTGAATATTTATTATGTGAAAGTGCATTACTAGTTTTATTTGTGAGTGAATGCATAATATCATTTCTAGGGAATCTGAAATGCAGATTATCTAATTTGTGATTACAAAATAATATGTAGCAATGTCAAAGGTATGATTTTAAAGAATGAACTCAGGTTATATTATAGAAATGTAGGATGTAGGATTTTAAAGGATGAGATTCGATTATAATGTATAAATGTAGCACCCATCGCAGAAACTATTGAAGTATGAGCTCTGATTATAAGTATATGGGTAATAACAGAGTATGTGCTTGGCTTTTGATGTAGGATCATGTTATTATGTTAAGTAATGCATGAATCATATGTAATGTGTAATGTATAATTATAGGTAAAGGGAAAAAATTAAGATATATTGAAAGAAAGTAGAATATACAAGCGAATTTTACTGTATTGCTCTTGTCTTGGACAATTATGATGGAAATATTATGTTTCTAGATGAATTAGTGTAATATATTAAATTAAATATATTTTTGTGATATGATTTTAGTGGTGGAGATTATATAAACTAATGGTAGTTGTGTGTGTCTACGTTTTAGTTATATAGTTGTATGGTACTTGATGGGACAGATCCTACTATAGTTTATCTCATCAAAATATTTTTAATAGATTTCTCAAGCAAATAACATGTTAATAGGTAAATGGAGTTATTTCACTAGCTAAATGGTTCAATAGTTTCATATTTAATGTAATTGAGAAGACCCTAAACAGAATGAGTGTGCTTACATAGTTTAAGATAAAATGTTTACATCTTGTGGGATTTGTCCCATCAAACTATGAATTTGATGGGACAAATCCCATTTGTTCTAAATCGTTGAAGTCTTCCCATCGGTGACTACGTTTACTATAAAGTATTGTATTTGTATCAAAATTGATAATTAAATGTTAGGAAATATATTTTTTCTATAAAATTGAGGTTTGATTGTCTTTGGGTTCATATATGACAATCAAGCTTAGATCTTCATTGGATGGTTTGCATCAAATATTGAGAAAAGGAAATGTGAAAAGAGAACACATTATAGCTTTCAAGATGATAACTTTTTATCGTTTGATTAAGACTCTGTATAGTAGAAAAGAAAAGTGAAGAATTACAAGGAAAAACAATGTAGTCACAATAGCTCTAACAGAAACTTATGATCTAGACACACATGGACTAAAACTTGGGGACAAGACATTTCACATCAGCGAGAAGGATGTGAAATTAATATTGAGGGTTGAAGTAGGAGAGACTATGATACCTCTTTTTACAAAGAAGATGGTCCAACAATCAAACTGATTCAAAATCCAATTCCCAAAACAAGCAGGAGATCTTATGAATGATGCACTAAAACATAAAATATAAGAAACATTGAACGAGAATACAAAACAAGGAAGTACTACATAATTTTGCACGATTTATGTGCATTCACGGGTTTCACACGTCTTTCTGCCCATATGATGCAGGAATAATTGATTGGTGGATCGTAGGAGTATCGAAAAATCTGGATAGGCCAAAAACATGCATGGGTAAGAGAGATGAGCATAAAGTTGATGTCAATTAAATCACGGAAAACAACACATGTGAAAGTTCCAAGTTGCATGATTGAGGTAATTTGGTCTATATAAATGAATATAAGAAAAAAACATTAAAATTATATTGATTGGTTTCCTAAATAGTATGTGTTTTTTTGCAGGCCTTATTCTTCGAGCACTCTAGCAACTGGACTCCGAAAGAAGAGCATGCATATCCGAGGATATTCAAGTGGATTAGAAGAACAAAGGGGAATGGCGGGTTTTTAACTAAATATATTGACTTGGTGCGTAACGATATTGTAAGATATTTATTTAATAGAAACAAAATTAAATTATTTGAAAAACTTGAAGTTTTTGCTCGATATGTTAATAATTAAATCAAAAAAATGCAGGTGATCAGGGGATAACTAGAGATAGATCCACAAGAATAACAAACAGTAGATGTGGCAAATGGAAATGACTTTAGTGATAATTGGAGCGAGGAAGAGGAAGAATATTATTATGAAGATGATAGTGAGACTGAAACAGAGGAGGAAGATAGTGAGGCTGAAGAAACAGGAAAGAATGAGCAGTAAAAGAGAAAATGAGGAGGCACATGAGGCTAAAGAGTCAGGAAAAAATGATAACGAGAAAACAAAGACTCAGACACAAAGCCGACATGGTTAATAGTCTGAGAAAATAATCATGTGGATATGGATAACACTGAAATGAAAGTTATCAAAACAATGAAGCAGGAGATGAGATTCGAAAAAATTCACTATCATCTCTATATTACAAAAAATTGCACTACGTCCCTGTATAACTCGAAATTGCACTTCAACTCGATAAACTTTTTGAAAATTCTGCTAATAGTCCCTATATTTCACAAAATCTCATTTCTAGTCCCTAAATCTTTCAGAAATTCCCTATACTATCCTAAAAATTTTGACATTTCCTCTATCAGTTCCTACAGTTCACAAAATTGCACCATTAATCCCTATATAACTCAAAATTACAATATACTTATACATATTATCCATTAAAACAAAAAATTAAATCCATTTAATTTAATATGTATGTATATAATGAATAAGGGTTAAAATTTTACTCTTTGAAAGAAGATAACGGAGAGATGTAATCAACGACGGAGGGGAGTAATCGAAGGAGAGTGGGATCTGGGAAGTTTACTAAATAAAGTGTATAACCTATTATGTATTTTATAATGTTCGAAACCTTTAACAACCGCTTGATAGTCGCTAAAGATCAAGTTAGTGGTTGTTAGAGGGTATTGTCAAAAACTAGGCAGACAAATTTGTTCCGCCAATATATTTGAATCGCGTTTTTAGCGGCTATCAAAATGGTTGGTAAAGGTTCAAGACCTTTAGCTACCACTTGGTGGTAGCTAGAAATCGAGTAAGTGATCGCTAGAGGGCATTGTAAAACAATTGAGCTGGCAAAGTTGGTTCACCAATTCTTTGAATGAGTGGGCACCGAAGTGGTCGTTAAAGGTTGAAAACCATTAAGTACCATCTGCTGGACGTCGCTAAAGATCAAGTAAGTGGCCTGTAGAGATCATTGTCAAAAGTTGGTTCGCCAAATTTTTTAAATTAGGCTTTTAACGACCACCGAGCAATTGGTAAAGGTTCAAGACTTTTAGCTATCATCTGGTAGTCGCTAGAGATCAAATAAGTGGTTGTTAGAGGGTATTGTCAAAAATTGAATGAGTAAAGTTGATTTTCCAAATTTTTTGAATTGAACTTTTAATGATTAATCTAATCTGTAAAAATTTGAGATTTTTATTCATCATCTATTGGTCGCTAGAGTTATAATTGCTAGTGAAGTGATTGTAATAGCGATGTGTACATGAAACCATTAGCATATTTACTCTTTGGTTAATCATTAAGATACACGAGTGGATGATAACTTATGAGTAATCAATTGACAATAAACTTAAGAGCTTCTATTTTCTAGAAATGTCTTATGGTCCAAATCTGTTCATTGAATATTAATATCATTTAAGGTAGTCAAAGATGAAGTTGAATTTAATACCTACATGTTTAATTACTTATTTGTTTATAAATCAAGTTTGAATTCAATGACCAATTTTAATTCTATTATTTCTCTATTAAGACTTTTTCAAGGCATGCTTGATTTATTTAAGAATGACATTATATTTTTTATATTCAAACCAAAAAAATTCATTTTATTTTTATTCTATTTTTGTCAAACAAGACCAAGTCTGATCTTATTGTTGGTTGAAGACCAGAGCTTCCAGCAAATTACAAGATCTTTGAGCCGACATAGCTCCAATATTCCACAGAAACTGTCGTATTCTAATGCAAGTGTGACTTAACATAATTTGTAGGAAATTCTTTGTAAGTAGTACTAGTCAAGGTTAGCAAGTCATCGTCGTGGACATCAATCTACCTACAGAATATGTATTAGAAAATTCCTATATATGATTATTCTATAATATCTTTTCATTATAAGAACATGACCATCCAAGTCCAAATCGATTTCTTATCTAGAAAGATGAGAGATATGAGGTTGGTGAACATACACCATGATCATGTCTTGGTGTTATTTCTAGTAATATTGTTGTCAAGCTTTATGAAGGTGCAACTATGTGGAGCTGATCAACGACTAAGTAATCATCATCATGATCATAAGCAGGACATTAGTAGTGTTAAGGTGGTGGTGGATATGAATATTGGAGTGATTGTTGATATGGGATCATCGGTTAATAAGGTTGTCCTAGACTGCATTAACATGGCAACTAAGGATTATACACTAAATGGAACTACCTCTGCAAACATTATTCTTCACACCAAGGATTCAAAAGGCGACCCATTCACTGCTATAACCATTGGTAAATTAATTTCTCTATCAATATTAATCATAGACGTGTGATGTTTTCTAAAGTGTGAGTAATCTATCATTGCTACTTTCTTGTTTTATTTTAGTATTTCCATCATCTTAGCTTCTCCTTTTTTTGTTTAAACCTTGTTTTTTCTTTATCATGACTTATATCATGGCTATCTTGATCCTATCTTTATTCTTCAAGCTAAGCTCACGTACATATAAATTATGCATTATGTACACTCATGCCTATAAGAATATAAGTAATGTGCAACTCAACATCCCAGCTTACTAATGGAATGAACATTTAACCGAAAGATTAATGATATTAACCACCCAAACTCATACAACCTATGACGTGTCGTAATTTGATTGGAAGTAAATCGTTAATCAAATCAAGAAAATAAATAAATTAACGATTTACTTCCAACCAAATTACGCCACGTCTTGGGTATGTGTGGTGGTATATATCATTACTCTTAACGGAAAAAAATAATACACAGATAGGTTACTCACACTTTAGATAATATCAATGCTGCGCACAGTACCACTGGCGGCGACATTTATCTTTGTTAGTGGTCCAAAAATTCGTTGTGAAAGACTTTTTGATCATTCGCGACAACTTGTTGTCGTTAATATTTGGTCGCTACAAATTCGTCGATAGAGACCATTATTGGCGACTACCTTTTGGTATGTCTTCGTGAATATTCAGTTGCACGAGTGACGAAAAATCGTCGCCAATAATAGAGTTTAACGACGACTATTATGTCGTCATTATTTATTTTTCTAGGGAATACTGTTGTAGTCGCCACATTTGTGTTATTTACGACGACATTATTGTCGTCGGTAATATCTACATATTAGCGACTACACATTTTCTATTTTTTTGCGACGACTTTGTAGTCGCTAATGATTTTTTTTATAAAATTATTTATTAACCATGTCCATTTGTAATTCTTTTTTGCATATATATTAATAAAAGTAATGCATAAATTAAACAGAAATATATAATATTAAAATAATTTGATAATTAAAATAAAGTCAAAATAGGAATATAAATAAAATCAATAGGAATATAGAATAAAGTCAACAAACATAGATCGATCAAACACATCAAAAAACTAGGGATAAGATAAATGTTCTTCATCTTCTTCACGTTCTGTTTCATCTTCAACATTCTCATCTACAATTGGTCAACTACCAGAGACGGAGGCACATGTGGGAGGGTTAGCTTGGCCTGGTGAGAAAGTCAAAAGTCTCACAGCTCTCCTACACTCATTTACGAACCCATCACATCGGTAATGTCGGCTATCGTAAAAACAGGGGAGTGGGTACCAGCAGTCGAACTCGTGGATCGATTGCCTGGGGGTGTGTCGCCGGACGAATTTGGGAAACATGATAATTATTCAAGGCGGTCATCATATTGATCATACTCACGTGTCGAAGGAGCAGGTCAAAATATGCATCTTTTCTTTGTTGGCGGTCTCACTCCGGGTGCCCAATTCCTAGTCGATGGGCCTAACCCTACCTTCGCGTCTTCCTCCACAACATCCACATGTTCCTGGAGCGTCAAAGAAGGTGCGGATGATGGATTTGTATGACCAATACCGTGACTGTGTCTGGGTGATTTTCTCTTTTATCATTTTCTAGAGCGCAGCTTGTTACATTAAATAAATACATTTCAAATTCTAAAACATCAAAACATTTATTATTTTAAATATTAATTTTTTTAGAGAAATAATTACATCGGCCTTCTGGTATTTCGGGTCCACCATTCATTTTTCTTATCATCCCAACCGACGTGCTCGAAGAAGCCACCCAATGGTGGAAGTGGGATCTGCTGCTGGGTCTGCTAATCAGGTTACTGTCATCGATCTCGATGTCGGTTTCTTTAGTTTTTCATGTTCCATTCCAATGTATAATCATTAATCTAAATAATATTAATAAGTAAATATTTATTCTAGTAAAACAATATGTATCTCATAAATAATATCCCAAGTCCGGAAATAATTCCGTGACACTGCACCATTGGACTGTGTTTGTTTTTTTCCGGTTTCCCGCATTAGCCTTAGCCTGATTCTGGATAATTTTAATTTAACAAAATTATTAACATATAGTAAAATCATGTATCGTATATTAAAACATTATTACCTTGATCTTCTCGGTATCTCAAATCTTACAACTCTTTCCCCAATTCTTGTCACTCATGTCATCGGGTTTTTCCCCTTCAAATAGTATTCCATCTTGACGATGTACTTGAATTCTTTGTACCTCTCTTGCGTGTTTTTATTGATTTTCTGAGCTACAGTGTCCCGGTCATCCCTTCTCCTCCAACTCTCTATGTCAAAGAATTCTTGTATTCAACAAAAACAAGTCAACCGTCATCGATGACCAACGAATCAGGAACGTCTTTTTATTTCTTGTGACATAGGGGGAACTCTCTCCCTGACCGTGATCCCAATAACCTGGGCAACGTGCTTTACGTACTCTCCCGTCGGATTCCACGTGTCGTCTAATATACAAAAGCCCACTGGTAATAATTCATCTAAGTCATCTAATGCCTTCAACGTAGATTTCAGGCTGGCCTTACCCCTGGCCTTTTCTTCCTCTTTTTTGTTTTTGAACACATTGAATAAATATATAATTGATAATAATAAAACAAGTATTCTAGCTACAAATATCGTACCTAAAGCATTACAATTGGCTAAGTACCGATTAGGGTTATGTGCAGGATCCCATCATCACCATCTCCACTATGTGATCTCCCAAGTACATTAGTCATATGTAAATTATACAAGTAATACAAGATAGAATTCCAAATTTTTAAATAAGAATAAATAAAACATATATCGCAAACAAATTGAAATTTAAACTATAATGTTGAAATTACAACTATTCGGCAATAAAAAAATATATTTTAATTTTAATATCTCTTCCGACGACTCAAACATTATAAACAACGGACACAAGTTTGTTGCTAATGCCAATTGAGACGGCGACTTAATTTCGAGAATGATTATTTGTTGCGAATGGGTTGTCTCTAGCGACGACGAGCATGTAGTCGCTAATGCTGCTGACGTCGCTAGAACAGCGCGAGGTAGTAGTGTGTCTTTGTTTTATCATCATTTTAAGTGAAGATGAAGATCGGGTCAAGCTGATTAATTTCTGAAAACAGAGCCATATATAGAGGGGTTAATAAAATATGGTTGTCGAGTAACCCCTTTAACAATTCAAATCATAATTACAAAGGAAATATAAATTATATTGCGTGCATTTTCTTAGCGTATGTGTAATGGTTTGAATGTTTTGTGATTGAAGCTAAGCATCTTATACAAGTGATGAAAGTAGAGGCACTCATAGTTATTCCAGAAATGACAAGTGAAGCATCGATAATGGCTACATTTGGAGATCAAGCTAATGTTCCTATACTCTCTTTTACTAATTCATTTCCAACTTCCCACCATCATCCTTATTTTCTGCAAATCACAGAAGATAAAAATACCACTTTTGAACCAATATTTGCCCTTGTAGAAAAATTTAATTTGAGTAGTATTGTTATCATTCACGAGGCAGACACTAATGATCATATTCTACCACAACTTGAAGAATTCCGACAAAGAAGCATTCAAGTCGTTTATAGGGACGCCCTTGACATGATCACTGATGATCAAGGCCTTCATAAGCTCAAGATGATGCAAACATCAGTCTTTATTATTCATACATCACCATCTCTTGCATCTAAAATTTTCATTAACTCCAAAAGATTAGGAATGATGACTAAAGGATATGTTTGGTTGGTCACTAGTAAAACCATGAATTTCTTTGATTCCTTGGACCCTTTAGTCTTAGAATCAATGGAAGGAGCATTAGGTTTTAAATCTTATGTTCCACCCTCAACCAACCTTCAAAATTTCACTTTGAGGTGGTCGTCAAGGGGATCTGAAGTTGAATTTATAAATCAAGAACAGAGATCGAACTTAAACGTTTTAGGTTTAAGGGCATACGATACAATTTCGGCACTAGGAAAGGCAACTTCAAGTCTATCTCTCGCTGATCGAACAAAAGTTACAAATTACGGCTCAAAATTTCTAAGTGAAATATCCAAAAATGAATTTAGTGGTTTAAGTGGTGATTTTCGAATAACGAATGGGAAACTAATCGTCAAGGGGTACGAAGTGGTGAATGTTATAGGTAAAAGACACCGTCAAGTCGGGTTTTGGACATCGCATAACAATAAATTCGCTAAAGATATTAACAATTCAGAAGATGATGATGATCCTGGCCTAGAGACCATTATCTGGCCAGGTTTATCGACAGATATCCCCAAAGGTTGGTGGTTTGGAGTGAGTGGTAAATGGCTAAAAATCGGTTATCCTCCGTCTGGTTTCAAGGAATTCATAAACACTCAACATGTTAACAATGAAACGATTGTCAGTGGATTCTGTAAAGATGTATTCGATGCTGCTATTAAGAACTTAGGGTATGACGTACCTTATAAGCTAATAGGAATTCCTTATACAAATGCTTCCTCTTACAGTGATCTTATACGCCAAGTCTATGAGAAGGTTTGTTATTTAATTCTTTGGAACATATCTTCATTCTGAATTTTAGTGATTTTTTAATAATTAATGTATGTGCAGCAATATGATGGTGCAATTGGTGATATATCTATCACATCTACTAGATCTGAATATGTTGACTTCACAATGCCTTACACTGATTTAGGGCTGTCAACTGTAGTACGATTGGACCGAAGAAGGGACATATGGTTTTTCTTACAACCATTTGATACAGATATGTGGATTACCGTTGCATGTTTCTTTGTTTTGGTTGCTGTAATAATATGGCTATTTGAGCATCGTATAAACGAAGAGTTTCAAGGTTCTCGAGCTCATCAAATTGGAACAAGCTTGTGGTTCTCTATTTCAACTCTTGTTTATGCTCATCGTAATCTCTCTCTTTCTCTCTCTCTAAATCAGATAATTCTGAAAACTTGTATAAGTGATTAGATTAAATTAATATTAAATCAGTTTTTAGAGTTTTAATGGTAAAAATTAATTTTGGGGAATTTTAGGCTAAACGAGGAAGAAGGGGAAATAAAAGAATTAGGTCTTGGTGTTACGTAATATAAATGTTCTTGTAATTACATAATACAAATTCATTAATAATCTTAATAATAATAAGTGAAGCTAAAAATAATATTGGCTACCACTTATGTAAAAAATCTAATGCATTGTTTGGATTCAGATTATCAAAAGAAAAGAAATGATAGGATTATAGAAATATTAAAGGAATGGAAAGGAAAGTGATAACCGTGTTTGAATTATAAAAAATTTAATAAAAGAAAAGAAAGTAATTAGTTAAGGAATCACTTGTTTGGATTCACATTATTAAAGGAAAAGAAAAGATTATTTTACACAAAAATACCTTTATACCCTTTTTGTGTTGTGTAAAAATATTATATATTAAAATTATAAGGTTAGTTGTGACATTTTAAAAAAATTATTTCCTTACATTTTAAAAAAATCATTTCCTTTCTTTCGAAATGACTCCAAAATGGGAGGATTAAATAATTGACGTTTTAAAGGAAAAGAAAGGAGTCTGCATTCCATTGAATTACTTTCCTTTGATTAAAAAACGAATTCAAACAAAGGAAAGGAAAATTTATTCCTATCATTTCTTTTCCTTTCCTTTAGAAAAATGAATCGAAACAATACATAAATCAGTAAAAAAAAATTGTAATATAATATAGATAGATTTTAAATCTTAACTTTAATCTTTACATTCATTTTTATTTTAATCTTAACCTTAACCTTGACCTTTATGTTCACGAAACTGGGTTTAATTTCTGTTAATTGAATATACTTTTTTTCTTGAGTGTCTTCAGACACGGATTATAAAACTTATCTTGCATTTAATTTTTCCTATTAATATTTAAAAATCCTCTTTCTCTCTCTCTCATGACTTTTCGTTCGCATAAATGTAGGAGAAGAGTTACGATGCAACTTGTCAAAATTTGTTATAGGAGTTTGGTTATTTGTGGTGTTTATATTGGCATCAAGTTATACAGCAATTTTGAGTTCGATATTGACAGTTGAACAAATTCAGTATGCTAAAGGAGACTATATAGGTCATGTAATTGGTTCACACACACAAGGAACGATTGTTGATAACTTCAATGTTGCAGATGATAAACTCAGGCCTTATAAATCCTTGGAAGATTTCAATGATGCCTTATCAAAAGGAAGTAAAAATGGAGGTGTTAGTGCAATAATTGATGAAACACCTTACATCAAGATGTTCCTTGCAAAATATCCACATGATCATGTCATGACCGATACCTCTTTTACGACCAACGGAATTGGTTTCGTGAGTATTTCTATTTTCTAATTAGTATTTTCTTGCATTTCACATGTATACTAATTTATATAAGAATAATACTATGACTATGTGCTTATATATCTCCTTATATAGGCTTTCCAAAAAGGTTCACCTTTGGTATCTGAAATATCACGAGCAATTGCAAAACTTCGACAAGATGGAGAACTTGCGAGATTGGAGGATAAATGGTTTTATCAGGTAAACTCAGAAAGCTATAGGCGCGATGAACAAATCAAGCCGGAAACTTTAAGTCTGGACAACTTTCTTGGTCTATTTTTTGTTACTGGCATCTCTAAATTTATAGCCCTCTTCCTATTCCTAATTTTCTTTCTTCGACAGAGATTATTCTCCAATCAACATATTTTAAAATATTTAATGGAAGGAAGATTAGGATTTATCATGAAATACCTTTTCCCTAGAATGCCAAATGTAATTGGTGGGGTTTTACCGAGATAGATTTTTTGTAACAAATATTTTCTCTATTGATTTATTTATTCTTTTTATTTGTTGGAAAGTTATTTGTTCTTCATATTTAGTTTAAAAATACATTTTCATTACTCTTTCAATCTCATGGTGTACGCAAAGATCTCTGTTTGTAACCCACACAATATACATCAAGATAGGAGCTAAAATTATTGTAATTAGTTTTCACTTCTTAGGTATTAATTATTGCAATTTATCTTTTGTTTGCTCGGACGTGAGATGTGTTACTTGTTGGGTCTATTTTTGTATTAATGTTTTCTGACATAATTTGAGATATATCACAGATTCATGTTGATAAAAATCAAACTTTTACAAATTTTTAAATTGGATGGAATAAATTACTTGTAATGTAATTTAATCATTTAATAAATCTTATCTGAGAATTCTATAAGACATTGGGGGATAAAGGTGATAAATATACTCCCATTGTTGGTAATTTCATACTTGGCAACCAATCTTCACATAAATTTGCTACTTCATAGGTCTTAGACACCTCATAATGCAGATGCATATGTAAAATGTCATTGATCACCTCATCCTATCGAGAAACCAGACCAAGTTATTACGTGCTTTGATGAACGATAGCCATGGAATTAGCGGCATCCTCCCAGATAACTAGTTCATGAACCCTTATAGTTTGTGAGAACACCAAAACATTGTATAAGGACATGACTTTGGCTAGTCATAATGGAACATGAAAATCTGCTAACACAAACACTAATTATGTTTAGCAATTTTTTTTCTCATGCACCCAATATTCGTTTGTAAACATACATTTTCTTTGTTGGTAAGAAGATGTGTCGTAATGACAAATTTTAGAAAATCAAAACTTTTACGAGTAAAAATTAAGTTTAAAACACAAAATTATAAATACTTACAAATCCATAAATGATTCTTGTGACCTGGAAGATTTCAATACTTTAAGAACAAATTCTGGTACAATCGAGATACTATACTGTTTTGTCGGATATTTCCCAAGGTATGATTACTAATTCTTTCAACTATGTGCACTCACAAAAGAAGGAACAGAGTTACTATAGAAATTTCCTCAGAATTTCGTAACATGATGAGAGAGAAAAGGGAGAGCTTATCTTTGTGGTTTTTAGTGAGTAGAATGAATAGGCAAAACCTCTCTTTCATATTAGAGGAAGGGAACATAAGGAATAAATGTCATCAACGCACATGTTTTTTAAATTTGGTGAGAAGGGTAACCGAAATGTTTTAGTAATGAATTTGGGAAATTAATAAAGCGATTTAATGAATCATACTAAATGGTTTAAAAAATGTATGAGTAAAGCAATATTCAGCAAACGTTAAGGCATACGATTTTATAATGCAGCTATAGGAGTTTTCAGAACATCATCTGCTATAAATACTGATATTCAAAATTTGCTGTATTTTCACATTCTCCCGAATCCCTATGACCACATCACACCATGCCACGACTCGCCCTCTCCAACAATCATGGCAAATCATGGACCCACAAAAACTCACACGGCGCCTTGGCTTCATTTATCGGCCAAATGGATATTTACTACAAAAAAATTCAAAAATCCAATGTTAGACCGAATTGCTCACTCCAACTAAAAAAGACTATTCTCTCAGTGCATCACTTCTCATATGGTAGAAGGCTTCCGACGGTATTAACGACCATTGTAGGATTTGTATAAACATATATGGTGTCGCCTAAGGTGCGATAAAAATATGATAAATAAATCCGAAAAACAATGCACTAATTACCCTAGACAAGCACAGTACTACAAGTATTACAGGACGTATGCAAGTTTTAATGATAAGAAGAAGTCGTTCTCAGGGACTTAGTGTGTTATACGAATGAGCAAATAAATCAGAGTAGCAATTAATAATTAAAAAAATAAACTAAAGATGATTAATTGAGAGATGATTGATAATTAAACTAAGCAAAAGTATAAAAAAAATTAAATATGAGAGAGTATAGCTTAGGTTTTGCTAGTATGCACTAATCCTTCTAATTCTTTACAATAGCTCTTAGATATGTAGTTAGGATTCTAAATTTCCCCTATCCCCGGAGAACGAACTAGGATGGCAACCTCACAATCACGAGGCAACTCACAAAGGGTTAACCTGCGCCACTTGGGTCCTAGGTGTAGTCCTACCTACTAATGATGTTCGGTGATGAAAATAAACCTTAATGACTATCTAGTTAGGCTGGTGATGTCAGGGCCAATTCCTTATTCTATGCGTTTATGTGGTATTTCGATAATTAGACACCTCTTCCGGTGACCATCTAACTACTATTAGCAAATTCCTAAATTAAACAGGTTTAAGACAGACAATAAATCAAAGCACATAAAACAAATATATTGTTAAGTAGCTAGAATCAGATTAAAACATAAAATTTCCAAAGAAACTTAGATAGAAAGAAAATAGAATTCACATATTATACATAATGTGAAACCCAAGATATGGGAAACTTAGTTCATACCTGAAGTAGATAAACTAAAAGATTGATACAAAGATGTCATCTTGCTCTCTTAAATAACTCTAATGATATAAAACTTAAGGACTAACTAATGGGAGGCCAGGATGACTTTACAAAGGTTTAAGGGTGTATTTATAGGTGTTTAGAATACCTAATTTGTTTTCTTGGAGTGGAAGACAAGTAACTTGGACTCCAAGCCCAACTCAAATTCGTAACCCTAAAATATATAAAAGGTAATAATCTGTCGTTGTTTTGTTTTGGTTGTAACTCCTTCAACACTTATCTGTTTGATGCGTTCCATATGTCGAAACTGATCGTCTCGGAAAGCTCTATAACTTTTCTTTAGGCCATTCTTCCAAATTCCTATCCAATCTTGAGTTATGATCACTTCTATGGTCGTGGGTGCTGGAATTCAGATTTATTTGGCAGCTTTATCATTCCATATCTTATCTTCTCTTTCCTTATCTTCAATTTCCATGCATATCTTCTTACATTTATCTCTTAGAATTGATTTGACATCTAATTAATTACCATATATCTTTAAAACTTCACACTAAATAAATAAATTAAACCAAATATGCTCTAAAAATAATAAATCATTAAATCAAGACAAGAAATAGGAAAGTGCACTAAATCATATGAAAATCGAGTATTTGGACTTCTAAAACACTAAAAATGATGTCTCCAACTAAAATTAAATCATCACAAATGGGGAGACATCAATATAATAAACAATTATACTTATATCAGATACTTCAGAAAAATTGTAAAAGTGATGAGAATACGGCTTCAGCGCATCACTTCTCATGTGGTGAAAGTGTTCTGACGCATCACTTCAAACTAACCATTGTAGGATTTGTATAAAAATATAATAAACGATTATACTTGAATCAGATAATTCAAAAAAATTTAAAAGTGATGAGATGATATTCGCTCAACGCATCACTTCTCATATGGTAAAAGTGTTCCAACGCAACTCTTCAAACTGACCATTGTAGGAATTGTATAAAAATATAATAACCAATTATACTTAAATTCAGATAATTCAGAAAAATTGTAATTGGCTCAGCGCATCACTTCAAACTGACCATTGTAGGAGTTGTATAAAAATATAATAACCAATTATACTTAAATCAGATAATTCAGAAAAATTTTAAAAGTGATGAGATTAGGTTAAAAATAATTCAATTTTTAAATTGAATTTAGGTTATGGGAAGATCAGTTTGAAGAGATTTTCTTTTACCTAGGATCTTGGATTGTTAATGGCGTAGCCAAGCCGTTGATGATGGTGGAGATCGGACACAAGTGGCGGCGGGATTCTTGTGCATAAGAGCGGCTTGGTATGGGAAGGTGAGTTTGAAGAGATATTTTTTTGTTTTTTTATCTGGGTTCTTCGATTGTTAATGGGATGGTGGAGAAAAAAGTAGCGGTGGGATTCTTGTGTAGGATAGCGGTTTGGTGTGGGAATGTGAGTTTGAAGAGATATTTTTTGTTTTATTTATTTGGGTTCTTCCGTGGTTGATGACTTTAGACGCTTCAAGCGTTTAAAGTTTTTTATTATTAAAATAGAAAATTAAGACGATGATGACGAAGAGTAATAATGCGGTCGTGGTACTGACTTGGCGCCATGTGACGTTGACTAACAATCAACTGACATAAATCACTACAAGAAAGGTTATCTTCAGCGGAAAAAAAATTACCATTAAAAGTCTTAATTTTGCCGCTATTTGTTTGCCGCAATAAGTTCGTCTATAAAGACACATTTTGTAGCAAAATATTTGTTTTTACCTCTATTGACTTTATCTTTAGCGGCAAATATTTTCGCTAAAAGTATAATTAGATGTCATTTTGGTGTTTAAAAATATCATTAGAGGCCATTTTAGTTTTGCCGCATTATATATCGTCTCTAATGATACTATTTGTTGTAGTGAATATTAAAAAAGGGTCACAAGAATCGTAAAATGGAACATAAAGGTCTGTTTCGAGATTTTTTTATAGATAATCTTAAATTGCCAACTCAACCAAAACACGTCTCCTCACGTGTAAGTTTAGTAGAGTTTAGAGAGAAGACATAGAAGGCTTAGTAAAGAATAGAGAGATCTAAGATTTGCACGTGCAGATTTATAGTGGGTGGCGGTGGAAAAACTTGAACCTGAGACTACGGTCTACCATGAAGTTCTGATACAATATTAAATTGTCAACTCAATTAAAAATGCAAACCGTTTGAAAAAGGCATTATACTCTAACAAATAGAGTACAAATAGGTAGAAGCAAGCAAATGGCCAATACGAAAAATACAAAAGCGTAAATCATTTGTATTGTAAGCCAGCTCCAGCGTAAGAGATTAGATGTGAGGAGTTCTTCTTCCATGCATACCGGGTATGCGAATTCAATAAAAAAAATCAAAAAAATAAATTATGTAATTACTTTCTTACCCTTGAGGTGACATGATTTTGTGGGAATCAAGATAGATTTTGCAGAAAGTAGCTTTATTACTTTTAGTTAATTAGGCTGTAGTGTAAATTTTCGTTTCAAAACAAATAAATAATGAAAAGTTTTCGTTTTGATGTCGTATTACTATTTTACCCTTAGTACCTAGTGTATTTTTTCGTTCATTAGTATGCGTTAGTTTTCGTTATTTCGTCGTTGTAGTGCGTTTTTTGTTTTGAAAATCTCAGAGTTGGATTTCATCACATTTTGGTCTTAATGCCACGTGTCAGATCGATGGAGTTTTGAATTTTTTTTTCTTTTCTACCTTACACACGTGAGGCGCACGTGAGATCCCACGGATTACCTCTCTCCTCCCGTCCGATCACCTTCACTTCACACCCTCTCTCCAAAGTTCTCTCTCTTTCTCCCCTTTTCCTCTCTCTATTTCGCCGACCGCCACCGCCATCGTCACCTCCGCTTTGACCCAACACCGTCACTCTCTCCTCGCCTCGCTCTCTCTTAGGCTCTCTCTCTATTTCTTCCCCTCTCTATTTCGCCGACCGCCACCAGCCACCGCACCGGAAGTAACCCAACAACCCAACCGTTTACACATCACGTTCCTACCTCTCGACACCTCTATCTCATCATCACGGGAACAAAGTCCACCTTGATCTCGTCGCCGTGAAGAACGTTTTCAGCAACCAAATCGGCACCAAATTCCTTTACACCCTCTTCCATCATGTCGGAATCTGCATCTAAGAGGAGGAGTTCGGCTTCAAAGAGAAGGTAACCATAAGCTATCATTTTGTTGGTTTCAAAAAATGTTTTAGGGTTGTTCTTAAAAAAAATTAATCTAATAATTTAATCTGAGGCAAAGCTTTCGTATTTATCATTGAATTAGGATTTTAGTAGGTTTTTTGGAATTTATATTTCGAATTGATTTCTGAAATTGATTTTTCGAATTGTTTTTTAGAATTGTTTTTTGGAATTGATTTTTGGAGTTTAACACGGGTTTAGGATGTGTTTTTTCTGTGATTAGCCTACTGAACATTGGGAATGTTACTGTTTTTTGAGTTGTATGTAATTGAAATACTTTATTGCAGACCATCGATCTTTACTGAACATTAGGTTTTATTTTAATGTTTGGTTTTTATTTATTTTTATGTCTTTTGTGAGATGTGATGTCTGTAAAGTTTGTTTTACCTGGGATTTGTTTGTCAAAAAGGGCATTGGTTATGAGTTACGAGCGGGTAGTGGGAGGCTCCTGGTTGACTTGCGTGCCGTTTCCCAGTTCATCGGGGTGACAATACCAAGTCAGTTTCTAGTGTCGAACCAAGCCTACTCGTTCTGACTTGTAACCTTTGCTAATTTGTATAAACAACAGTGGGTGAATTTAAACATTCTGAAAAGTTGGTGGTTGTTTTAGAACGTTTTTAAGCTTCGTCTATAATTTGGTATTTATTAGGGTAATTGTGTTGATTTTGTAGCAATTAATAATTCTTGGAGGGATTTGGCCCTGAGAATTCACCAGTGGTTGAGAAGGAGGTGATTTCACCAGTGGTTGAGAATTCAGGAGGGTTTGAGAAATGGAGGAATAAGAAGTATGGTGGAGAAGAGAATGGGAAGAAAGATGTGAAAAAAGCTAGTGATTTGGAGAGTGGGTTGTTCAGGCTGCTTCTTCTTACCGAAATTCGAATTTACCACCTAATGAAGGGGCATTTTTGAAGCCTCCTCTTTTCTCAGGGACTAGCTTGAAAAATTCAGAAACATTGGAGACCTGTTCGCAATTGCCTAATTCTGCAGGGTTCATTCCGTTAACTCCAGATTCTTCAAGGACTATTTCTCAATCTAACTTGGAAACTTTATTAGTTTGTTTAAGCAAATGTAATTTTAAGTTGAGTTGGATGTACTTTTGGATTTTGTGTTTTATTTTTGACTTGTATTTGGGTTGGATTGTGGTTTGTATTTATTGTATTAACTTAGATACTTGGTGTTTATATTATTTAAAAGATGGATTTGGTGTATGTTAAGTATTATTTAGAAGATGGATTTGTTGAAAATGTGTGATGTAATTGGTAGATGTGATTTTTTAGTGATAGAGTAGTGGCCGTGTATTTTGTTCATATTGAGCTTGTTTGTAATTGTTTTGATAGGTAATCAATTACCCTATTAACTACCTTGCTGTCTGTATGTATGCATTTAAGACCAACAATAGTGGTTCCAAATGAGGGTTTACGGTAAAAAGTATAAAAGATGCAGTAAATGAATAAATTGTTTACTCCAACAGGAACGGAAAATTAAAGGGACCACATGTTTCATAATCTAAAATCTTTAAAATTACCATTATTGTACAAACAACACAATTGTTATTTTTCATAGCAACAAGAACATTGAGTGTCAAAACAACATTCTAACTTTTCCACACCATTATGTAAATCTATAGCTAAATCAATTCGTTTAATCAAGCAATAATGTTTCAATAAAGAGAAACAAAAACTAGTGTCTAGTACAAATCCTTTCTTTAGAACAATCTTTAAAACCTCCTCTACGTCTAAACATCCTTTTAACACAAAAGAGAATTCACATAAGCCGCTCCCTCCATGCAAAAGCTCTGTACGAGAAAAAACATATCATCATCACAAGGTGAAAATAAAGAAAAAAATTATAAATATAGAAATACGGGTATAGATTAAAAGACTTACTCAAAACTCTCTTTCGGATAACAATAATTTGTAGCTGCTTTCAATGCTTTCTAGTAAGTATATTTGATGGCTTCCTAGAAATGAAATAAATTAAAGCATCAAAGTGATCAACGTGTTCAATTTACATAAATAAAACCATTCATTTTTCTATAAGAAAATGTTATTTGCACAGGGAATAACAAAAATGAACCTTAAGATATAAGACATCACCTGTAATTTGGCTTCAATATCTTCACAATATCATTAGCTCTCTAGCCACAGCCTACCATAAAATATAAGATGTTAATTTAAATTAAAATAACTTAGATTCAAAAATGTATATGAAAAACAAAAGTATCCTTACAAATCTTTATATGGCCCTTTCAGTATCTTAGCCTCAGCCTACACAATACCCAAACCAATAATTATCTATTGTTTCATATAATTATAAATTCATCAACACTATCTAATTTCTCACCTTTTACCTGATGAGAAAGATCAAATTGGACCAAAATTACATCCTCAGCCTTCAAAGTTTTGTTCTTGTGAGGCTTCTGAATCACATGTGTTTATTTTATATCATCACATTCGAATTAAAAATCAATACAATCAACTATAATATCACCTTATATGACTAGGCCTACACTGCCGAACGAGAAGATCCGAACTTCAGAGCTCTTCTGCTTCTCCGGCGAGGTCACGGACTGAGAAGAACGGCCAGCTCCGTCGGCAACGAAAATGAAGGCTGCTTGACTTTGTCTCTGCGAAGATGATATGATGATAGTTCTGCCTTCCATGGTGGCGGTTAGATCTCGAACGGAGGATCTCAAGAAGAAAGGGAGAGAGAAATTTTGTTTACTTGGTTCATTGCGTGAGGTTTCGTGAAGAAGAAAGAGAGGGAGGATGATGAAAGAGACAAATAGATTTAGGGTTTAAAAATTCTAATTTTTAATGAAACTGGATTGAAATTAAATCAAGTTTTTTTTCATAATTTTTTATTTAAGTACAATTAAACATTAATTTAAATTTTTTTTAAATAGTAAAAATCATGAAATTAGGTTGAAATTAAATATTATTTATTAGTTTAAATGGTAAAAATTATATATTATATTTATAATTAGATATATATTTTAAATCAAATTATTAAATACTAAAAATAATTGAAAGGGTGCGATTTGTAATGTGGCTAATAAAAAAGGTTTTAGAATGGTTAGAAGAGCTGAGATGGATAATATTATAATTAAATTTGGACAGTCTTACGCGGCGGTACAGATTTCTTAAGATTTTTTTTCATAAATGTCAAGATCTTTTTCATAAATATCAAGGATTAAATCCTTAGAGTTAAACTGTTATCATGGGGTCCACCGATAGCGAATGGTACACTTTGAGATCTCTCTAACACCAATCTGAGTTAACTTGTCCACCCGATCTTTCCTAACACTGCATCTGATAGCACAGGCGTACATGTTATTAAACAAATAAGTTTCGTCCTCGGTTGAAAAGCACAAACCCATGACATTTGCCCGAGTGAGGGAACTAAGCGACTCATATCATAACCCTTGACCCTAACCATATACCATAACCCTTAACCTTAATCATATACCATAACCTTTAATCTTAACCATATACCATAACCCTTAACTTTAACCATATACCATAACTATTAGCCATACATCATAACCCTTAACCTTAACCATATACCAAAACCCTTAACCATAACCATATACCATACCCTTTCTCGGATGAAAAACGCAATTCCATGACATTTCCCCGAGTGAGGGATCTAAGCGCCTCATCCCCGCCGAAATCAACGTCATTATCAAAATCTATATACCATAACCTTAACACCTAACTATATACCATACCTCTTAACCATAACCCTTTATCATATACCTTAACCATAACACCCAACTATATACCATACCTCTAACCTTATCTTCTAACCATAGAACATAACCCGTAACGATATATCATAGCCCTTGACCCCTAACCCTATACCATAAACCTTAACCATATACCATAACTCTTTATCATATACCATAACTTTTTATTATATACCTTAACCATAACACCTAACTATATACCATATCTCTAACCTTATCTCCTAACCATAGAACATAACCCGTAACGATATATCATAGCCCTTGACCCCTAATCCTATACCATAAACCTTAACCATATACCATAACCCTTTATCATATACCATAACTCTTAACCATAACCCTTTATCATATACCTTAACCATAACACCTAACTATATACCATACCTCTAACCTTATCCCCTACACCTCAACTACCCTAGACCTATTGTCTCCTAACCTTCACTAATGAACATTTAAGTAGTAAACACCTTAGTTTGAGTCAAAACCACCCGAGTTTGACCAAAAGTCAACTAACCTTGACCAAAAGTCTCCTAACCTTCACTAATGAGCATTTAACTAGTAAACACCTTAGTTTGAGTAACAACCACCCAAGTTTGACCAAAAGTCAACTAACCTTGACCTATTGTCTCCTAACCTTCACTAATGAACATTTAACTAGTAAACACCTTAGTTTGAGTCAAAACCACCCAAGTTTAACCAAAAGTCAACTAACCTTGTTATATTGTCTCCTAACCTTCACTAATGGCCATTTAACTAGTAAACACCTTAGTTTGAGTCAAAACCACCCGAGTTTGACCAAAAGTCAACTAACCTTGACCGAAAGTCTCCTAACCTTCCCTAATGGCCATTTAACTAGTAAACACCTTATTTAAAGTAAAAACCACTCGAGTTTGACCAAAAGTCAACTAACCTTGATGATTGTCTCCTAACCTTCCCTAATGGCCATTTAAGTAGTAAACACCTTGGTTTGAGTAAAAACCACCCAATTACTTCAATAATGAATCATAAACCATAACTCTAACCCGTAATCCTTTAACAATTAACCTATAAAAAATACCATATCCAATTAACCTAGCCTTATCCCCTAACCATATTACTTCAAATTTACATATATCATGCGATATATTAAATACTAGCCAAACACTAACGTAAATAAAAATCATTACGAGAGCTTCAAATTTAAAACATGCACTCGTAAAATATTAACATACCTAGAAGATTAAGCACGTTCGTGGTAAAATTTACAACATGCAAAACAAGATTATAAAGTAACTAACCGTATAGCCTTACTTGTAACCGTAACTCTTACCCGTAACCCTTTAACGTATACCTTTACCATATAAAAACACCTAACTATATACCATTAACCTTGACTTCGTAATTAAAATTTATACATTTCTAAATCATAACATAACATACAATCATTACGATAGCTTCAAAATTTCATATTCATGCGATAAATCAAAGACTAGCCAAACAATAGTTTAACTTAATATCAACACGATAAGTCCAAATTTACAACATGCAATCGTAAAATATTAAAATAACTATAAAATTAAAAACATTCATCGTAAAATTAACAACATGCAAAAATGAGATTAGATGGTAACTAACCGTTTGGGTCCATCTCGTTTGCTCGTAACACTCCCGGTTCACGATCTCCCGACTATATTAACCCGAGTTTTACCGACTATATAACTTAACAACGAGATTGGATACTTCTTCAAATGAACCTCTCCACCCTCATTTTATAGACTCGGATTTAAGCGGTAGGTGATATACCATTAAACAAACTAAATACCTCCTAACTACTACTTCAACCATCAACCATATCTTTCTTATCACCATTAATGAATATAAATTCTATTTTTTTTTAAATTAAATTTACATTATCATCTTTACAAGGTGTTTAATACCTATCTTACTTTTTTTTCGAAAAAAAAAATTAACCGTAGTTAAAAGTGGGGGGTTTTATGCCCGGTCTAAATAAAAACGATAATTAACACTTCCGTCCACAACAAATACTAACGAAAAATTACACTATCCCATTAACACCACAAAGAGGAAAAGTAAGCTTGGACATGACATTTAATAAAGTATTCCAAAATATTCTGGTGATGACACGTTGCAAACTTTCAAAATTGGAGCATTTTCTACGTTTGCAAAATTCACAACGAAAATTACATACAGCCGTCTTTCACAACGAAATATTGAACACGAATTTTACATGGAAAACAATTCAATAACGAAAACAGCAAATCTGGAAACTAATTGCCACACTATTCATGATTAGACAACACACTAAAAGTAGCTTTATGTCTAACTATTCACTGAATGACCCCTACTTAAAGTGACGGTAAGGGCAAAACGGTAAGATCCTTCATTCAATAAAAAAACAATATAATCTTCTGCGGCTATGATTCATCCACGTCACCTTCCCCTTGCCACGTGTCTTCATCTACTTTGGGCGCACCTACACCCCGGGTATGGAAGAATTACGCTAGATGTGAGTCGTTACTGATATTTAAAAAAGTAAAGTTGTTATTTTCCAGTAAAGCTTACGGCTTCATCAATACTTTAGTAGTTGTGAATTGTGAATGTGATTGCACCCGCACCATTAAAGTGATCAATGCATGGCTCCACACCACATCGTCACCCTCCACCAACGTACACGCCAAGGACAGTCCCTTTTCCCACTTTTCATCCTTCCAATACATTATTGCAAATTATTGACAAGAAAATTTGTAATTCATAAACTTCAATAATCTAGCTAGACTGCTAGAGTATATATTTTTTTGTTCGAAGAGCTAGAGTATATGTACCTTTTTGTTCAAGGAGCTAGAGGATATATATTTACTTATGGACAAACTAACTAGTTTAAACCAAATCCCACTATAATTAACTACCAACTACCCACCTACGCCTGGAATTAGATTATAAGTAATGAAGTATGACCCCAATGTCATATTATAATATAGAACGAACTAACAAATATAAGTTAGATTTCTATTTAGTTTCTTAATTTAATTTTTCTTTATCCACTCTCAGATTTAAGATGATGTACTTAATGGTGTTGGTAACACTAACAAACCCTAAATTAGAAACTAAAAAATTATATATTTATTTAATAAATATTACAACAAAAAACTTAAAACATATTCCATAACCACCGAGTAATAGTGGAATTTCTAACATTAATTCGTTTAAAAAAATTCGGGTATGACCGCTATACTCAAAAGGATTACTAGCTATTACACCCTCTATTCCTAAAAGGTTGTCACTTATACTAAAAATAGTTGTTATAAAAAGGTTATCATTTTAAAAAAATCAAGACATTTTTTATACCACTTTTACCCCTAATTAAATATTATAATATATCTTCTCAATAAATATTCAAAAAAGCAAGACACTTCATGGAAGACATTTTAGCAATCATATGGATAATAAATGATATTTCTTAATTTGTATGTAAAAGCAAATGTGACAACATTTTTGAAACGGATGGAGTACTACTCTACTCTAAGCTCATAAACATTTTGAGAGAAGGAAAGAGTTTTTTTACTCTAGATGTTAAAGATAAATTTTTGTGTCTTAAACAAATGACTTTGACCTCTTTATATAGTAGTCTTCTGAATTTCAAAACATTCACAATAAATGGCGTCATAAAGTATCCACCATAAAGTCAAAAACGTTTCTCTTTTATTGAAAAATAGTATGAACCTGGACGTATTCTTTGACAAGGGCGAGACGAATCTGGTCAACCTTTGTAACTCCTGAGCCCATAAGTTCGGGATTTACCATCAGGAGCATTTATTTTAACATTTGTAACTTCTGAGCATAAATGTAGGAGTTGCCATTGGGGATGGGAGCAATCATGGAGGTCTTTTAATGTAGGAGTTTCTGACCGTTGGGGAATAAATGCCATGAAGATGACCGATAACGCTTCAGCGGGTACGAGACGACTTAGTTTCAACTCGATAACTACCTGCTCCTAAAATATGTTTTATTTTTATTTTCCCCCAAAACTTCCTAACAACCCCACGACCACGTCGCGCAACCTCCCATTTACTGGGTAGAGTTTTTTGTTGGGTAGTAAAACAAAACTATCCCCAAATAAATATTCACAGGGGTTTGAACCCTAGTTGGATGCATTTCATATGGCCTATCTTTCCATCTAGGCCAGGACCTTATTGTCTTAAACCTTTGAAATATATCGAAAGAGAACATATTATAAATCAATATTTTTTCAATCTCCACTTTCATTGTTAGGACTTTTCAAGGAAAAGACTCTTAGTGATATCTTTCTCCAAGAGTATGAAAATCATTAAAAGTCTCTTTTTCTAACTATCCCCCACCCAGGCTCTTGGAGAAAAGGTGAACAGGTTTTCATGCATACAAGCGTTGGGTAAATTGTACTTAACTAGCAATATCTTTCGATTTGGATTTTCACGTAGTGAAGTGATGTCTCCTCATTTGTGATAGTAAAATACACTCTTGAGACATCATTTTAGGCTTATTTATTAGTCTATAGGTTGATTTTAGCTTAGTTTAGTGCACTTTCCTATTTTGAGTCTTGATTTGTAGAATTATTATTTTTAGAGCATATTGGGTTTAATTAGTGTGAAGCTTTAAAGATAATTATGGAGATTAATTAGAGTCCAAGTCAAAGATTACAACTTATGGAAAGAGATATGCATGGAAATTGGAGATAGAAGGAAACTGAGTTCAAATAGGAAAAGGAAAAGCTGCCTAAATCTGGGATTCTGCAGTACACGTCTAAAGATTGGTGTTTTTACCTAAGAAATAGGCCGAATTTGGTAATTTCCTTCTAAAGGTCCTAGATAATTCTGTTGCGATTCTTTTGGTATCTTATAGAGCAAAATCCGACCAATAACGAAGAAGATACACTCAAAACAACGCAGCAGTGTTTTCCTTACGAATTTGAGTTGGGCCAGGAGTCCATTACTTGAAGTTATCTCCAAGAAACGAATTAGGTCAACCTATACCCTATAAATACAGCCTCTTAACACTCTTAAATCATCCTTGGCCAGACCCTAAGGCCAAGAGGAAGCTGCAACACAAGAGAAGAAGTCTGGAGGAAGCTGTGCAACAATCATGTCTCCTTCAACCTCTTATTTTGTAATTCTTTCTTCTTCTTTTCTTTGTATGAACTAATTCTCTTAGCTTAGGTTTTGCATAATGTATAATATATGAATTCTAATTCTTCTATCTAAGTTCTTTGGGAATTATATGTTTTAATCTGATATTAGCTACTTACCTTTATATTTGATTATGTGTTTTGATTTAATGATTGTTTTCCTTGCTAGTGCACGAGTATAGGATTACCTTAATAGTAGTTAGATGGTCACCTTGTAAGGGTGTTTAACTATTGAACCACCACATAACGTCTAGTGTCGATAGCGGTTCTGACAAAACATACTTCTAACTAGATAGTCATTAAGGTTTGTTTTAACCACCATATCACCAAGATTGCAGTATTTGCTTAGGGCCTTAGTGGCGTTTGATAACCCTATTTTAAATCACTTCTTGGTTGTGCCGTTGCCCCCTTAGTCGCTCTCAAGGTCTAAGGTAGTGGAATTTAGAATCCTGACTAAGTATACCAAGAGCTAATATTCTCCCTTATGAATTAGATTTAATAGATAGAATTAGAAGGATTAGTGCATACTAGTAAAACCTAAGTTATATCGTTCATACTATCTTCTTTACTTTTCTGTTATTTATTTTCTGTCTTTAATTTAGTAGTTTAGTTTTCTTATTAAAAACCAAATAAATATCTATCTTTCTCTTCTTTCTCCTTGCGTATTATTATCTATCTTTAATATCTGCACTTGATAATTTGCATAAGTTCTCTCTAACTTTCGTCAGTCCTTGAGGAACGAATCTTCTTATCATTAAAACTTGCATACGTCCTGTAATACTTGCAGTACAGTGTTAGTTTAGGGTGTGTATTTGCACTTATTTTATACATCTTTTTATCACACCTTAGGCCACACCAAGTTTTTGGCGCCGCTGCCGGGGACTACATCGTTAGTCCTTGTGCAATTATCTTGTGCTTTTATTTTAGTTAGTTCTATTTTACGCTTTTCTTTTTAGTTTTTGTTTTACAGATTTTTTTAGGCGAAAGCATATTTATTTAGGAGATAAAGGTTTCGTATTATTAGATCCTGAAGAAGCTAATACATGATGGAATCTCTAAGGCTCAAGGAGTTGAGCCGACAACTTGAGGAATTACGAGAACTAGCTCAGAGGAATCTAGTACATACAACACCTTCATGTCCTAGTTGTGGAGCAAGAGATCACTCGTGGGGACGTTGCATGAACAATCCAGCCTCAATTTCCTTCATGCCTTATCAAAGAGACCATTATTATGATGGTTATTATCAATCTCAAGGAAATTACGCTGACTATCAAACCCCACAGAGTTACAATTGGGTCGGAGATCAACAGACGTATCATCATCATGATGATTATTATCAACCACGACCACAATCCTACTATCCTCCACAACCTATCTATCAAGAAGCGCCGATTTATAATGAAGCTTATCAAGAACCACTTCCTTATTCAATGCAGCAAAAACAACCTTCGAGTTTGAATTCAAATTTGGCTCGACTGATGCAAACACTTGATAATATAGAGAGTCGCCAGCAAGAATCCCAAGACTCGCAGAATGCGCTTATGGAGAAGTTGCAGAGAATGTCACAAAGGATTAATGAAACTCTAATCCCTGCAGAAAGGCAACTCCATAGTGATACTACTGCTCCAGAAAACAAAGTTTGTCATGCAGTTGAATTAGAAAGTGGAAAACAACTACCTCCAACAAGACCAGAACCAGAACCAGTCCCTATTCCAGATCAGAGGGGGGAAGAAGCAACAGAAGATAAGGTCGAAGAGGTAGTTGAACAAGAACGTGTCCAAGAGAAGACACCAGAAAAGAAAGAGAGCCCAGTGGTAACCAATACATGTCCTCCTCCACCATTCCCTTCACATGTCAGAAAGGACAATGACCTGGAATTCAAGAAGTTCGTTGACATGATGAACAAATTAAAGAACAGCAGCCCGTTTGTAGAAGCTCTCACAAGAATGTCAAAATACGGTCAATTCATGAAGGACATTCTTTCTAACAAACGAAGATTCGAGATGAATGGATTACCAGAGGAGTGTAATGCTACACTTGGAATTGAGTTACCACCTATTCCCACGACATCTTGGATGGCACCATCCATGATTATAAAGAATCGAGCTGAAAAGTTCGTGGGAATTAAAGGCAAAGGGTGGAAATTTCGTCATCCTTAATCGAGTGTTTTTGATGATTAGGTATTGGAGAAATCGAGTTAGGGAAACGAGCAAAGTTTTCGGAACAGAGAAACTTCAGCAAGTCATATCTTTGCGCTCGGATATCGGAATCAGGTGATTTTTGAGCCTAAACTGCATAACTTTTCGAGATCTAGCTGCTGGGGAGGTTTTTGCCACGTGCGGTACACCGGACCTCAGCCGTGGTGCACCCCGTGGTCAAAAACCCGTACTACGGGTTGCTACCGCGGGTTTTATCCAGAAACGAAAAAAAAATAGCTGATGGGTCCGGTATACCGGACCCTATACCGCGCCATGCACCGCACAAACCCGTACCATGGGGTCCTACCACGGGTTTTTTGACGTAGGAGGCGCGGTATACCCCGCGGTACACCCCATGGTCCGCAGGGGTAGTCCGCAGCGCCGCAAGAGAGAGAAAAACCTACGGGATTTGATTATAAAGGAGGTATTAAGCTTTTAGTTCCGAATTTTATAAACCCAAACCCTCTTTTTCTTCTCCACGACCCTCCTAACTCCATTTGAGCTCATAAAAACCTTCACCAATCATCAAAACACTACCCAATCACCATGAAAACACATCCAATTCATTCTCCACATCATTACAAAGAAGATTCAACCACCTATATCATCCCAAAACACCTTGAATCCAAGAATCAAAAGCTTAAGTTTCAGAATTTCATCCTACAATTTCTTAAATCCAAGCCAATCCATGAAGAATCCATCTTACCCACATAGAGAATCATCATCAAATCACCTTTCCTAACCCAAATTAAGCTTGTACAACCAATAATCAAGAGTTTCAAATTTCAAGAGTGGTTAAAGCTTTGAGTTGGGGGTCAATTGAGATGATTAAGAGAACATGAACATTATCTACTGTATGGGAGATGAATAAATCAAGGTATTGGATTTAATTGAGAAGAAATCAAGTAAGAAAAGTCCTAGTTCCAATTCAAAGGGTAAAACAAGTCAAGAGAAGTGAGGTTAGCATGCTGTGTTGATTCAATGAGCAAAAAGATTCCAACTTTAGTAAAGAAAACAACACAACCTCTACAAAATCAAAGACCTTACACCCGAAGAACAAGGGAAAGCTTCAATGGCCATGATAGCTTCTCCAAAGTAACAATTAAAGGAACTACCTTTTTCTTATGAGAAAGTATTTGAAGAAGAAGTTGAAGGTGAATACATGAAGGTTCATGGAGATTTGGAATGCTTGGGGTTGTTTGTGAATTGTATTGTGTGAGGAGAAGAAGAAGATGTGGCACAGTTGATCTATGAGGAGGTGATACGAATTTTCGATCTCTCCCATGACGTTATATAATGCAATATCCTATTATGATCACGTGTCCTGAACAAAAAACGAATAAGAAGTTGGGTGAAGAAGATACATTAGATTTAATCCGAGTATCGACAAGGCGAGGTAATAGCCTCGAAGAGTATGTTTTCTTTCTTCCCTACCATTTCTTTATGTGCAATATGTATGCTAATTTTAAATTTTATTTCTTGAGTCTTTTTCGAGTCGTGGGGACACGGCTCATTTTTGAGTTGGGGGTGGGGATTCGTTGTCCTCATCTTCCTTTTTGTTTTTCATAAAATTTAAAATTTTTTGGGTTGAATTAGGCATAGAATATCTTTGAATGTACCTATTTGAGCATGATTTTATTAAGTTAATGATAGTAGTATGTTTTTGAAAAATGCAATAAATATGTATAGTTTGCATGTATGAAAACAGGAAATAAAAGATAGAAAAGTTAATGAGCAATGCTAAGAAGTATGTTGAAACTTAGGAATAGTTATTTGGTGTGTAGAATGTGAGGTTTGAAATTAGTTGAAAACCCACTTGTCTATGAACTAATAATGAAAAAGTAATGAAATCCGGTAGTTAGAAAAATGACTAAGGCAGTTCTTTCATGATTAAAACACTTGAAGCTTTTATACTTTCTCACCCTTTTGTTTGATATTATTGTTATTTATCCGTCTTAGCCCCTCTGAGCCTTTCTAAAGCCTTTACTGAAACACATTATAATCCTTACCCTAGTTTTAGGACTTATCTATATGACCCGCACTCGAATCGCAAAACCTGAGACAACTCGTTTTAGAGCTTGAGTTTGGGGTGGTGGGTTTCATCATTCGGAAACATTGGGATTTGGAATTATCTTTGTGATTTTATTGATGATGAAATTGTTATTATTGTAACCCTTTGCCGGGGTAATAGTGAATGGAAAAGAAGCTACGAGCTAAATTTGCCAACAAGGGCATTAAAAAAAGAATATATATATATGAAAAGAAAATAGTGTGATATCTCAACATAAAAGAGAATCATAGCTATACAAAAGAAAAAAATTGATTTGAAAAGAAAATATATATTCGGACCGGCAAAGTGGAATTTGTATATCATCATAAAAGGTTTTATTTGGGATTATTGGGGATGCAAATCAAAAGCATCAATAAATTGGGTTGAGTGAGAACATCTTCGAGTGAAAACTCAAGCTCTAGGGCGATTCGTTGATGGCTAGTGAGGAGAGAGCCAAAAGCTCACTTTTCATTATCCAAATATACCACACCCGTCCTTAAGCCAAGTTATAACCAAGACCTTAGGATTTCTAACTACTAGGTGGAGAAACAATTGAGTTATTAGGTAGTAGGTAAGTGGACCATTGGATGCTGTATTTGGGACCTATGAACAACCTATAGCCATTAACATGAACTAAGTTATCATCCTCTCCTTCTGGCATTGCGAAATTAATCTGGACTTGAATTTATGGATTGTTGATTACATGTATATTAAGCATATTTGTGCATTATTTCTTGAGCATTACTACATGAGACTTTTTAGATTTTTGCTCTAGGATCATTCATTATGTTCTATTCTTATTCTCCTCCTACTTCTTCTTCTTGACTACCCTACTGTTCTTTACTTTTATTGTATCGGGACGATACAACTTTGAGTTGGGGGTCTTGATGTCTCCTCATTTGTGATAGTAAAATACACTCTTGAGACATCATTTTAGGCTTATTTATTAGTCTATAGGTTGATTTTAGCTTAGTTTAGTGCACTTTCCTATTTTGAGTCTTGATTTGTAGAATTATTATTTTTAGAGCATATTGGGTTTAATTAGTGTGAAGCTTTAAAGATAATTATGGAGATTAATTAGAGTCCAAGTCAAAGATTACAACTTATGGAAAGAGATATGCATGGAAATTGGAGATAGAAGGAAACTGAGTTCAAATAGGAAAAGGAAAAGCTGCCTAAATCTGGGATTCTGCAGTACACGTCTAAAGATTGGTGTTTTTACCTAAGAAATAGGCCGAATTTGGTAATTTCCTTCTAAAGGTCCTAGATAATTCTGTTGCGATTCTTTTGGTATCTTATAGAGCAAAATCCGACCAATAACGAAGAAGATACACTCAAAACAACGCAGCAGTGTTTTCCTTACGAATTTGAGTTGGGCCAGGAGTCCATTACTTGAAGTTATCTCCAAGAAACGAATTAGGTCAACCTATACCCTATAAATACAGCCTCTTAACACTCTTAAATCATCCTTGGCCAGACCCTAAGGCCAAGAGGAAGCTGCAACACAAGAGAAGAAGTCTGGAGGAAGCTGTGCAACAATCATGTCTCCTTCAACCTCTTATTTTGTAATTCTTTCTTCTTCTTTTCTTTGTATGAACTAATTCTCTTAGCTTAGGTTTTGCATAATGTATAATCTATGAATTCTAATTCTTCTATCTAAGTTCTTTGGGAATTATATGTTTTAATCTGATATTAGCTACTTACCTTTATATTTGATTATGTGTTTTGATTTAATGATTGTTTTCCTTGCTAGTGCACGAGTATAGGATTACCTTAATAGTAGTTAGATGGTCACCTTGTAAGGGTGTTTAACTATTGAACCACCACATAACGTCTAGTGTCGATAGCAGTTCTGACAAAACATACTTCTAACTAGATAGTCATTAAGGTTTGTTTTAACCACCATATCACCAAGATTGCAGTATTTGCTTAGGGCCTTAGTGGCGTTTGATAACCCTATTTTAAATCACTTCTTGGTTGTGCCGTTGCCCCCTTAGTCGCTCTCAAGGTCTAAGGTAGTGGAATTTAGAATCCTGACTAAGTATACCAAGAGCTAATATTCTCCCTTATGAATTAGATTTAATAGATAGAATTAGAAGGATTAGTGCATACTAGTAAAACCTAAGTTATATCGTTCATACTATCTTCTTTACTTTTCTGTTATTTATTTTCTGTCTTTAATTTAGTAGTTTAGTTTTCTTATTAAAAACCAAATAAATATCTATCTTTCTCTTCTTTCTCCTTGCGTATTATTATCTATCTTTAATATCTGCACTTGATAATTTGCATAAGTTCTCTCTAACTTTCGTCAGTCCTTGAGGAACGAATCTTCTTATCATTAAAACTTGCATACGTCCTGTAATACTTGCAGTACAGTGTTAGTTTAGGGTGTGTATTTGCACTTATTTTATACATCTTTTTATCACACCTTAGGCCACACCTTAGGATTTTCACGTAGTGAAGTGAGTCAACCACCAAATCCTGTCAAGTGAACATATTCTTGAATTTGTCGATCTTTGATTGAGACCCTCACATCACATACTCTACCCACTAGTATTTACAGATTCCTCAATCATCACCAGTTTTATACACATAGGTGATCTCATATAATGTCTACCCACATTAGTCGATCCTTCTTGGATCTAGAGATAATTAATAGCAATAAAACTCTGCCTTATTATGTGTATCTCGAATTCATCAACTACTTCTAAAAAAGACCACTACAACGCCCTATGAATCCATAGTTTATTTATAGACTCATCCTAATAGGACTATCAAGGATGTCTTCTTATGTACATTGTATCTCACTCTCATCGGTGATTTCATCAAGTCCTTCCCAACAGGACCACCATTTAATGGTTAGGAATTCATTAAGAGTTATAAACTCATCCTTAAGCTCTTTTCATAGCAACAAGCTTCAACTTTATCAGTGAACTCGTCAAATCCTTCTCAATAGTAACACCTCTAATAGCTACGAATTCATTATGTAGGAGCAATATATATCAATATCAACTGTGAATTCATCAATTCCTTCTCAATAGGACCACCACTAATGGCTATGAATTCACTAAGAGTTATTATTCTTTTATATGCACAATTTACGCCATAGGGATGGAAAGATAGTGTATCATATAAACTCATCTGTCATATGTTCCCCATCAATGGGTTTTAGTCCCACCCCCCCTCGATGTTTCCTGGACTACTCTCATGCCTTTGGTGAATGGGTTATTCAACATGCAAAGAGATTTATTATATAATTCAGTTTTCTAAGGAAATAAAAAATTCAACACATCTAAATTCAGACATTAAATTATCATCTAGCAATACGAATTCATATGCTTCACACATCTCGATATTTCACATGAAACTTGAATCTAAGTTCTCGTGCCCGGTGTTGACTTCTAAGAAGTCGGGTGGTATCATGGCCAATACCCCCCATATTTTCAATCATTTTAAGTTAAGTGGAAAAGCTCTTTCTGCGACCCATAAGGGGTCTTGTCTAAGTTGTTACCGGTACCTTATTAAGTATTAAAAAGACAAGGCAACTTCCCCTAACATTCATTTGGGTGAGGCTGAACTAATGAACAAGGCATTCATCATTTCCTTAAGGGTTCTATGATTGTTCCATTTTGTTGGGGATTAAATACTGGGCACTAAGTTCATGATTTATTCCATCACCTTCAGAAAATTATTAGGGGAATATGAACTATATTAATTACCCTAATCAGGCATAAAAATCTTGATTACTACCGAGTTTATTTACTTTCTCAGCTTTACATATATATAATTCGCTTTATCTTTACAAGGTAGACTATAGTAAACCTATAGTAGAAATCTACACATGATATAACATTTGTCTCATCTACCCTACTAAAGGTGTACTAAATCTAAGCCGTAATGCATCAGGTTTATATTTTTTTTCTCTAGTGGTCACGGGTTAAAAGGGTTTTAGTAGCTTGGACTCTACATATCTTTTACATTTGACAAAACTGTTAATATTGTGATCAGGGATTAGTCTATGTGTCTTTGACCTTTTAAAATATTAAACAATAATAAGTCTTAATCTACAATGTCGCACCTATAAATATTCAACATTGTACAATAATGTATATTCATATTCACGAGTCTGGTTTTTAGTAAAACTCAAATAAGGTACCCTTACCTAACAAGGTCATCAATTAAAAGTATAACTATTTTTCCTACTCACAAAACTAGTTATCTACCTCTTATATGAAAAGAGTAAGGGACCACGTAGAACATGCATTAACTCTACAATATTACCAACGTAACAGAAATGGTCGAGCTTCCTTCCAACCCCATTCTCCATCAACCACTTCCTTTCTTGACCACGAATGCCTTCCCAGTTCCTTTTTTGTAGTGGTTGCATTGTTACTAGGAGAAAACTCCTTGAACCTAATCGAATCAAGATCAAGCTGGTAGAAAACAGTTAGAAGATTTTGTTCCTGGCGTTTTGTTGTTTGAACCATTCATGGATTCCAACTTTAACATGACGGGAGTTGATTTTGCATTTAAAGTGAAGCAACAACCAAAAGTAAAAACCAATTTCAATCAGTGTTCTTGATAATTAAATCTTTTTGAAATTGTTGGTAAAAGTAACAAATACTGATCGTAAATTAAAAATTTCAAAAAATATATATTTATTTACGAAATAAACTTACAACATGTTATACGTTGATAAATAAATATTACAACAAAAAACTTACAACATATACCAGAACCACCGAGTAAAAGTATGGCTTCTAACATAACTTCGTTAAAAAAAGATTTTCCGGGTATGACCGGTATCCTCCAAGGGATTACTATAACTACTCTATTCTAAGATCAGAAATATTTTGAGAGGAGGAGAGATCTTTTCTATTCTGGATGTTGAAGATAAATTTTTATATCTTGAACATTATGACTTTGACCTCTTTATATTTTAGTCTTTTGAGTTTCAAAACATTCACAATAAATGGCGTCATAAAGAGACCACCATAAAGTCAAAAACCATTTCTCTTTTATTGAAAACTAGCATAAGCCTGGACGTATTATTTGACCAGGGCGAGAACAAATCTGGTCAACCTTTGTAAGTCCTGAGTCATAAATCCGGGAGTTGCCGTTGGGAGCATTTATGTTAACATTTGTAACTTCTGAGCATAAACGTTGTAGTCACCGTTGGGGATGGGAGCAATCATGACGATATTTTAATGCAGGAGCTTCTGACAGTTGGGAATAATGCCATGAAGATGACCGACAAATCGGCGGTGGGTACGAGACAATTTAGTTCCGACTCGATAAATACATGCCCCCAAAATATGTTCTATTTTTATTTTCACTAAGACTTCCTGACACCCCACGACGCGCCACCTCCCATTTAATGGGTAGAGTTTTTGCTTGGGTAGTAAAACAAAACTCATCTCCAAAATAATATTCAATAGGGTTTGAACTCTGGTTGGCTGCATTTCACAGGACCTATCTTCTCATCTAGGCTAGGACCTTAATATCTTAAGCCTTTGAAATGTATAGAAAGAGAACATATTATAAATCAATATTTTTCCAATATCACATTCCAATGTTGGGACTTTTAAATTTAAAGACTCATAGTGTTATCTTTCTCGAAGAGCATGAAAACCATTAAAAGTATTTTTAATTTCCAACATATGGTAGAGTAATGATACACGTTATGATTGTATATTTACATGTACCAATAAATTGATTTCTCTATTCTAGTTAATCTTTATGCTATTCTAGTTAATCTTTATGCTATTTTCTTTTCAAGGAAATCAATATATAGGATGATAATAAAAGAGTGACATGAAATAGGGTGAAATTTATTATTAATCTTAATGGTATTAGTGGTATTCACCACTACACACGTCACTTCTAGTGATTACTCTTTTAGCGGACGCCAGCGTGGTTGCTACATATAACACTTTTGATAACCGTTATTGGTTGCCAGTAATATTTAAAAAAAATTGGGACCATAATAGTGGTCGCTAGAAATGTTTAGCGCATTAGCGACCATTATAGTGGTCGTAATTGATATTAATATAATATAAAAAAAAGTAAATCTATTAACTACCATTACGTGATCGATATTAACCTTTAAATTATCAGCAACCATGTAGTAATATGTAAAGATAACCCACAAAAAAATAATAATATATTATTACATTACGGATCACCAAAGTAGTCGCTAAAAGTTATAAAACATTAGCGACCACTTTTGTGTTCGGCATTATTCCATCTTGCTACTACTTATTGAACCTTTAGCAATCACTCTAGATGATCGCTAATAGGTCACGTAATAAATATAGCGGGATTGTGAATAAACTGTCCAAGCAATACATATCTTTTTTTTAGTCAAAATAACTTATATTAAGGGATAAAAAACTGGAAGTAGTTAGCCTACTCCAGTAGAGTCAAAGGACAAAGAGTCATTACAGATAATAGTTCCAAGATCAAAGGGAAAATTACAAAACCAATTAATAGGTAAAATTTTCCTAGAAAAAGCCTTAACAATCCAATCAACAGCTTTATTAGCACTTCTTCGAATCCCACGAATCTTGACTTGAGGATGGGCTTTAGTCATGATTCTTATATCTTCAAGAATAGGCCTGACCTTCCAATGGCAGGACTCGCTTGGAGAATGCACGACATGAAAAACTGCTTCTGTATCAGATTCAATACTGGTGCATAAGAAACTTGTTCAATGGCGAAGTGTAGAGCACTACGCAACGCTATTGCTTCAGCTTCGAAACTAGAACAGGCTGTAGTGGACATAGCGAACCCTGTTACTACATTACCTGCACTATTACGAGCTACTGTGGCTGAAAAGGCTTTCCCAGGAACAAAAGAGGCATCTACATTGATCTTGACTTCGTTAAGGGGAGGGTTGATCCAAAAGGAGGATAAAGACTTCCATGTTGGCATGTATTGCTGAGAAGGGAGTTGATACATATCCTGCTGATCATCCTCAGCAATACATACCTAACTTTTTAAGAACTTACCCTAAAAAAATTCTTCTTGATTTTGATTCAATCGGAGCCATCAATTGTCTTCGTCGCCTCTTTTCTATCACCGGACACCACCTTGATTTTTCCACCTCAATAAGACCCATTTGCACCAATTTATTTGAGGTATTTCTACACCATTTTCATGAAAAAAATATACAATATCCTTTATTCATTCTTTATATTGTGAAATTAAACTTGTTAATTGATATAGTTGTATAATATATATAATTATATGTAACTATACAAGTTTTTTAGCTAAATTTTAAGAAATTGTTATAATTTTTTTATTAAAAGAAATTGCTTAAAACTGTGAATTTTAATAATTAAATTAGTGTGAGTTATGATAATCCATGATCATATTATAGTGAATGTCAACTTCTTTTCTGTCAGCTCGTGTATATAGTTGTTATTACACAATACATTGATTCAAAATTTGTTCACTAAATTTGTATATTTATCCAAATTATTTCGTGTATGATAAAGTGAAGTCAAAATGGATGTGCCTATTGATAAAAGAAAATGGATTATATGAAAAGTAAAACTAGTTTACCTTTGGTAAAAGGTATGAATAGTTTTATAAGATTTGCTTCAAAATATATGAATAGTTCAAATTTGATCCAATATTTACGCAATTAGTACAAGGATAGTTAAGTAACATATCATTACAAATATAATTATAAGAAGGGAGAAAAATATCATAATTCTTTAAGATGTGATATGATTAACAGTGGTATATTTAATCCAAGTAACACCTTAAAAGCCTTTACTTCTTTAAGTTAAATTTTTTTATTGTAGACACATATCCATCTCTCTATTATTTAATTATTATACAAACAATATATTTATAAGTGATGGAACATATGATCATGATTGAAGAGTATTTTTTTGGACGACAAAAAAAATAAAAAACCAAGTAAATCAGCTTATTCCAAGTCTTGCAAACTGTCCATCTATCTTTGTATAAAAGTGTTGTAACATGTCCTTCCACCTAGCCTCCTTTGCAAGGTTGTATGCTTGCCCGTGAACTCGTTTTGGGAGATGGAAGAAACAAACTAGACCAAAACGCTCTGCCAACTCCGAAATTCTCTTCATTATTGGTTGAACATACCACCACACAACCTACGGTAACCTAATAACTTGAATAATTTCAAGACTGTTCGAGAAAATTGACTTCTCCATCCCTAGGAATACTTGTATCTCTTCTATAAATGAGAAAAAAAAAGTCACATTCTTGATAACTTGTATGAAACATAAAACGTTAACCATCATAATTATTGATTATTTTTATAAGTCACTAATATTTCAATATATTTGATAAATAAAATTCAGATTTTATTCCATAACATGAAAAATTAAAATTTTAAAACATGTTATCAAATATGTTATTTCGAACTACATGCACAATAGCTGAACTCATTGGGGCCTCGCGCAAAAGTTAAAATTGCAGCTTGTGACTATGTTTGGCCATGGGGTAATGGACTGGATTGAGATAGCATTGTTCCATCAAGAAATATACTACTGAAATGGATAAATCCTCATTTCATTGCAAAGTTAAATATCTATAAGATATTTGGTTTGCAACCACCGAGAGCGAGATTGGTGGGGTGTTTTGAGATATATAAGTCATATTTGTGTGGATTCACCCAGATATGTGATGTGGTTTCGGCATATTACTCGTTGCTTCATGTGTTACACTATAGAATTCTTATGGAAATTAGGAGAGATTATGAGACGGTATTTATCAAGACAGACTCTATGGAATTACATGCGCTAGTGAATCTTAGGGGATAGTCTAGTGGGCCATTGGTCTGTTGTAGATATATTAAAGATAATCATAGATGTTTCAATATTAAGCACATTTACCGCGAGAAAACACTGGTGTAGATTGGGTAGTCAGTGGGTGAGTCTTCTTTGACATGGACTAATCAATGCAAAATTCACCAAAAGAGTTATAACAGGATACTACTATATATATGGGTACATAGTTCATGTCTAGGATTATTGTGAGCATCCTAGTGGAGATTTAGTAAGGCTTTTCTCTTAATGTCTATTTTAGCCTCAATTGTATGAGAAAAAAAACTTGTTATTAATCAAGGTTAATGGAACATTTAAAAATACCATTTAACATTCTCCAAAGGGAAACACTTAACCCATTACCTTAAAAATAAATTCAAGTTGTCTCTTTTATTAATCTTCATACAAAAACTTCACACGTGATCACAGTTTATTTTTTACAAAAAAGGCAAAAACACATAATAGGTATATATAGTACTTAAATGTTAGAATTATTTCAAGTCGCTGATATGGATCATAGTAGTTTGATAACAAAACGCATTATGTCATTCTTGAAAAATAAATGTGTTAACGGTTATAATTACAACATCAAATCTATAACCTGTCGAGGATTATTACTCATCCTGATAGACAAAGACGACAATTGCATATCTAACGCCCGTCCAACGATTTTAATTGCTGGTAAACAATCCCAAAGTTCAAAAAAAAATCGAGAAGACTTTAAAATGATAGGAAATTCCTTTATTTTTATTTTGAGTAGATGACTTTCATATGATATAAAGGGTTAGTCCTTAATATCCTGGAACCATCCTATGATGCATTTTGCCTAGGCTTACAAGGTTAAGGGCTCCCTTGATAAGGTGTTATTACGATAATGGGTGTGTTATCATAAGTTCTAATATGTTTATCTATCAATGATAATTATTTAAGGTATTATCGTTTGCAACTTTTCTCTTCTCTTCTTTCTTCTTTCTTCTTTCGTCTTTCTTCTTTCTTCTTTCTTCTTTCTTCTTCTTTTGGTGTAAGGTTAGGTTCTTATTTTACAAAGTGGCTTCTCCTATCGGTTCAGATCATTCCCGCTCATTCTACAAAAAGAAGTCATAAAGGATAAACATTCAAAATATGTCATATTTGAATCTAGATGGCTCGAGAATTTATATTATAGGGATGTGATTGAAAGTGTTTGGGAAAAATCGTCTAGCATCAAAATTATTGGATTTCAGCCTTAAAAGAGATGTGACTTGCCTTGGTTTGACTGGTTTTAGCAACAAAAAAAACTTCATGAATAATATAAAATTATTAAACAAGTACAACAAATGTTACCAAATATTGAGAACCAGCATACAACTAAATATATACAAAAATTGGAAGAAGAAATTACCAATATACTTGATGAACTTTAGAGAAATGAGGAAGTGTTATGGGCGCATCAAGTGAGAAATCTATGGATTAAAAAAGGAGATAAAAATATTAAATTCTTTCATACGTCAACAATTATAAGAAGGACAATAAATTGAACATTTAGCCTTAACGATGTCGAGGGTAAATGAATAAAAGAGCCTAAAAGATTAAAGGAAATTATCTTGAGCCCTTAAAGGGGGTAAGCAAGGGGTGCATGGTTCGAGTCTCCTCCCTGAACATGGGTAACCTAGTTCTGATTAAGTGGGAGTATGCATGAGGAGGCGTGTATATTTACTATGGGCGCGTAAGCTGGCCCGGACACCCATACATCGGAAAAAAAAAAAAAAAGAGTTACATCCACATTTTTAAAGGAAATTATCTTGACCTACTTTGGGAAACTTTTAGAAGGTAACCACATTTCGGACATGTAGGAAGTAACAAACCATACTCCATGTAGAACTACAGAGTGCATGAATGATATCTTAATAAAAAAACCAACCATGGAGGAAGTAAAATATGCGATTTTTAGCATGTCAAGATCAAAGGCTCCAAGGCATGACAGATTACCCGAGAATTTTTATCAAAATTATTGGGATATTCTTCAGGAAGATATTTTATACCTTCGTAATGGATTTTTTAATTAATAATACGCCTTTTAATTAAATCAATGATACACTCATTACTCTGGTACCAAAAGGAGAATCATAAGAATATGTGAGTGATTTCAAGCCAATCTCATGTACCAATTTTAGCTATAAAATCATTGCAAAAATCTTGGCACTCAAGTTACAACCACCCATTGATGAAATTGTTTTGCCAACGCAATCGATTTTCATCGGAGGGAGAAGCATTAAGGAAAATATTTTGATTGCTTAGGAAATATACTTTTTTCTTAAATCTATAGAAGGTCAAAGAAGCATTGTGCGGCTACAAAATTGGACATGGCTAAAGCATATGACCAAGTCAACTGGGAAATTTTTTATGCAAATACTCGAAAAGTTAGGTTTTGTCAGAAATAGAGAGAATGGATCCTTAATTGCATTTCGACGGTTTCTTTTTAGATCAAATTTAATGGACGAGTGACTTACAATATTTTCTCCGAAACAGGGAACTACCGTAACTTTTATCACTTTTGACAAAAGGTCTCATTGGATTGATCAATTCACAGTGTAGAGAAGGAAACATCAAAGGTGTTGTAATTTCATGAATGTGCCCACAACTCAATCATTTAGTGTTTGTTTGCTAATGATTCTTTTTTTTTCGACATTAATAAAAAAGAGATTGAGGCATTTAAGCAGACAATCACGAGATATTTGGTGGCATCGGGACAAATGTCTTACTTCAAAATATCACTTATTTTATTCAGTATTGGTACTCCGGAGGATGTTTGTGAGGAATTTCCTAGCTTGCTAAACATTGGTTGTACCAAAACATTAGGTAAATACCTAGGAATCCTTCATACGTTGAAAAAAGCAGAAAAGAAGATCTGGGGGTATATTAAAGATATACTCTTAAGAAAATCGGTCAGCTAGGTCTCAAACTTGCTATCGAATGGTGGTAAAGAAATTCTGAGTAAAGTTGGGATCCAGGAAATCCCTTAGTATGCAATGTCGATCTTTGAATTCCCTAAAACACTTTGTAAAATGATGGCAAGTCTGATAGCAAATTTCTGGTGGGACGCAAACCATAAGAGAATATATTCACTGGGTAGCATGGAAAAAATTGCTAGATCTAAAATTATAAGAGGTATTGGGATCATATTTCCAAAAAATGGGCATTGGTTTATTGGTCAACCAAGCATGGAAACTAATCCAAAACCCAAATTCCTTAGCATATAGAGTTCTTAAAGGTATTTATTTTCCAGAATCATTCAGCAAGATACAAAACTGGCAAAAAAGAGATCATGAAATTGGGCTAGTATATTCATACGTATGCAACTTTTAAAGAATAAGTGCATCTGGTAAATTAGAAATGGACTAACAATAAATATATGGGATCACTCCTAGGTAAAGAAAGATATAAAGATGGAAAAATGAACCATTGTAACCTCTTTGTGGTCGCACACCTGTTTAACAAAGATATGACAGGTTAATACATAAATACAATTTATCAAAAACATCTGAGAGAGTTTGCTAACAAAATTATAAGATGCCAATCATACAGGTAGATTAGGAAGATAGGATCATTTGGCCATTTACAAAAGAAAGAATCTATACTACCAAATCTGGATACCACGGTTTAGTCTAAAAAGATATTGCAAAAGAATTCCAATCATCAAGAGCGGGGGAAGAAGATACGAGTGAAATCTAGGATATAATATGGAAATCTGATGTTCCTTCAAAAATTAATTTTTTTTTACATGGAAAATCTCTAACAGGGCAATTGCAACGAAAGTCAATCTACACAAGAAGAAATGTGTTGAGAATGAAAAATGTTAGTGGTTCGAAGTAGAGGAGAATCGATTAAACATCTATTCCTCAAATGTCCATTTAGTGAAGGAATTTGTGCATATTTATCAATGAAAGTCAAGATTGATCGAGACTATTTTGGAAGCATTAGAGACTGGATCACTAATACGGTAAATACATATGCCAAAAATGGATGGGAGTGTAGGGAAGATAGTGTGTATATATTTATGTATGTTACCGAATATTGGAAGGCTAGAACTAGGGTTGTAAACGAGCCGAGACGAATAGTAGATGTACAAGCTTGTTTATTTATTTATACATTTAAACGAGCCGAGCTCGAGCTCGAGCCGAGCTTTGAAGTTAGTGTTCGAGCTAAGCTCGTGAGAATATAACAAAGCTCGAGCTCGAAATCTCGTTTAAAAGTGTTTCGAGCTCGAGCTCAAAAGCTTGTTTAAATCTACTTCGAGTTCGAAAGCTCTTCTTTTATCTTGGGCTTTTATGGATTAATTATAAGATAGATTGTTGCAAATCTTTTAATTATATATGTTTTTAATTAGAACGTAATTGACTATTGTAAACTATCATTAAATACAATCACGTATTCTTTCTTTGGATTGTTAAATTTTGAATGGTCTTTTATAATTATGTAGGTAGAGGGGGGGAGTGACATGTAAGTGTTGGGATAAGATAAGTTTTTTCAATATAGTAATTGGTTTTAAATTTTTGAATTGTCAAATATCAATATGTAATAGATATTCAAAATTTATTTATATTTTGCACGAGCTTTTCAGAAAAGCTCGCGAACAGGCTCGGCTCAACTCGTTTAATAAACGAGCTCGTTTTTAGGCTCGAGCTCGGCTCGTTTAGTTTAACGAACAATCTCGAGTCAAGCTTTTTCCGAGCCGAGCTCGAGCTGCTCGCGAGAAACTTGGTTTATTTACAGCCCTAGCTAGAACGCAAGGTTTTTTTGAGAAAAAGAAATGAATAAAAAAACAAGATTGTTAGGAGATCGAACAAGCTTGTTTATGATCCTTTTGGAGAGGCAACCGACCAACAAAAAATGGTATGGGGGAATATAAAGACCCGGAGAGAAATTTTAATTCATAAAATTCGGTACTTGAGGACGATTCTGAGGTCATTTGGCTTAATGACACAGCGTTTACTAAGGAATGAGAAGTGGCGGAAATTGCATTAGTGGCTTTCAACAGCGAGTGTGATATCACTCATAGAATTGCGAAACGTTGAAAGATTAGATCGTGAGGGTGAAGCGTGGGTCATCCTTATGGCCATGAGGTCAGCTGCTAACCTCAACCAACGAAGTTTCTCTTTTTACTCCGATAATCTTTAAACCATATAAGGTATTCACAAAATGGAGGAAATATATTGGATAGTTCAGCCAGTTGTGAAAGAAATCTGGTAATAGATTGGAAAGTTTCTGGAATGTAACTTTTATTATATTTAGAGACGACTAAATTGTACAGATGTTGGCTAAATATATAAGACATAATATAGACTTATTCAGATGGAGAAGAATTATGTCGGTAGAATATTTTAAATACCTAAATAACTTAGGTTGTAAAAAAACACGACAGATCCTGAGGGAAGGCCAAGGAAACCATGGCCTTGCGCTCTCTCCCCCCTCCCCCCCCCCCCCCCCCCTCCTTCAATTCTTATAACTTTTAAGGCTTTTTAATTTCTTTTTCATATGTACTATAGTTTTGGTATTTAAAAAAGCCTAATTTTGACATAACTTAAAACAAAAATGTTTGTCCGGTTTTTTTGATTTTAAAAAAATTGTTTAATTAAGTTAAAAAAAGAGAAATATTATTTATAATACACAAGAATTTTTGAAGGGCAAGTTTGTTTTAGATCCCAAAATAGAAGTACCAACATTGTAAAAATGGTATAGATTGTTCACTACAAGAAATAGTAGCATTAGCGGGGAAACTATTGCGGCAACAACTAAAATGGCCTCTAATGATATTTTTAAAAACCAAAATGGCCTCTAATTATATTTTTAGCGACAATATTTGCTGCTAAAGATAAAGTTAATAGAGACAAAAATAAATAATTTGCTACTAAAGGTATCTTTAGCGACGAACTTATAGAGGCGACAAATAACGACTATTAGCGGTAAAATTAAAAAATTTAGTGTTAAATTTTTTGCCACTAAAAATACTATTTTTTGTAGTGTGTTGGAGGCGGATCTGGTTTCCTTAAATTAAAAAATAAAAGTGTTCATACTTATCCTGTTGTTTGTTGTTATGGTTTATAATATTTGAATGACTTAGTTTAACAAAAAAGTTGCTTTTGCGGGAAAATAAAATCCCCAACTAGTAGAAACTAGCTACCTAGCTAAAGCTATTTGTGTACCTGAAATGTGATTTACATTGATTATTTTTGTTGGTTTGGTGACACTACTTCTGTAAAGACAAGCAAGCTATCCCTTTCGGTGGAGCTCGAATTTTTCTTTTGTTTGGTCGAAAATAAAAGTCTAGTTAATTGTATTATAGATTTATATATTATATAATGTATATGTTTGAATCAATTGTATCAAAATTCATATGTACATAATATGTCTAATTTAAATAAATTTGTAAGATTCTATTATAGAAAATAACCCAAATTGTAAGATTAAAGAAAAACTTGTTTTTTTCTTTTTTTGGAAAAGAAAGAGCCTGACTTTTTAGTTTTCAGTATATTGCTATATTTCCATCTGACACCAGAAAATTAGTTAAAAGATTTGGATGATCACCGAGCTAAACCCATGCATTTTTCAACCGTTAAAAATCGCCGTTATGCTATTCTTTCTTCTTTCAACTTCATCGTGACTAAGAGCTGCGTTTCCCAGTCCTTAGTCTTCTTCACTTTTTTCATTAGGTGTTTATAATGAGAAGTAGATTCAATATATTTCATTCATACTTCAAAAATTATGTTCACTTTCAGAATCCATAGAGGATCTAAGAAGAAAATCCCCTAAACCCCTAATGTTAAATTACTATATATGCATTCATATTCCCTACCAAAACCACCTCTATATAGTCTATCATACTCAAAAAAACAAATTAATTGATGTGATCATCTGCAGTGACGTCAGCATGGGTTTCCATAGTACTAGTACTCATTTCTAGTTCACCTGATAAATTCTCCTTTATTTTCTCTTCTGATTTTTCACTTTCCGTGCTACAACTACAAGAAGTAGAAATAGTATTGCTACCAAAAGATGAATCCCTACTAGACATTAGTGTTGCCAAATACGTTGGTTTTTCTTGTCCCGCCATGATCACTACAAACTTCTCTTCAAAGACTGGTGGTGCTGTTTTCATGTCACCACCTTTAGAGTCGTCTTCACCAGCTTCGAGATCTCTCTCGTTGTCTTCATTGTTTTCAAGATAACCAGAGAGTTTCCAGTAAGAGCAAGCAAGTATCAACAGTGCAAAAGCAATCAATCCTAACATCGCCGCCAATCCCCCGAACAGGTATGGCACTGGCGAGTGCCATGGCGACCTCTGTGCCACCGGGCTAGATGCTACTGCGGCGGCTGTGCTTTCAAGTTCTGCAATACTCCTCATCATGGTCATATTAGTATAATATTATAGAGAAATTAAGGGGATATTGTGATATTGTGATGGTGAATGTTGTAGGAAATGAGGGATGTAAGATGGTGTTTATATAGATGTAGGCCTCAGAAATTAAATTAATAAGAAATAGTTAAGGTGGTGGAATTGTTGTTTTTTTTTTTTTGTTCGAAAGTAGAATTGTTGTTTTCTTATAATATAATTATTATTTGTGTCCCCACTTCTAAGGGAAGTGGGGGTAGAAGTGGGGCCTATGTTGTTATGCTTTTTAGTATCCAAAAGAATACTCCAATATATGGTGGATTACACACTAGGGAAGCATAACGAAGCTGGAGTTCCGATTTAGGCCAGAATAACAATTGTGGGAAATGATCTCATTCCATTGAATTCTTGCATTTTGATGTGATCATCGACATATCACAGTACTATACGGAACTATTACTCATTAATAGTAAGTTTATGTGTAATTTGATGATGATGAGAAGTTACGAGACTTTTTTTTTTTCTTTTTTTTTTGTTTACATGGGTTCCGGGCTAGCTTGCGCGCACCCGACTAATCCCACGGAGATATACATGCCTCCCCATATATATTCTCATGGTAAATCAGAATTAGGTTGCCCATGTTCAGGGAGGTGTTCGAACCTTGTACCTCTTACTTTACACCCGTTAGGGAGGGGATTCGAACCATGGACCTCCCCTTTAAGTGCTGAAGAAATAGCAAGGCTCTGACCAGTTGAGTTACGTTACGAGACTTACTGCCTAGTCAACTGTGTCACTGCCTCAATAACTTATTATATTTTCAAATTTTTTTCACTGTCTCCCCGATCATTGATTTTGATCATTCGTCATTTTTTTGTTAACGGTGAGTTTCCATTCTGAACGACTTGTTAAACATTTTCGTAGAGCTAGTTCTGACATATTTGAAATTCAAAACAAAATTTTACTATAAGAGCCAGTTTGGAAGTGCTTATTTTAGAGTAAAAAAAACGCTTTTAGAATAAAATTCAAAATTTAAAAAAATTATTAAAACTAATTTTGAAATCTAAAATTATTTTAAGTACTTTTTTTAAAAAGCACCTATTTGGTGCTTCTTAAAAAAGTGCTTTTCAAAGTCAAAAAAAACTTTTAAAATGCTAAAAGTACTTTTAAGTGCTTCTCCAAAAAAGCACTTCCAAACGGGCACTAAGTCATCTTTATATAAATATTTGTTTTTTATAATTTTTTTTAAAATATATTGAGAATTTCTATTGTGTGTTTTAATGATGGTTTTGTATTGTTCTTCTTTTTTTTGGACCTTTCTCACATGTTATTTTCTAGTCCTTCTCGAATCCTCATGATTTAAACTCAACTCGGGTTTAAATTCTGTTTTCTCCTCAATAAAGAGAGTTCCAAATCTCGACCTAAGTCACTGCTCGCCCCTATGCGAGAATTACATGTGTAGATATTATTATTATTATTACCCTTGTTGTTTATCTGACCTCTCCTCTTAACTGTCATCCAATCACCACATATAGCCTCTTTTGTAATGCCCTTTTGTAATAGCCTCTTAACTGTCATCCCTAGACCTTGTTGTGTTTGTTGAGGCTTATTTCCTTCACACTTATCTTTTTGGTGACCGAATTTCCCACAATCAAAGCAAATCATATGAAGACCTTCGTACTCAACTAGGCATACTTTCCCTCCTATATGAACATTGGTGTGAGGAGTTTGTTCAAATCTAACTCCACTGCAAGTCTCGTATAATTTCCTTTTTGCCGAGCCTTAGTTAGTGGGTCAATACGTACTGTTTTACCAACTTGATCCTCCATCTTTCTTAGTAAACGATTTGTGTAGTTGTGCATACTAACATTAGATATTCGTATCCAGGCCGTAGTAGTATAATAATCGAATCAAGGTGTGGCTTGAAGCTAGGAGTCCATTTCCTGACAATAAAATAATGATAATATATCATCCATGGACCTCCATCTAACGCGAATTCGTAATCCTCTTTAATTGCAAACTTTACCATAAAATAACCATACCCCATATCCACCAGTTCAATCATACCTTTAGGACTTTAAATTTGTTGTAATTTTGACGCAAGATAATTGAATCCCACCTTATATCCTAATAGCCTAACGACTACTGTATTGTTCTATAATTTTATGCCCTCAATAATTTCTTCTCTAGTCCTTAGGATTTGGGAAAATTCACAATTATCTACTGGTGTATCATCTTTAATTGATGCAAGAAATTCATCATCCATCCCACTAATTCTATCTAGTTTGATTTCCGCATTATCAATAATAGGAGGGATGACTAAATTTTTACTCGTTAGAGTGCTATGTCAGTCGTATTTTTTCTTGGCGGATTACTCATTGTTGCACCACCCACCTGCGGTGCCTGTGATATGAGTTTCGTCCCATTTTTTCCAGTTGAATCCGGTAAAGCTCGCGCGCGTTTGAATGACTTACCTCTGTCGTGTTCCAAGGGCGGATAGTCTACCCTATCGAATTGTTCAGCAGCAGATTCCATAACCATCGGAGCTGCCTGTTCTTCTCCACGCGGTGGTGGTGCTTCTGTTCCCATTTTATCCGGCAGGGCGACCGGCGCTGGATCGAAGAGAGTCGTAATTATAACGGTTAGTTTTCTTAGGGTGTTTTCCTTGAGAGTGTTTTTGGACTAGTGTTTGAAATTAAAGGAGGAATTTTATCATTACTTTAAAATAAAAATATTAAGAACCTAAAAGTTAAAAAATAATATTACAAACATTTAATAAAAATTGTTCAACTTTGGTTGAATTATTCATGAGTTAAATTTTCGAAGGTGATCATCCCACTAACTCTTTCTTGTATTGCGGATTGAAGAGGATTATCGCAAAAAATGAAAAAAGCGGAAACTAGATGGTAGATTGCTAGCGAGCTATATAAGTAACATGTAATTCGACCAAAAAAAAAAAGATAAGTAACATGAAGAGACAAAATTGTCATGACATAAACACATAACAATAAAAAGATAAATGATAATACGTCAAACAAACAAGATTTAAAAGGAAAACGGTTTCAAGTAAAATTACGTCAATTTTCCTTTGCATTTCTACTATGGACGTTTTCCTGTCTTTCACTCAAGTGGCCTACGACCTACGTAACCAATTTGCCTCTTCATCTTTTAAAATATCAGAACCGTTTTTTGCCTGCGTGAGTCATCATCTAATATGTCGGTGATGAATAACTTGTTATGCTGTTTTAGTGTTGTTTAAAAAATTGTTTAAAATTATATAAATTTCATTTCAAAATTTCACTCATTATAGTAGAATGTAAAAACTTTTCGCTAAAAGTTATATTCGCAACATTACATTATAAGAACTTTGAGTACTAATTATTCTCTAACGAATTAGAAATCTTTATTAAAAAATGACTCATTAACAATGAGTCTATACTCTATACTATAATAATAGCACTCAGATTGAAACCAAGTCCCACTTATATTTCTTAATTAATTAATTAACAAAGAATGTGTTTCGATGTATTCTTAAAATAAGACATTTAGTGGATATTACTGTGAACTCTAAATAAACAACTATTATTTGATTTATTCTTGATACCTTATCCTTACGAGGAAGAGAAAGATACAAGTACATCGAATCATATTTATCAAAGTAGAGAAGAAAAGAATAATTAGATTAAAGAAAATCATATATACCCGAATTTTTGAGCTACTATATATACTCTATAAAATAAAATCCAACTTACTCGTCTTTTTGTTTTTAATTGAAAAATTATTTTTTATTTGGATAAAAATTGATTCCATGGAGAAGAACTCTTAATCAAACTGAACTCTTAATCTTTAAATATTTTAATTATTAGAATAATTATTATTTTTAAACTTATCTTTTTTATTGCTTATATGAGGAACTTGGATACCTATTAATTATGTCATTTCCTAAACATCATTTGCAATCTTAACTTACTAAATGATGAAAGTTTTTGTTCAAACCTTGAGCTAGCTTTGTTTTCAGTGAGTTATGAAGTATTGATTTCGACTATTATTAAATAAAGTAATGCTGAATATCACTCCAAATTGCATTACCTTTATATAGTCTCCTAAGTAGATTCTAAATAGACCAATTATGTGATTTCTTTTTCCTGATTTATCATTTTCTCTTTTTTTTATGATTGGTCCACATAAAAGGCGATATAAAGACGATGCAATTTGGAGTGATATCCAGCATTACTCTATTAAATATTTTTGGACGGGATCATGTATTTACTTCATTGGGAAAATTATAACGTGGACTTTTAGATTGAAAATTATATAAATTAATTCCTCTTTTATGCCTCGAATTAGTTTTCTTCATATATAAATTGAATATATATTGTATTATAAAATAAATCATAGATGAATCCAATAAATTGTACAAAACTTAGATGAGGGCGGATTTTAGGGGGCAGCCTTCCTCTTCTAGGAAATAGTGATATTTTTTTTTTTTTTGTTCTAAAAGCTTTCATAGGAAATAGTGATAAAATGAACAAATTTTAGTATTTTTTGTTATGTTAATAACCACCAGTTGTACAAAAGAAATGGTTTCCCGAAAAAAAAAGTAATGAAAATAAAAACGAGTTTACACGGAAAAAACGAAATAACAATTACACGGAAATTGAAATAACGTTTACACGGAAATTGAAATAACAATACACGGAAATTCCAATAACAATACACGGAAATAGGAAATACACTTACACGATAATAAAGGAAAACAAAGTCACCGTACCGTCAAACTATTGTCGTTAAAAAGATATTCCGGAGTGACCGGTATCTCTAACAGAACTAAAGCTACGTTTAGGAAAATATAGAGAGTAGGTGGTGAGGCAGAGAGTGTTTCCTTTGTGTATTTTCGTAGCTGTAGAGAGGGGAATGGGAGCTTTATTTATAGGGGTGAGGAGTGGACAAGCCTTCAGAAACGCCCCTATTGAATCCCATGATTCTCTCCCGGATTAGTCTTGATTGGGTTGACGTTAGGATTGCTAAGTAACCCCCACGTTTTGTAATATTCTGTAACAGCTATGACCATTTGATTTCCCACGTGTTTGACTTGAGCTGAATATTCTTTCCCTTTAACGCGTGCGAGATTAGTGGAGTCTTGTCTCTACGTTATACGTTTGAGTAGTCAAACACCACTATAAGAGCTGGTACAAAATCCATTTCATTTTTCATTTTTTTGACTCCCCAAACTCCCCAAACTCCCCAAACTCCCCACGACCCACGACCCACGCCTTACGCCGTCGCCGTCGCCGTCGCCGGTGCCGGTGCCGGGCCGGGCCGGGCGGGTGGGTGGTGGTGGTGGTGCGCGCGTGTGGGCTAGATTATTGCTTTGCCATGTGCATGGGTATTGGCCATTTGGACTATGTTAATATCACATATTATATAAGTAGCCCTAACTTTTCTTATCCCACCGATGTGGGAAGAGTTTAAAAGGCCATTTTGACACTCAAATGGACACTTGGTCATCACAGATGTCCAACAATCCCCCACACATTTGAATGTCAACAAAAGGTTTAGTGAGAAGGTTCCAGAAAGAAGAATGGGTGAATTGTACTTAAGTGTCAATATCTTGCGATTTGAATTGACACGTAGTGAAGTGAGGCAACCACCGAATTCCGTTTAAGTGAACTTACTCTTGAACTTTAACGGTTATCGATCGAGACCCTCACAGCACATACTCTACCCGATTCAAGGTTATGGTTCCCTCTAACATCACCTTTTGGTTCATCAAGTCCTTCTCTAAGGACCACCCTTTAAGGGCTATGAACTTGGTGGTTTTATTCATTTTGAGAGTGGTGTAAGGACGTCTCCTCAACACTCTACCATGAATATTTGGGTATCAAAGTTACCCTCGAATTCATCAAGTCCTTTTAGGAGGACCACCATAAAGGCTATGAGTTCGAATGTGAGTTTCAATACTTGGTACGCCTTTTTCATCAAGTCCTTCTCAACAAGGACCACCACAAGTGGCTATGAACAAGACGATTTGGGTTTGAGCCTTAGGGATGAGGACATCACATTGACTCATTAGTCACATGTTCCCACTTAATGGGTTTTAGACCCATCCCCCTCGACGTCTCCAGGACTAGTCTCCTGGTCAAGCCTTTGGTGAACGGATCAGCTAGATTCTCCTCTGATCGTACGAATTCCAAGGCTATCACACCATTTTTCAGTAATTGTCTTACTGACCCATGTCTGATGCGAATATGTCTCTTCTTACCATTATAGGCGCTATTATGAGCGACTCCAATGGCTGCTTGTGAATCACAGTGGATACATACAGGTGTGGCACTTCCTTCCCAGAGTGGCACATCCGATAAGAGACTTCTCAACCACTCAGCTTCTTGCCCAGCTAACTCTAGTGCTATGAACTCAGACTCCATGGTGGAGCGTGCTATACAAGTCTGTTTGGAAGACTTCCACGATACAGCACCTCCCCCTAAGGAGAATACATAACCACTGGTGGAGTTTACTTCGTCATTGTCAGAGATCCAGTTTGCATCACAAAAACCCTCAAGGACTGCAGGGAATTTGTTATAGTGCAAGCCTAGATCGATGGTACCCCTCAAGTATCTCAATAGACGGCGAAGTGCAACCCAGTGGTCACTACTCGGGTTATGAGTATAGCGACTAAGTCTGCTTACGGCATAGGCAATATCGGGTCGAGTGTAGTTCATTAAGAACATTACACTTCCTATGATTTTAGCATATTCATTTTGGGATACAGCATCCCCTACATGTTTAGATAAGTTAATGCTAGAATCATAAGGAGTATTTACAGGCGTTACATCAAAGGAATTGAACTTCTTCAGCATCCTTTCTACGTAATGAGACTGATTCAGGGTAATGCCATTACTGCTTCTAATGATTTTTACCCCAAGTATCACATCAGCTTCTCCCATGTCTTTCATGTCGAATCTGGAAGACAAGAAACGTTTAGTCTCATTTATAATATGAATAGTAGTACCAAAGATGAGCATGTCATCTACATAAAGGCAGATGATAACACACTCTGAATTTGTTACCTTGGAGTAAACACATGAATCAGAAGTGTTAGCTATAAACCCATATGAAATGAGAGTACTATCTAGTTTTTCATACCATTTTTTCGGTGCCTGTTTCAATCCATACAAGGATTTTTTCAACTTACACACTTTGTCCCCTTGACCAGGGACCACACACCCTTCAGGTTGAGCCATGTAGATCTCTTCATCTAGATCTCCGTTCAAGAACGCGGTTTTGACATCCATTTGATGTATTACAAGTTCGTGAATGACGGCTAAAGCAATAAGGGTTCTTATCGTGGCAATTTTGGTCACTGGGGAATAGGTGTCAAAGTAATCTTGACCTTTCTTTTGGGTGAAGCCCTTAATAACAAGTCTGGCCTTGAATTTTTCTATTGAACCATCGGGTCTCAATTTTTTCTTAAAAATCCATTTGCTACTAATTGCTTTGCTACCCCTAGGTAAGTTGGTTAATTCCCATGTATGGTTACTTTTTATTGACTCAAGTTCACTGTTAATAGCCTCTTTCCAAAAACTAGCATCTATAGATTTTAAAGCATCATCATAAGTTTTTGGGTCATCCTCCATGAGGAAACAGTTGACTACCTGTTCGTCTAATAGGTCGACGTGAGAACCTTCTGTTATAAAGGCTGTTATAAAGTCAGGGCCGAAGCTAGACTCAATCCTGCGCCTCTTACTTCTCCTAGGTTCTTCCTCGGGAATACTACTAGGCTCCATGGAAGTGGAGGGGTTAGGAAAAACATCACAAAGAGGTACCACATCATTAGTAGATAAATTATCAACAGGTAAAGAAGTATTGACAGTATTTAAATCTTTCAAAGGGAAAACATGTTCAAAGAATTCAGCGTCTCTAGATTCACAAATAGAGTTATCTTCTAATGACAAGAATCTGTATGCCGCACTATTTTGAGCGTACCCTATGAAAATTGAGTCAATGGTTTTGGGACCAACGGTGACTGTTTTAAAATCAGGTAGTTTGACTTTGGCTAGACACCCCCACACTTTTAAAAATTTCAGGTTTGGTGGAAAGCCCTTCCACATTTCATACGGGGTTTTTTCTAGGGATTTATGAGGTACCCTATTAAGTACATAACAGGCTGATAGGACAGCTTCCCCCCACATGTTGTTTGGTAAACCTGAACTTATTAACATGGCATTCATAGTCTCTTTAAGGGACCTATTCTTTCTTTCTGCTATGCCATTTTGTTGGGGTGTATAAGGGGCACTAAGTTCGTGGATAATCCCATTTGTTTCACAAAACTCTTTAAGGGAATTAGAACTATACTCGCCTCCTCTATCGGACCTAAGTCGTTTGATTTTACAATCTAGTTGGTTTTCAACTTCGGCTTTATATTTTAAAAACGCATTTTCCGCCTCATCTTTAGTTTTAAGAAGATACACTTTAGTAAACCTAGAGTAGTCATCTACAAAGGTTATGTAATAAAGTTTTCCACCTCTACTAGCGGAGTTTTTAAAATCAGCTAAGTCCGAATGAACTAATTCAAGTAATTTAGTTTGTCTCGTGGTAACGGGTTTAAAAGGTTTTTTCGCAAGTTTGGACTCTACACATATTTGACATTTTTCAAAGTCATCCACGTTGTTAACGGGTATTAGTCCAAGATTTTTAAGCCTTTTAATAGACGCAACATTTAAATGGCCTAGTCTACCGTGCCACGTTTGAACGGACTCAACAATATAAGCGGAATTAGATGCATTCTCATTAAGGGATACAGTGTTTAAAACAAACAAGCCGTTATTAAGGTACCCTTTCCCCACGAATTCGTCATTTTTGGTGATAATGACTTTACCCCCCTCGAAAACAAGTTTGAGACTAACTTTATTAAGGAGAGCCCCGGAAACTAAGTTCCTACGGAGAGAGGGAACGAAGAGAACATCATTTAGTTCAAGAGTCTTACCAGATGTGAGTTTGAGGGGAACTTGACCCTTACCAAGAACAGTAGCGGTGGAAGAGTCACCCAAGTACACACACTCACCATCAGTTGCCTTTTCGAATTTCTTGAACAAGGATTTGTTTGCGCAGAAATGGCGAGAAGCTCCAGTGTCAAGGATCCACTCGCTCTTATTCTCTACCAAATTTACCTCAACCATTACCGCAGCGATGATTTCTTCGGTCTCAGTCAGATTCGCGGCAGCTTTGGGACCCTGGCCAGCTCTCTGGGGACATTCAAAAGCTTTGTGCCCTTCTTTGCCACAACAGTAACAGGCCCCTTTAGGTTTTTGAATCTTACCAGAGATCTTGAATCCTCCGCCTTGTTTGTTGGAGTTGCCGCGATTCTTGTTTCCCCCAGACTTAGATTTGTTGGACCCTTGTTGCTTTCCCTTCCCTTTGAACCTGTCTTTGTTACCTTGGCCAGAACCTTCGACTAGATTAGCTTTGGAGGAATGAGAAGGGAAAGAGATTGACTTATCCTTTAATCGATTCGCTTCTTCGACTTGGATGTGGCTGATGAGCTCTTGGAGGGTCATTTCTTTCTTTTTGTGCTTGAGGTGGTTGCGGTATTCACTCCAAGATGGGGGAAATTTCTCAAGCAAAATGTTGGCTTGAAGAATTTCACACATCTTCATGCCTTCGGCGATAACCTCCGCGCATAGGTTTTCGTACACGTGAAGTTGTTCAGTCATGGGTTTCTGATCCGTAAGTCTAAAGTTATACCAATTCCCAGTCACGTACTTTTTCTTACCCGAATCATCAGCCCCATATTTCTTCTCGAGAGTTTCCCATATGACCTTTGCCGATTTCTCTTTGGCAAGGAGGTCAAAGATGGGATTAGTAACATTGTTCAACATCCAGCCCCGAGCCATGGTGTTAGCTCTTTTGAACCTAGATTCGAGGGCAGCATGCCTAGCTAGCTCTTGTTCAGTATGGGCTCCAATTTCCAAAAGTGGAGGAGCCTCGACTATAACAAAGTCGAGTTCATACTGTTCAAGGCATATCATTAATTTTTGCGCCCAACGCTTATAGTTAGAACCATTAAGGGGCTCTAACTTGTTCGCGTCGAGAAGTGGCTTAGTGTTCAAAGAGGAACCAACAGCCGAATTAGGAAGAGCCATTTTCTAGAATAACCGGTGGAAAAGACAAAGAATATCTTTTTAAATTGTTATGTTAATAACCACCAGTTGTACAAAAGAAATGGTTTCCCGAAAAGAAAAGTAATGAAAATAAAAACGAGTTTACACGGAAAAAACGAAATAACAATTACACGGAAATTGAAATAACGTTTACACGGAAATTGAAATAACAATACACGGAAATTCCAATAACAATACACGGAAATAGGAAATACACTTACACGATAATAAAGGAAAACAAAGTCACCGTACCGTCAAACTATTGTCGTTAAAAAGATATTCCGGAGTGACCGGTATCTCTAACAGAACTAAAGCTACGTTTAGGAAAATATAGAGAGTAGGTGGTGAGGCAGAGAGTGTTTCCTTTTCGTAGCTGTAGAGAGGGGAATGGGAGCTTTATTTATAGGGGTGAGGAGTGGACAAGCCTTCAGAAACGCCCCTATTGAATCCCATGATTCTCTCCCGGATTAGTCTTGATTGGGTTGACGTTAGGATTGCTAAGTAACCCCCACGTTTTGTAATATTCTGTATTCTGTAACACGTTTTGTAATATTCTGTAACAGCTCGTTATACGTTTGAGTAGTCAACCACCACTATAAGAGCTGGTACAAAATCCATTTCATTTTTCATTTTTTTGACTCCCCACGACCCACGCCGTCGCCGGTGCCGGGCCGGGCGGGTGGTGGTGCACGCGTGTGGGCTAGATTATTGCTTTGCCATGTGCATGGTTATTGGCCATTTGGACTATGTTAATATCACATATTATATAAGTAGCCCTAACTCTTCTTATCCCACCGATGTGGGAAGAGTTTAAAAGGCCATTTTGACACTCAAATGGACACTTGGTCATCACAGATGTCCAACATTTTTTAATAAAAGTTCCCTAACGAAATTAATTTCCGTTTTTCTTTTTCACCTAAATTTTGCTTCGAATCCTGTTACTTTTAAATAAATTTTAGTACTATCGTCCCAAACTCTGTTACTTGTTGTACTTTTTTATTACCCGAAATTCCATCTAGCTAGGTCCGTCTAAACTTAGATGATCATTTTAATAAAGTAAGTAGTATTTCTGTTGAAGTGGGATTTGCTCTACTTGAATTTGTTGGCTGCGTCACTAACATGATAATGGAGTGGGTTACCACCATTATACTTTTTTTTTTTTTTTGTTCTTTCTTAACCAAGAATCTTTTGATGATAGCAGCTTTTAGTAAAATCATCATTTGTTATTATTGCTTAGATAATTATTAAGAATTTATGATCCTGTTATAGTAGTATATTTAACAAAAAGAAGGAACATTATCCTTATAAAATAGTACTCCTAGATAAGGTGACGAAAGCACTAAAGTAGAGAATGGATTTGTAGAATTGCTATGAAATCTAATTAAGGTAAAATAATTTGTCATATTTTCAGTAATATTAATAAAGAAGACATATAAAGACAAAAAACTCCGATTCTCGGGATACAAGTTATGAAATTTTCTCTAATCTCTCTCCTCTCAAACAAACACCAATCCTAAATTTCCAAACCATCCTAGCATTTAACATCCCTACATTTTAGGTGTTTTCTTCTGTGATCTAGTGTTATACATCATTACAACAATCCATACATTACATCACTCTTCCTCTCTTCTTGTTTTTCAACCTTTCCGCTTCCTTTTCTCTCCCTCTCATCCTGCATTCAAATCCTCTTGTCATGGATTTCTATGCTCCTTCTCACCCCCTAGCAAAAAACAAAGCTCTTGTTATCACACCTGATAATAACTCAGTTTACAAACATGCTAAAGAATTCAAAATTATTGCTAAGCTACTAGCAATGGAAAAGGTAAACTACATTTTTATCAATAATCACATCAACAAGTACTGGTCTCTTACTGAACATGTTGAAACTGAGAGATGTGATGCTAATGTCTTCGCCATCAAATTCAAAAATGAGGAAGATATAAGGAAAGTCTGGAATCAGAGGCCCTGGACAATACAAGGAAAACATTTTGCAATCAAAGAATACTACAGTATCGAAAAAATAAGGTCAACCAAACTACTGTATGGATTCAACTCATGGGAATCCCAACAAATTTATTAACAAAACACTGTATTGAAAAGATGATGAGCTACTTTGGAAAAGTTCACTCTATTATACTACCAGAAGATCTCAACATAGAGGAGAAATCTATTACTAGAGTCCAAATCGACTGGAAATTATCAACCTCACTCCTTTCAGGCATCAACTATTGGGAAACTGAAACTACAACGACTTGGATCAAATTCACCTATGAAGATATTGGCCAAGTCTGTTATGGGTGTGGTCTATTTGGTCATGAAGAGAACAATAAGAATTACAAATTTCAAAACCCTAAGGTCACGCCTAAATTGGGAGCTTGGATAAAGACATCAACAAGGGGTCCTACTCCTATGGCTTCACAAGCTATGAACACAAACAAAAGGAAAATTGCTAATTACAAAGTTTCTACAAGAATTGCACCTACCATGAATCGCACTCGGAACAACTCGGTGGTTGAAGATAACTCAGAACTCAGCAATCAAGTCACTAACAGGACCACTAACGGTAGCGGTGTTTCAGGTACTACGAACGTTTTTAAATTTGGTACGAATTTAGTTAACGACAAAAACAAAGGATTGGTAGTGGGAAGGAAGAGTGAGAAGCGTAAGGAGGGTAATGGTCAGGGTTTGTCTTTGTCTAATACGAAAATGAAGGAAAAACAAATAATTCCAACTATTTATTCTGAGAAGGAAAAGAATTTAGCCACGTTGGCTGATTCTTTTATCAAAAAATTAAACAAAAGTCCAACCCAAGAGAATAACTTAACCTTTGCACTTATGTCAGCCCACCAAATTTTATTAAAAGCCCAAATGTCATACTACCCAACACTCTTTTAACTTCTCACAGCCCAAACCCCAACTCCGACACAAATAACCCAAACCACTCTACTCAATCGGATAAAACAATTAACTTTAAATCCCCAATCTCTACCATCTCGACTTCTCTCAACACTTCACCTTCTACCCAAAACCCTAAAGTTTTCGATGAGTTCACCACACCCAAACCAAACATATCTCTCAACTTCACTTCATCTCAATCAGCCACCGCCATTTTCAGAGACAGTGTGAGTATTGAGGGCTCTCAACTATCTATTATGAAGAAGAAATTCTTTGGAGAGTTTAACACCAGATTATCAATCAAATCCAAGAGTTTCAAAGTTAAGAAGAACAACACTAATCAATCAAATGATAAGCAACAAAAATCACTTTAGGCAGCTAGAAAAGGAGAGTTGATTGAAAGTGTTAACATGGAGAAAGAAGAACAAGAGACTGAAGCTACGAAGGAAAGAGACATTGGTATTGATGAAGCTAGTAGCTCGGGTTCGAAGAAGGATAATTCAAGCGTTGACAAGGTTTGCGGGGTTGACCTAGATCAACCCCTTCACCCTCAATGATACACCTATCCTGGAACTGTCAGGGTATTGGCAACACCTTGACAGTCCAGACCCTAGCTGATATGGTTGCTAAATATTGGCCTCAGGTACTATTTCTTTCGGAAACAAAAAATACATATAAATCTGTTAAAAAACTTGAAAAAATTATTAATATGACCCCTCCTTGAGACCGTAGAACCTATAGGACTTAGCGGAGGACTTACAATTTTTATTAAAAATAATTATGAAGTTACGGTGGTTAGTAAATCTATAAATCATATGCATTGCAAAATTAAAAATGATGGGATAGAAACACAATCAACCTTTGTTTATGGAGCCCCTTTAGATAAAAATAAGGAGGATTGTCTCAGACTCTATGCGAACTTTAAACCTACTAATGATGCTCCTTGGATGCTTATTGGTGACTTTAACAACATAAGATACACCTCTAATAAAAAAGGAGGAAATAGTAAAGTCAATAAATACATGAATATGTCTAATGGTTTTATAAAACATCACAAGCTTGATGAAATTGTCACTAGATGGTGTAAATTCTCTTGGAAAAATAAAAGATATAATGAGGAAATGATAAAATCCCTCATTGATAGAGCCTTTTGTAATAAAACTTGGAATGATCTATACCCTTCAGCTTGGATTGCACTTTTACAAGCTCTAGGGTCAGATCATTCCCCACAAATTCTTATTTTAAATGAAAACCATATTAAGAAGGATAGGCGCTTCTATTTTGAAAATAGTTGGATTGAGGAATCTGAATGCTTTAATATTATCAAAAAAGTCTGGAAAATAAAAAACTGCCCCAATGGGCTTCTTAGAAATGCCCTCTCATATAAGCTTGAGAAATGTAAATCTTTACTTACTAAATGGAGTAAGATCAAATTTAACAACAACAAAAAATCATTAATTAGCATATAAAAAAGTTAGAAATGATTTACAATTATCCCCTTACAAAATATTGGACTGGGTATAATAATACTATAAAACTAGTGGAAGAGTTTTGGAAAAAATAGGAAGACTTTTGGGCCTCAAGGTCGAGAAACTTATGGATTAAAAAGGGTGATCGAAATACCTTTTCTTTTTTATGCTTCCAACAAAGAAAGAAGAAAAATAAACACCATTACTAGATTAAATACGGAAGATGGTAATTGGGTGGAAACTTTCTCGGATATAAATGTTGAAATAACAAACTACTTTAATAACATTTTTAAGACAGTGGGGGAGAGAAATTATGATCCTATTTTGGATAATATAGTCCCTACCATCACTGATCATATGAATACCAATCTTAACAAAAAACTTGAAATTGAAGAAATTGAAAGGTCAATAAATGAACTTGGGGCTAATAAAGCCCCTGGCCCAGATGGCTACCCTAGTTTCTTTTATAAAAAATATTAGAACATTATCAAACTAGATGTCAAGAATTATCAATGATTTTTGGTACAATGAAGGCTCCTTAGATGATCTAAACCAGACTTTTATCTCGCTTATACCAAAAAATTCAAAACCTACCTATATTAAACATTTTCGCCCTATAAGTTGTTCCAACTTTATTTATAAAATCTTGGAAAAAATTCTCGTGAACAGAATGCAACCGGTTTGAAACATTTTGATTGATGAAAATCAATCAGCGTTTATACCTGGAAGGCATATTTAGGAGAATACAATGATAGCTCATGAGGTACTACATTTTATAAAAAACAAACGAGATGCTAAAAAGTATTATATGGCAATAAAAACGGATATACAAAAGGCCTATGAAAATGTGGAATGGGATTGCCTTAAAGATATTATGATTAGAATGGGTTTTGATAACAAATGGATTAGCAATGTGTTAACTTTGTAACTTACTCTATTCTGATCAATGGTTACCCTGTTAAAATTGATAAACCCCAAAGGGGTTTGCGCCAAGGGGACCCACTCTCTCCTTTCTTTTTTGTATAACCACTCAATTACTTTCAACACTTATTAAAAATAAGATGGATAGTAACAGTATGAAAGGTATTAAAATAGCAAAAGCTACCCCACCTATTTCTCATTTACTTTTCGCTGATGATAGTATTTTCTTTATGAATGCTACCAATTTAGAAATATGTTATAAATAGATACAGCTATGCTACAGGTATGAAACTTAATTTAAATAAATGTGGGATTAAATTTAGCCCAAATACACCTATCTTTTTACAAAATATTTTTGCTAAAAGATTGAATATGCCAATTACAAATAATTTACCCATCGAATGGAGTAGGTCCAAAGTAAAAGACTTTAACTTTTTAGTAGAGAAAACTTTACAAAAAACAGAAAATTAGAAAAATTTATTTCTCTCAGCTGCGGTAAGGAGATACTTATTAAAGCTGTCTTGCAAAAGTTACCAAATTATTATATGTCCTCTTTCCTTATCCCAAAAAAGATTTGTGACCTTATCCCCTCGCAAATCTCTAATTTTTGGTGGGGCTGCAATGGTAAGAAAAAGGTTCATTGGAAAAAATTGGACAAGTTAACAAAAAGTAAATACTCAGGAAGTTTAGGTTTTAGAGATTTACATCTCATGAACCTAGCACTCTTGGGGAAACAAGCTTGGAACATTCTTAATAAACAAGACTCTATGCTTTTTAAATTACTTAAGGGTAAGTACTTCCCCAATGATTCTTTTCTAGAAGCTCAACTAGGACACTCACCCTCATGGGGTTGGAGAAGTCTAGTGAGTGGAATGGAAACTATTAAAGATAACATTAAATGGAAATTGGGTAATGGTACTACTATTAATATTCATAAAGATATATGGATTCATTGTAAGTCTAATATTATTAGACCTAATAAAGGTATAGCTATTAATGTTATTGATCTTATGAAAAAGGATGGTAGAAAATGGAATGAAACTATTGTAAAACAGGAGTTTAACCCTAAGATTGCTGAGATTATTCTCAATACCTTTATCCCTTATTCAGGTGGTAAAGATATTCCCTTTGAGATTATACATCAGGATAGCTCATATACTGTTAAGAAATGTTATCAAGTACTAAAAGAGAATCATCAGAACAAAGGTGAATTAAAACCTTTATCATCTCATACTATTAGTACAAATTTATGGAAAATGATGTGGAATTTAAATTTAATTCCTAAAGTAAAAAATTTCATGTGGAGAGCTCTTAAAAATCTCTTACCCACAAATGAGAATGTATTAAAAAATAAAGCTATTAAAACACCTACACGTGATATATGTAACAAAGAGACTGAATCAACTGAACACTTACTACTTAATTGTGAATGGGCTAGAGCTTTATGGCTAGCTTCTGAGTTTGATATACATACTTGCAACCAGAATTCATCTAGAATGGACTCTTGGATGGAAAGTATCTGTGAGAATATGAAAAAACAAAAGTTAGAAAATAATTTTATTATTGAAAGAATATGTTTTCTGCTTTGGCAAATCTGGAAAGCTAGAAATCATAATAAATACAAATTTATCAAGCTAGACCCTATTACTACTCTTGGTAAAGCGAAAAGAGATTGGGATGCCTATCAAAATATTAATATACCTGGTGTTGGCTAGGGTGTGATAAAAATAGAATATAAATAAGTGCAATTAATTACCCTAGTCTAGCACTGTTCTGCAAGTATACAGATCGTATGCAAGTTTTAATAAATAAGTAAGATTCGTTCCGCAGAGACTACGAAGGTTAGGGGAATCTTATGCAATAATCAAGTGCAAATATTAAAAGTTAGAACAAATAAAACGCAGAAAAGTAAAGACAAAATAGATTTTTATTTGGTTTTCAATTAACTAAATTAAACTAATAAAGTAAAGACAGGAATTTAAATGGAAGAGAAGAAGTAGTATGAGAGTTTAGCTTGAGTAAATAGCATGTAATCCCCACTAGTTTTGCCGTTCTAAACATGTAAGGGTGATTTATGTAGTATTTCAATAATCGGTTTCAATTGCGCTAGGTAGTTTTAGAAAGGGTTTACTTTGTCAATAAGGAGTCATAAGCAAACTGTTCGTGCAATTGGTAAAATAGCAATACAGTAAACCATGGTGATTATCTAGTTAGGTTTATTTGTCATATCTAAACCGAATACTAGACGTTATGTGCTAAACATGTAATTAAACACCGTTGTCAATAGTGACCTAACTACTGGATGGTAATTCTATATGGTCGCGATCCACAAGAACACAGAATATAAATCCAAACACATAAACAGAGAATAAAAACAATAATTCAATTTAAAACATAGAATTCCCAAATTAGATAGATGTCAACCAAAACTAGGGTTCATACATATATGCTAAAACTCAAGCTAATGGAAATTTAGTTCATACTAATGGAAGAAAAGAAAGAAATTACAAATTCAAAGGTTGAAGATGACATTATTGATGAACAGCTCCTTCCAGACTTCTTTTCTTGTGTTGTAAGCTTCCTCTTGGCTTAAGGTTTAACCAAGGATGATTTTTTAATGTTAAGAGGCTGTATTTATAGTGTATAGGTTAACCTAATCGTTTTCTTGAAGGAAAAGGTAAATATTGGGCTCCTAGCCCAACTCAAATTCGTAGGCCAAAAACATGGAATCTGCCCCGTTTTTGTTTTGGTCCTAGCAGCTTCAATACTCATCCGATTGACGCGTATGAGTAGTCGAAATTCATCGTCTCGGAAAGATCTTTGACTTTTCTCTTGATCGTTTCTCCTGATTCCACACCGATTTTAAGATATAAGCTGATTTGTGGTCGTAGGTGCAGAAATTCAGATTTAAGGCAGCTTTTCCTTTTCCATATTTTTAGCTTTTACTTCCTTATCTTCAATTTCCATGTTTATCTTCTTTCCTTTAGCTCTTTGAACCAACTTGGACTCTAATTAATTACCATATATCTCTAAAGTTTCACACTAAATAAATAATTAAACCCAATATGCTCTTAAAATAATAATTAATTAATGGGTGAATTACCCAAGGGGTCTTGGGGACCATCTTAGTGCCACATAAGAACCAAGTGATTTCTCTCTTCTACTTAGAGGCCTCAAAATTGACAAATATCATTACTACCCTTCTAGTGTATATAAGACAAAAAAAAAATATTCTTCTCTCTCCTCCACTACCATTACTCTCTCTCCTCCATTACCATTAATCTCTCTCCTACTTTATCATTTTTCTCTCTCTCCTTCATTGACTATCAATAATTTCCAGCTCCACCACCGACCACCGCCGACCACCGCCGGAAAAAGTACTGAGCATAAAGTACTGAGCATGGAAAAAGTACTGAGCATGGATAAAGTACTGAGCATGGAAAAAGTACTGAGCATGAAAAAAGTATTGAGCATAAAGTACTGAGCATGGAAACAGTACTGAGCATAAAGTACTGAGCATGGAAAAAGTACTGAGTATCGGAAAAAACTGCTGATTATTCGATTTTTTTTGTTGAGACGCTTTACTGAGCATGCTCGTTTGCTCAGTAACTTTGTTGAGCATGCTCAGTAACTTTGCTGAGTATCGAGAAAATTAATTGAGTTTTTAGGATTTTTGCTGAGTATTAAATAAAAAACAGATGAGTTTATGGTATAAAAATACTAAATAGAAATTAGAGCAATAAATATACCCCAACTAAATTACACCAATTATTAATTAAAAACTCAAATGATCACATTAATAAATTACAATTATAAGAAAAACTAAATCATAAAATGAGTTGAATACTCAATCTAATTTTTTGGAGTCGAATATAAGCCTTTTGGTAACTCTTGTCTTTCAATGTATAATGCAATGTTTCAGCAAATCAAAAATCAAATACATACTACTAAATTCGTTAATACTAGAACCCATAACCAATAATTTATATAGAAAAACCTGTTATGAAACCTTGTTAATCTCAAATCTCTCATCTTTATTATCTATGCATTATATAACATTGTATTGCTTCAAAAGTAAAAGTTTCACACCAATCAGTTACGATTCATCTACCAAATCAATAAAGTACTTTTTACACATAAAAATTTCCCATTATCTGAAACCATAAATCCAATATAAAGCCCAACCTTGGCAGCCATAATTAAGTTCTATTAAAATAATAACAAAAAAACCTTGTCATCGTTGATAGCTTCATCTACTACAAGGCGATTAACTGCTTTCTTCTTTTCCAGAATCGCAGCAGATCTGACTCCAATCGAGGCGGAACCTGCTTCTCCGAACGAGCTTCCATGGAGTCTGCCTTCCAATAGAAAGCTTCTGTTAGCGGTCCAGATCGGCAGTCACAAGGGACAACAGTCTTCTCCGACGAACTGAGATTTGGTTGCCATGGCTTTATGTTGCTGCGTTGGAATTTTAAGAGAGAGAAAAAAAGAGAAAGAGAATAGAGAGGAGAGAGAATGTATGTTAAGGGATTTAATTTTATCTGGATAAAAATTGTATATATAAGAAATAAAATACAAAAGAGGGTAAGAAGGTAATTGGGATTTGGGAATATAGTGTTAAAATTTAATGGTGGCCTTTAGTAAGAAGAGTGAATTTACTGAGTCTTGTTGGATATTAAGGGGGTGTGTTCAAGACTCTTTGGGTAATAATCTCTTAATTAATTCAAGACCCAAAATAGGAAAGTGCACTAAATCATGTGAAAATCGACCTTTAAACTAATAAATACGCCTAAAATGATGTCTCTGAAATAGATTTTATTATCACAAATGAGGAGACATCAATACCTAATGATGTTACCACAAAACTGAAGGATATAAAAGACAAAGAAAGTGAAGATAAAAACCATCCAGCTCTTCTGGATAATGGAAGATATAACAAAGCTAATAACAAAGGGAATTACAATAACAAATGGATTCCCCCTCCTAAAGACTTTATTGAAATAAATTGTGATGCAGCATTTTCTAACAGTAGAGCTGCTATTGCGTGTGTTAACAGGGACTATAATAGCAAGGTACTGGAAAGCAAAGCTTGGGAAGTGAATGTGGAGTCTCCAATTGAAGCAGAAGCCCTTGGTATACTTAAAGCTTGTGTGATTGCTCGTGATTTGAAGGAATCAAAAGAAATTGTAGAGAGTGACTGCCAAAGGATTATGCTTCCTTTAGAGATGAATAAATTTATTCATATTCCTAAGATTTGTGATATTATTAAGAGTATTTATTTTATTTCGGAAACTTGTAAACCTATATTTAAATGGACTTGTAGGGATAGGAATGTCTTAACTGATGGATTAGCCAAACGAAAACTACTTAGCAACTCGAATGGCTCACATTATAATGTGAATCCAAGTAGGCTAGATTACTTTAACAACTCTGATGCCTTTCCTTCAGGAATTGGCTAATTTTGTAAGCGGTTTTTAGTTTAATATATTATGTTTGGAACAGAAAAAAATAAAGAAGACATACAATATAATAATACCTATATATATATATATATATATAATTAAAAATTAAAAAACAACGAATATAAACTACGAGTATTACAAACATTTTGTTTTTTAGTTTTAAATTTTAAAAAGTATAGGGTCTTTGCGCTTTATTTATTTGTTTGATTTGATTTTGGACTTTCATTTTATTTTTAAGTTGTGTAATTATGATTTTGTTATTTTAATATAATAAAAGGCCTATTTAGTATAACTATTATATAAATTGAGGGCCAAAAAAAATCTAAATATTATAGAGGCCTAAGACTAAATCTCAGAATCTCAGTTTAAAACAGGCATTGTGAGTATCTATAATTTTAATTTAAATAACACGGTATTCAACTTTTAATTGTGATCCAACCTTTGATACATATTATCAATTCAACCGTTAATTGTTGGCGTGACCAAAATATTGATATTATGTATCTTTTTCAAATATCTTAGGTATCATTATATTTTTTTCTTAATCTACTACGTAAGTACTTAACGTGAATAGACCCCTTATCTCCCTTTCTATATTTCATAATCACACAAGCCTTATCTTGTATGCTTAAAGGAAAAATGAATAAACAACTCATCAAGAGAATCACACTAGCTAGAAATTGTCCAAGTATAAACCACATTTTATTTGCAGATGGTAGTCTCTTCTTTATTTTTGAAGAAGAAAGGGTATATCAATTTAAACAAACACTCCATCAATATAGTCATGCCTTAGGACAAGTGATAAATCTCAACAAAAGTGGTATAATGTATTACAAAAATACCCCAACTGATCTCATCTCTAAATTAACTACTATCCTCAACATGAACAAATTAAAAACTCTTGGTGAATACGTAGGTATCCCATCGGACTGGGGGAGATCAAACTTAAAAGCCTTGAATGGGATCTTTGAATTTTTTTCCAATGAAATAGATAACTGGAGCACTAAATTTCTATCTGAACCGGGAAAAGAAAAACATGATCAAAGTTGTCTTAAATGTTATATCAGCCTATACCATGGTTTCCATCTTAATCCTAACATATATTTGCGAAAAAATTACTTCCTTAATATCCCAATGTTGGTGGATAAGTATAACAAAAATGAACACCATTGGATTAAATAGAAAGACCTAACCCTTAGAAAAATATGCAGGGGGACTTGGTTTTAAAGAAGCACAAATTCAAAACCTAAGCCTCCATGCTTCAAATGCTTGAAAACTAATTCAAAAACCAAACTCCTTGTTAGAAAAATCCTTAAAGTGGTATGTTATAATAAGATATTCTTTTTCGAAGCACAATTGGGTACCATCCATCTTGGAGATTTAGAAGCTTACTTGAGGGTAGACATACCTTCCTTAAAGATCTAAAGTAGAGCTTGGGTAATAGTAAAAGTATTAACATTTGGAGTCAAGTTTGGATAATAGGGGTAAAGAACATAAATAAACTATTTGAATGCACACTCACTAAAGTTGAACAAATATGTTATCATAACACAACTATTTGGAACAAAGAACTTATATATAACACTTTTGATGAAAATATAGCTGAAAAAATTATCAATATTATGACTCGTGTTAATTGCTCAAATGATTCCCCTTATTGGAATCTTGTTCCAGATGGAAAAGTACAACAAAAAGAATATACTCAACTATAAAACCAAAACCACAACTTGAGGATAAAAGAAGAGAAGGACAAAAACCTCCAGGCTCACAATGAACAAACAAGAAGGTTTGGAAAATGATTTGGAACATAAAAGGTCCACCAAAACTTGATAACATTTTATAGAGAGCGGATAAAAACTCAATACCTACAGAATTAAACAAAGCAAAAAGACATATGGCTAACAACAACTTTTGTAGTATATGCAACAATCACACTGAAACAATTAAACACTTGATATTTAACTATTGGGAAACATAAGTTTGGTTGTGCTCCCAAATTGGAATGAAACCAGATACGCAAGCCTGAGATAGAATGAAAGAGTGGATCATCCATCTCTTTGAATTAGCTAAAAAAAAAAAAAAGTAAAATCAAAATAGTCACATTGAATTAGCAGTTGCAATTGCTTGGTTTATTTGGAAGGATAAAATTAAAATCCTTTTTGAAAATAAAAAATCAACCTTTATAATACTATGATTAGAGCTAAATGAGCGTTTGAGGAATTTTGAAAGACCCCCTTGGAATAAATGAAGATACAGAAGAAGAAATGAACGTAAAAATACAAACACACAATAAAGAAAAAACTAAAATAACTGATATTGGCATGCCAAAGAATAAAAACAAAGATACTAGTTGGAAGGATAACACTTGCCCTAAAACTATTTTTACCTCATCTGATGCATCTTTCTTTGATAGCAATAATATTGCCTCTTTGGCTACCATTATTACGGACAACCAGGGTGCCTTTATACAGGGAGCTGCTTGGGCTTTTGGAGCTAATTCAGTGGGGGAAGCAACACTAATTGAAGTTCGCAATGCAGCAATGACAACCAAGATGTTGCCTAAACAATATATTATAAAGGTTTCAAAGAGTCAGCTAATAAAGTGGGTAAAGCCGAAAGGTAAATTAAAGTTGAATATTGATGGGTGCTATGATGTAGTGAGGAACAAGGCGGGTATAGGTGGGATATTAAGAGACGAGGACGGAGCCTTTATAGTTGGGTTCTCTGGACCATGTGTGGTGAATCGGCTTTCTTTTCAGAAGTACTAGCTCTACATTACTGATTGAGATGGGTAATTAGTCGGGGCATTAAGGGAAGTGTATGTCGACACTGATTCGAGAGAACTTCACGCGCTAGTGAAGGGCGGTGTTAGTTCTAAGAATTGGAATTGTCATACCAGACGGGAGTGTAGCGAGTTGTTAAAGAGATATCCGGGAATTGAATTACTAGCCATTTATCATGAAGCAAGCACATATGCGGATCTATTACCTAAAGAAGGTGTGGACTTGATTGAAGGTCCTTGTGTATTGGAAAATCCTCCGGATTACCTGTGGCGGAATATAACTAGTGATAATAGTGGTTGTGCAATTCCTAGATTAGTTTTAGACCCTCTTTGAAGGAGTAGTCGATTTTATGTAATCAATTTCGGCTTTTAAGCCTCAAATGTATGCAAAAAAATGAAAAAAATATTCAACAAGTGTTTTCTGTATAAATTTTTTTACAAAGATGTGCTTGTTAGTAATTGTTAACACGAAGAATTCACAAATTTTATTGTCTGGTCTAATCTTCTCCTCTATACTTTTTCACTCCTCCTCCTCACAGATCCGCACAGCGAAAATCTTTTTTGGTCATTTTGTTTCTTCTTTTACGAAACTTTATTCATTTTCTAAAATCGACACAGATTCCATACTAGATTTGAATGAATATGCCTCCTAGAGAAAGAGAAACTAGAGTGAAGGATGTAGATCTCAACCCTTGTCTGGTAATAATTCACTGATCTAAGGTTTATTGAAAATACATATAGATGTAGAAATAATTTATTTAATATGAATAGTACTAGGGATAAATTCACTTTTGTTGGTTCATTCTTCTTTAAAATCTCTATTTCACTAGCTACAACCGATGGAGATTCCATATCCTTTACAACTTGAAGGCTAATAGACTTACATGACTCAAACCCAACATTATTATATTTTGAATGATCTTAACCTCAGTATTCGTACCTTTCCCAATTTGCATAGATGGGCCTTATTGACGGGTTTTAAGATGGTTGGCAATTTATGAAACTTGATTCTTTGATATCTTGAATAAAATGGAATTTTTAATAAACTCCTTGTTGTTTACTTTCAAATTCTCTTGTGTTAACACCATAATTACCGTAGTATTTGTAAAAATGAAATGAAAAATATTGAGTATATCATTTTTAATTATCCTTGGAAAATAGTTGTGTGGTTTTACTTTCCATCAAAACTAATGACATTCAAGCAATCTACAGCTACAATAGATATCAATACATGTCAGTTGATAAATTCAAGTATGAAATATTACAGCAGATAATCCAATTGAAACCGGAACTCTTAAAATTTTTAAAGTGTCTCTTCTTGTTAGGAATTTTTTTTTTCTTTTTTTGGACTAAAGGACAAACGATGTCAATCCATCATGAACTCTTTAACAAACAATTTTAGTATTAGTGATCGTATTATTTGTATTATCGTTAGTAATATTTACTATGTTTCCGAAGTATGTAATTCTATTTTCTTTCTCTACAGAGAGACAAGAATTTGGTAAAAGATTAGGTACTTAAGAATATGACTGGCAAAATACATGCCCTATTCAGCTAGCTAGTCTTTTAAACGCTAATGTGAATTTCACCAAAATTGGCTAAATTTTAGAATTCACATTTCTAATATAATTTTATGATGCCAATAATGGTGTCTCCAGTCATAAAATAAAAGTTCAAGCAAAAAGATGTGAAAGCTCCAAATATAGCCTGTCATAATAACAGCAGAAATCCTTTGCAATAGTATGAAAAACTCGTTACATATAAAAATCAACAAAAAAATAATTTAACTTGTTAATATAAATCCCACACACAATGTGCCTTCTTGATATTAGTTTCAAAAAGAAATGCATACACATACATACTACATGTTGCAAATCATTTAAAGTTAAAATTACACAACACCCAGTAGCCATCAACTAACTACCAGCTGGTAATTACAATAACAATATAAACAATTAAGAAGCAGTTAAAAATGATATACATAAATAACAATACCCCTATATCACAACACAACATAAAGAAGGAACAAAAAAAACAAATGAGATTTTATTATTCTCCATTAACCATAATCGATTGAAACGGAACCCTCTTTATTTCCACAAACGTAGAGTGATCATTGTTTATAGGTTGTTCCCATGGTTCACCATCCATTTGCATATACGCATTTGTCCATTCTCCTCCTCTTAATTCAAACTTAATCGCAGATGCTTGCGCAATATGTATGGCTGAGATTACTTCAGCCATTACTAAAGAAGCGTGCCATCCATGTTTTAACCCAAATATTTCTATAAATCCATCGTCTGAATGTGCCTCCACAAAACCTCTCTACAAAAAAAATTGTTTAAGTTAAAATAGAACGAATGAATTTAGTAACAAATCAAAATTATACCTTTTCGAGATACTCTGGTTTTAGTTTACCCCAAGGCTTTCTTCCACTTCCGTAACTAGGAAGATTTAGCGCAACTATAGACCTTACACTAAAATTGGACAAATGTTTTAGTTTTAAGGTTCAAATATTATCAGAAAATTTAGATGAACCAACCTTGAAGGAATAGAGATTTGCTCCCAATCTGAGCAATTAACTTTCTTAACATGCAATTTAAGAATGTTCTTTAAACCCCTGCAAAATTAAATTGGAATTTAGAAATGAAACATGAGATCGATAGTTGGCCTAGTGGTTAGGTTACTCCGCAGAGACCAAGAGGTCCTGGGATCGAATCTCATTGGAGTCATTTACTCCGAGTCCAAAGTGGCTCTCTCATGTATTCAAAAGAATGAAACATGAAAATTTATTTGTTTTACCTTAAACTTGGAACACTTGCACAAGGTGTAAAGAACCATCCTTGCATACAACTATATCCTCCATATATTAACTATAACACCACAAATAAACTTAGTTTCTTACTTAAAACCTTAAATAAAATTAAGAATTTATCAAACCTTATTTGAAATAGGTCCTTGAGCAAGGTAAGGTTTTTCATTACGGAGATGATGGAATCCATAAGCTACCTGAGCATCCATTCCTGTATTAACAAATTAAATATTAAATATTAATATTAATTAATTTTATTTAATGTGACGCACCTATGCTAAAGTAGTTATAAAAGACTCCTTCGTAAAAAGACACTTTTTCGGGTAACTCCATTTTCACCTCTAATTCCTGTAGTTAAATAACAAAGTGTTAAGTGAGTGTAAAGATTGTGAGATAGGAAAAAACTTGACCTGTTCGATAGATTTTGCTTCGGTTGATTTAAGAGAATAAGGTCTTTCGAGATCATCTCCACCTGGCATAGTTAAAGTGAGATTCCAACTATCGAGACGGCAAGTGGGCCCACCAGTGACTTTGTTAAGAGTTTTTTTTATGGCTGATTTCCATAAAAAAGGGAAAGATCCATCCCAACCGAAACTTCTTGATAAATCATTTCCTGTACCAAGTGGTATAATTCCAGTTGGTGGGACCGGATCTCTATGTTGTTTGTGTAGGTCACCGAGACAACCTAGGACCCACCCTACTGTACCGTCACCTCCTGCTACTACAATTCTTAGCTTCTCACGTGTCTCTTTTGCACAAGTGTCACCTAAAGCAGCGTATTTCTCTAAGCAACCTAGTCCGTATTGAACAAATTCATGAGGCTTCACAGCTAATAGATCAAACACCTGATAACATATTTAGAGTCAGACACAACAAGATCACATGATCTTTCACGATAAATTAACTTAGGATATAAGCTTTCCTTTAATAATTGATACCTAACAGATACAAACACACAGATATATATAATATAATGTACAACCTTTACAGCATGAGGTACATCTTAAAAAAAACAAAGATTTAGTTGCAACATAGTTAAGCACAATAAGATACAATCTTTGAACAGTTGGGTGAATAGTAAACTGTAAAAATCGAAGCTTTCTGAAAGAACTATAAGGTACGACTTTAGTAGCGTAAAGTACAATCCGACAATGCACAAAAAAAAATCATTCCACAAATCAAGGTACAACCTTTACAGCAAGAGATGTTATGAAGATACAGTCAATTAAAAGAGGCGATGAGAGAGAAAGAGACCTGTTCAGGTCCCATGAGAGACTGAAGGCGGAGCATAAGCTGAGGACCATGACGGCCACCACTTTTAGAATTAATAAAAACAATAAGAGGAGCTTCAGGTGGTTGAGGCTGGTCAGTAGTGGCGGCTGAGTTAGCCGAGTCGTCAAAGAGACGCTTAACGGAGGGTGAATCGATGTCTTTGGCTGTAATGGCTTCTCGCATCGCAACCCTTAAGTACTCGGGTATAGTTATCTTCTTATGTAAATCTTCTCTTCGAATTCTGATCCCTCCAAGAGTACATCCTCTAATGGAGTCCATTAACGACGACCTCCCTGATGACGTATCTGCCGCCGTTGACGACCCCATTTTACGAATTTACCCCTTGTCGGAGGAACAGTTACTGTGTTACAGACAATATGAATTAAGAGAGAGAAGGGAGAGGGAGTTAGATTCTTTTTAAACCATGATTGCTTTTGTATTTCCAAATTTTGCTCTTACTAGTACAACTACTTCTTCATATCTTACTTTAATACCCAATATTTTAGACTCGGACTTTTCTGAATGTAATTTAATTTTTGTTTTGAGCAACTGCTATTTTTAGGATTTATTGGAAAAAAATTATTTTTAGGTTAAATATTTTTACTAATTTTATAAGATATTTTATAAATTTTTAAAAATTATTTAAACATTTTAAATAAACTATATCCTTATTTAACCGCATTATAAACTAGAGCATTGCTATATATCACCTTTTTTTGTTTCACCCATTTATCACCTCCTATGTGTCATCTTATGTGGCGTTAAACAAAGGAAAGAGAAAATGATCATTTAAGAGAGATAAACGTTTTTATTGGTGTTTAAAACCTCCACATAGAAGGTGATACATGGGTGAAGCAAAAAGGGGTGATATATATCTTTACTCTATAAACTAGTAATTTTATTTAAAGTGTCGAAATTATTTTTAAAATCTACGAAATTTTCTTTAGTGAAATTGATTACGAATAAGCATTTTGAACAAGTTTGACCTGTAATAAATGTTTTAAAATATTTAGCTTAAAAATAAAATTTGCTATTTTATTTTGTTTTTTTTTTAAAGGAAAGTGGTTTTATTTCTAACAATAAACTATACAAAAAATAAATATTGACAAAATTCGAGTAAATAAAAGCAATAAATCATTATTTTAATCTTTATGAAGTTTCTGTCAAAAAAGGAAGGCTTTGCAAATTGATTTCCATGAAAAGTCTTTGAAATTACGAAAATGGATGGAATCTCTTTTTAGTAGAGGGCAACTAACAATAGACAGGGTACAGCTTAGATAGCAGAATGTACACGCGGCTCGGTTGTAAAGTTTTTAAATTGACCTTTTAGATTCATTTAATTACAGTAATACCACAACGGTTGGACGTTGTCCAAGCTGGACTAGGCTCATCTCAACTTCCAGAAGAATTATACATTTAGGTAAAAGAATAGATTGAGACATTGAGTCCGTGTTAATTGCAATGAGGATGAAAATGACAGATTCTATTACTTCAATTGTCAAAATTGATCTCAAGTAAAATGCAATTTACCTACTTTGCCTTTTTTTCCTTTTCTCAACTTGTTTTCTTTTGTTCAAAAATCAGACCTTACGTTGCAAGTTTATCACATATTTATGCGGTAAATTGGATTAGATGCTGATATATCTACAGATTGATTGATTAAATTTGGAAGTGATTTGATAGTGCATAGTATATATTTGTGGCTGGTCAATATTTTTCCAATTTTAGATTGAATTGAGGATTAAGTACTTACTTTCTTTTAAATTATTAATTTCCAAAAAATAAATTATTTTAACAATTTTTTAGTTTTCAAATCCCTATTCATGGTATTGTTTCAATAACTTCTCTACTTTAACTAATTTGTTAACGTTTCAATATTGCATCTAATTCTTTTGTATATATTTAATTTATAATTCATTACTATACGTTGTAAATTAAATAAGCCATTCGCGACCAATTCGAAATCGGTTCGGTAAAAAACTTGTTTAAACGAACAAAAATGTTTGTTCGAACCCGTTCATAAAAAAACGAGTCTGTTAACTCTTTGTTTATATTTATGATATGTAAATTAATATTTTAATTATCAATAGATATGGGTGATTGACCTATAAAGTCTTGGAGATCACTTTTGTAATTTAAATGACAGTAACAAAACCAGAATTTTATATTTAAGAAGGTTAAGGAAAGGGTTTTGAAAAAAATTGAAGGGCCAAAGTTTATTAATTTCTTTTTCTTTTTAGTTTTTTATAAAGGTGAAAGTATGGTTGTTGGAAAATTTAAGGCAGCTTAGGCCCCAAATACCATAGAGTAATGATATTTGTCACCCTTTTTGTATCACCCTTTTATCTAGGGGTGCACACGGGTCGGTTAACCGACCCGAAGTGCTAAACCCTTTACCCAATCCGAGTTACTCGGATTTGCATAATTAAAACCCTAACCCTATAAATTTTAATTAGATATTACGGGTTGGGTCATTTCGGTTTGGGTCGGATTTGGGTTGGGTTCGGATTTTGGTCAATAAAAAGTCAACAAGCAAAAATAAAAAAAAATCTCCAATTCAAAGTTAAATTTTCCATTTGTAGTAACTTTCTCAAAATATAACCTTACCAAATATAGTAAGGTTCAAAAAATGACAATCTGCAGAACCAATAATACAAAGTACAAACCAAAACCAAAGCAATTACAAGTCTATAGTCTCAATTACAACTCAAATGAATCACAAATTCTGAAACAAGCAACTCAAATGAATTACAATTTACAACCAAGCTTAACTTTATAGTGATTACAATACATTTCAAGATTCATAGTAGGTAATGTGAAATATCAAAATTGCAACCTCTCCTGTGCAAAGTAGCATACTTGTACAGAATTGGGTGCATATCCTTGAAATGTTTGCATCCAAAAGCCCAAAAGTGTTATATTTCCTGCAAATTGTCACTACAAAATACAAAGGAGGAGAGGATCATTAGAATTAGCCTCAGATTACTTTCATCATTGGCCATTTAAAACTTAGGGACAAGGGACAGTTATTTAATCTCGCAATTAACCATAAACACATCAAATATTGTTGCCAACTCAACCATTCAATCCTTTGTTGTACAATTGTATCATACAAGTTAATTTCAATATGTATTATGTATTAAGTAATCATCTACAATTGGATTTGAATGGGAGATGCAAAGTCAATATTGTAATGTAAAATACAGTAGGTTGTGGATTAAAATAGATAGCCTTTATACCTTAGGTTATGGGCTACAAATCAGTTGTAGTGGACTCTATTGAAGTCACACTTAACTCATCCAAGCCTGCATAACCTGCAAAATAGATGAAATAATATACTAGTTAGTTAGGGACTAACATTTAAAATAAATTTCCAGGTAACAAAAAACAGTTTATTACCTAATTCAGCTTCCAAATGTTCAACTAAATCTTTAGAGCAATTAAGATCAATAGGTAGTGAATACTTTAACCAATTTTGTGTACAAATCAGAGCCTCAACTGTTGAAGGAGATAAAGAGCTTCTAAACTGATCAAGAACCCTTCCACTTGTGGAAAAGGCAGATTCTGATGCAACTGTTGAAACAGGGACAGCCAATACATGCCTTGCCATTTCAGACAAGCACTTAAACCTCATAGTATTTGATTTCCACCAAGTAAGAATATCAAATGAATGTGTCATTTCCTCAACATCTTCCTTAAGATACCTTTCAAGTTCATTCCCTTTTGAACTATTTTTTTCAGCCATAAAGGATTGGAACCTACACCCAAGCAATGACTGATTTGTAGCCACTTCAGGACCAGAACTGGTTGAAGTACCAGTACTAGGAGCAGCTGTATCATTATAAACTGCAAAAATCCTTGTTAATGCATCACTAACCTTTGCAAGTAATTGAGTAGCCTGTGTAGGAGTATACATAAAACTGAAGTAACAAGTCAAATACTGCAATTTCTTCCTAGGATCTAGTACAACTGCAACATACAGTAGTATGTTTATACTTTTTATTCCCCAATATTTCAGAAACTTAGTCTTCATTTTTAAAGCCATCGCTTTTAAAACCTCATTATCAGAGTTGCATAACTCTTCAATTTTCTCCCATATAATAACAATTTCATCAAAGAAAAGATTTGTAGTAACAAATAAAGTTCCAGAAAACTTTTTTGTGGAGTCATAAAACAATTTCAGAAACTCAACAAAGCAACAAGCATTTTGCCAATCAATAAAGGTAGGTAAGGGTCTAAAAGATTCAGAAGTAAAGAATGTCTTATAATTTTCATCATGTTCACTCATCAAATCAAACACAGTCTCAAACTTAATAGCAGATTCAAGCATTTTGTAAGTGGAGTTCCATCTAGTGGGCACATCAAGACTTAAAAGGGCCTTAGACTTAATACTACAAGTGTGCATAGTATCTTTGAATGAAGTAGTACGAGCTGGAGAAGACCTTACATACCTCACGGCCTCACGAATATTTTTAATTGAGTAATCTAATTCAAGCATACCTTCTCGCACAATCAAATTCAATATATGAGCGCAACACCTCACATGGAGAAATTCATGATTCAAGATGGTTTTTGGTTTAGTTCCTGAGGCTTTAATCAAGTACTTAATCGTAACAGTGTTAGAAGAGGCATTATCAACTGTTAATGTTAAATAAGAATCAAGTTCCCAATCCCTAAGAATAGTTTCAACAACTTTACCTATGGTTTCGCCTTTATGATCCTCTACCATACAAAATCCTATAATCCTTTTTTGTAATTTCCATTCCGAGTCTATAAAATGTGCTGTTAAACACATATAATTTAAATTTTGGTTTGAAGTCCAACAATCAGTGGTCATACTAATTCGCAAACCCTTCATTAATTTTTTTAACTTAATCTTTTCCTCGGCATAAAGGGACATACATTTCCTCATAATTGTCATCCTAGAGGGTATTTTCACATATTTAGGTTGCATAACATTACAGAAACGTTTAAAACCAATGCCCTCCACAAACCTAAAGGACAACTCATCTAGAATTACCATTTCAGCTAAGGCTTTGGTACATTCTTCAACAGAAAAAGTATAAGTCACAACACCCACATTTTTTGAAAACATAAGTTCAGTTTGACCATCCTCAGGAGGAGGATAGAAAGGATATTTTTTACATCTCCTATGATTAACATGATTTAGCATATTAGAAGTACCATGTCTTTTAGAATCTGCTGCATAAGTTACTTCACAATATTTACACATCCCTCTCCTAACATTTAATTCATCAAAGTATGGTTCAAAGACAGTCCAACAATCATCTATGATTTTGGTTTTCTTAGCTACTGGTGGTTTGTTACCTGATGGGGGTGGATGTGTAGGGTTAGGAGATGTACCCTGAGTTTGATTTTGAGTTTGAGTTGGAGGTGTAAGTTCAATTTCTAACTGCTTCTCAATATCAGTGTCCATCATAAATCTGCAACACAGAAACAACAACTTATTAGAAAGTAAACATGAATCAATTTGTAACTGAAAAAATAAATATTCTAGTATTATTTACCTGAAATTGTATTATAAATCAAAGGATTAAGCAACCAAACTCATATTCCTCCTCGTATTTACGAATTCATGAAATAAAACAACATTCAAAAATCAGAACTAACTCAGAGAATAATGAATCGATTTACAAAACCAGCGTATTAAATAAAATCAAAGATTAGGGTTTCAAATTAAAAATTACCTGAAAAGGGGTTTTTGAAATTACATAACCATAGTCGAGCCTTTTATAGGCCTCTTCTAACCTCCATTTTAATCAGTATCCAAGCAACTAAACCCCACAACACCTAAACCATGGTTTAGTATATCAACCACGGTAGCTATTGAACAGAGCAATCAGAAGGATAATAAATGCGACCCACTTATTTAGGTGAGGGTATTTAATGCGGCTTACTCTCCCGCCCTGTTTTACCGGCGGGATTAGACTGAAATGGAGAAGAAGAGACATGTTGGAGGCTATGGCTTAGGGTTTACGTGAGAGAGAGATGGAGAAAATCAGAGGTCAGACCACTTTTGAGAGAGAGAATGAGAATGAGAGTGGCGTACAAAGTACGCTTGACCTTTCACGTGATTAAAAGGCCAAAGGCCATATCTTTTGTTGGGTTATATAAAAAAAAAAAAAAAAATTAGACTCTGGCCCAATTTATCGGATCGGATTGGATATCCGAGATTTGGGCTCAGCCCAATCCGGTATCCGATCCAAAATGTAAAAAAAAATATAAAAAAACCCTAGCGGATCGGATATGACTTCGGTTCGGTTTACTTCGGGTAGGATTGGGTCGGGTAGCTCGGATGCGCGGGTTTTGGGTCAAACCTGTGCAGTCCTAAGTTTTATCACCTCCTATGTGTATGCATACATGTACCAATGAATTGGTTTCTCTATCCTATTTAATTTTTCTCTATCTTTTATTCAAGGAAATCAATACATATATATAGAAGGGTGATAAAAGGGTGACATAAAAAGGGGTGACATATATCATTACTCAATACCATAAGGCATGTTAAAGGGACTTTGGCTCCACACTTCTCTGTTAAGAGACCATAAAAATTTTATAGGTCAAAAATACCTAGAATAGATATAGGAGAATCAACCCTCCATTTCAATCCATTATATTTTCTTTTCCAGGTATCATTATTCTCAAATTCCCCCCCCCCCCTCTCTCTCTCTCTCTCTCTCTCTCTCTCTCTATCTCTCTCTCTTTCGTGAAACCATCTTTACAAATTTTTGAGCTCTTTTTTACAAGAGTAAAGATATATATCACCCTTTTTTACTTCACCCTTATATCACCTCCTATGTGGAGGTTTTAAACACCAATCAAACTATTTCTCTCTCCTACATATTAATTTTTGTTCTCTGTTATTTAATTCAACATAGGGTGCCATATGAGAGGTGATACAAAGGTGAAGCAAAAAAGGGTGATATATAGCATTACTTTATTTAAAATATTTCGAACTCCAGTTTTGCAGCAATTTGAGCTCTATTTCTTCAGCACCTTCAAACTCCATTTTTGCATTGTTCGGTGACTTTGCATAATACTCAATGCTTTTATGTTATAATCAGTGATACTCAACGATAACATTACTCAGTGATTTTGTGTTATAATCAGTGCTATTCAGCAATTTTTCATTAATACTCAGTGTTTTTGTGTTATAATATAGTTAAACCTCTATAAATGAATATCATTGGGACCTAGAAAAAATATTCGTTTAGCGAGGTTATTTATTTATTGATAAATGAATTTTTATTCATTTAGATAGTATTTTTGCACATTTTTATTAACTCGTATGAATGATAACTTTACATATTGTAATGTACAAATGTACCTACTAGGTAATAATTTCATTTCAAGAGATTTTATATAACTATAAATATAAATATATATGTATATTGGAAATTGAAGAGATTATATTAGTATTACATGAACCATATGTGTATGTGGACTAAGTACATTTTTAAACTTAGTATGTACATTGTATTTTTAGACTACTAATAAGATAGTATGTATGGAATATCTACAGTCTTAGAAAATGTATCTATCATACACTACAAACTATATGTATAGTACTAAAGTTTGAAGATCTAATGAATCTTTGTAGTTCATTATATATATATAATGAATTGTGATGATTATTCATTTATATTTACATAGGGTCTTTAAGTATTTTAAGAAAATTATTCATTAATGCATTTAGAGAGGTTATTCATTTAGCCCCTTAGCCCAAGCCAGGACCGGAAAAAATTATTCATTTGTTGAGGTTATTCATTTACCGAAGTTTTAGTTGTATAATCATTGATTTTACATTAATACTCATTAATTATGTGTTATTATTAGTGATACTCAACGATTTTGCATTACTACTCAGTAATTTTGTGTTATACTCAGTGATTTCAAACAATACTCAAAGAATTAACAGCAAAAAAATATGCAAAAAATTAACCAACAAAAGGCATTACTCAAAAAATTCTTTGAGTATTCATTGAATTCATCAGTAAAACTAGGGAGTGAATTAAGTAGAAAATAATCAGTACTTAGTGAATTCTTTGAGTACTCAGAGAATAAACATTGAGTACTTAGAGAATTCACTAAGTACTCAAAGAATTCTCTAAGTAGTGATTTTTGTTGGTTAATTTTTTGTGTGTTGTTTTTTTGCTGGTTAATTCTCTAAGAAATTTTTGAAACCACACTGTATAACATAAAATCACTTAGTAATGCAAAATCGATGAGTACATAGAGAAACACACTGAGTACTCTAATAAAATACTGAGTAACACACAACAGATGCATACAAAATCAACTCCATTAACAGGAAAATAATATTACATAAGAAATTCAAAGATACATTTTTTGCATTTAAAAGTAATACATAAAAAGGAAAAGCAAAAGAAAAATACAAGAAAAAAGAAAACGTTTAAAATTGCACAACTACTGCTTCGAAATTTACAACATTTAAAATATAAAGATGCTACTTTGAATACTAAATGTTACACAACTTCTGCTTTGGATACTAAATGTTAATATTCGAAAAAAGGAAAAAAAAAACCACGCTCATCTCTCGTCCACACAACCAAAAAGAAAAAGAAAATGAAGAAATGTAAATATGTGCCAATAATACACAGTTGGTGCTTCGAACAAAAAAAAAAGGTCGGAGCTAGGTTGGATCTCGTATTCACGCCGGATCTTCGCTGGAGAAGCGGCTTCCATGGCCGGAGAAGAAGCAGCTTCCATGGTTGGAGAAGGAGCTTCACTAAGCAGCGACCGTCATCGAGCTTCGTCCATGGCGAGTTCGTCTTCCATGGCCACGGGATTGTGTTATTCCAATGCCGCAACATTTTTCATTTTCGCAGATCCAAGCTCATCGATGGAGTAAGCTGAAAAATAGAGAGGAAAAGGAGAAAGCAACTGATTTTTTTTAGGGTTTTAAAAAATGTTAATGAAAGTAATATATATATATATATATATATATATATATATATATATATATATATATATATATATATATATATATAGTAAAGAAAAACAAAAAGGGGTATAATGGGTAGGGGGTTCCAAAAAGATTGGCATATATTGTTAAGTTTTATTTGTGACCTTTAGTAAGAAGAATTGTTAGGTGAAGTATGGTGGGTTCAAGACCCGTTGGGTAAAAATCTCATAGATATATTGTTAAACTTAATATATTGACTTAAATTGTTTTATCTCTTTATACTTTAATTTGTTCATTAATATCACACCTCATACTTCATACCACACACCCTGTCAAGTATCAATTATTCATGAAAGTCCTACTTCAATCATAGAAAAACAAATTGTTCGTTAACGACTTGTGCTTGGCATGAAAAAGTCTCGCTCGATAAGTTGAACAAATAAACTTTAAAAAACCTGACTCAACTTTTAAAAATTTGAGCCCGACTCAGTTCAAAAATCTTACAAACAACCTTACACATCTAGTACTCAGTTCATTTACATACCTAATTATAACATTCAAAATCAATATTTTAATTATAATATTAAAACTGTTATCGATGTATTATTATTTTTATTTTTACATAAACAAGATTAATTTGAAGTAATTAATTTTCTTAATAATAAAATTATTTATTAAATTGATGCTTCGTAATATAATATTTGTATTTTATGAATTGGGTTTATACAATAAGGACTCGCACATCTATGTGTGTGATTTATGGGAACACTCACTAAAATAAGTGTGACTTCATATCATATTGAGCAACCTCGACATGAAGCTCTAACTGATAGTATGTATTGGGCTTTTTTGGTCTAATCGTTTTTTTCATTAAAATAAATCTATTACAAAACTAACTTAACCTAGGGGGACGCATCTAGCTTTAGTAGTTTTTCTAAATGAGCAGGAAAAGGGATTTCTAAATGAGCAGGAAACAGGATTAACCAATCCCCAAAAATGTTGCATAATGGCATGTTCTTGGTTACCTAATCCGCTACTTTGTTTTTCTCTCGCGAAGCCAAAAAGAATAAAGGGTTACAAAACCTTGGAAATATAATAAATATTACGAACCATATTACTAATACAAGGACTACTAATACTATTATTGTTAGCTACATGCACCATTAGCAGTTTACAATCATTCTCAATCATGCACTTGACATCCCCAAAATCTCTCGACCGTAGACATGCCTTTAGATTTCAAGTGTCTCAAATTCTAGTGCACTCTCAGCTTCAATCATCCACGCATTACATTTAATAACCATTCATTTGTGATCCCTGACATTACACGCAATAATAAATCTATTTTTAGTATACGAGGCATCATAGTTAATCTTAATAGAGTTAATAGTAGGGAAACTATTTACTATTTTCTTTATTAACTTTTAAGGGTCATTTAACTTTAGATTTATATGGGTAGTTACAACTTACAAGTACTCTTATTTTAAGATATTGGTATTAGTTCCTACAACTGTATTGGGCTTAGGTATGACAATGATTCAATATTTTGCAAAGATACCAAAAATCATAACTGCTTTTATTATTAAAAACCATATCCTGAAGGTTTTAACCATCTGTTACACTTTTCAAAACCATAACGCATCATTCGCTTTCGGTTTTTTAAACGGTTGTGCGGTTTTTAACCATAATTAAATGATAATTTAATAAATATATTATTTTTCATAAAATAAAAGCACACATATAAGAAAAATATCCAAGGTTTATAAAAATTTATGTATTTAAATGATTAAATTGCATATTTATTATTTAGTTTGTTAAATCTAGTATTTGAATTTTGATTTTAAAACTTGAATATATCTAAGTTAACCTAAATTATTATAGAATTTGAATATAAATATATACGATAATCAAGGTTTTTGGTTTTATTTTTATCAAAAACCATAACCAAACGGTTTTAACGATCAATTACACTTTTCAAAATCATAAACTAATGATTATAATCATGTTTATATAATTTTATTTTTTAATCGATTATGTTATCATCGGTTTTTCTTTTTAATCATAACTATTGTCATTTCTAATTGAACTTCAAAGATACGAATCTCATTTGAAACTTTTTTATGCAGATTATATTAATAGAGACCATGTTATTTTATCGTTTTAAAATTGTTATGTTAAGTGCATTTTGTTAAAAAAAAAATCACAAAAATGATAAAAATGATAAAAATGATAAAAATGATTACAAATTGAAAGTTGGCCTTTTCTTTTTATTATTAGGAATTAGATTGTCATCTTCTTATGTTCAAAAAATTTCGTTGGTATACAGTTTGCAATTTTTTTTAGAAAACGGGCTAAAATTGCCATTTTTAAAGAAAATAGTACTTTATTTTAGATCAATGCTCAAATTAAATGTCATTTAGATTGATCAACATTAGAAGTAAAAGATTTTGATTTTTTTTTTGTCAATAAAGATTTTGATTGGACATAAGATGAAAAGAGACATACGTGAAGCAAATGTAGTGGAGTTCAAGGTTTGGGGCATTTGTTTAATCCAGGCAGCTAGATCGATCTTAAAGCCGTAGAGGGCCCAACATTAGCTGGCGAATAAAAGCTTTACTATGTGCCGGTGGCAGTCGAATGTAAATAAAGAATATGAAAATAGGATTCATGTGAACGTGATTAATACAATAAACACATAACAACAATCTCCACTTTCTCATTAATTCAACCAACCAACTAACTATTTAATCAGGACGCTTTCAAAGAAAAGTATGGGGGCTACAACGCCAATAACTGTTAGTCTCATTATGAGTTTTACCTTGATTGATACTAAATTCCTCCTATCGATAAGATTCATTCTTTTTCTTTGTTCCAAATAAATTTCTTCTAAACTACTCATGATGTTTACCAAGTACTAGTACTATCTTTTTTTTTTTTTTTGTCAAATAAAGGTAATCAATTACCACTACAACTTAAAGAAGCTGCGAGCTCCCGACACCGAAAAGTCTTTCCAAGATGATAGGTCCTTGTTCAATCTAATGCTTTTCGCATACGAGTCTGCGATTGTGTTAAATCTTCTGCTAATATATGAAATCTTCCATGTAGGAAATTTGTTAAGCCAACCCCTGATTTCATTCACCATGTAGTTCAGCCTCCAGTGTCGGAATCCAATATGTGTAAAAATATCCTCGTATGTGTGAAACTGTTGAAAAACCATGGTTGGGAATATACACCTAATGCAAGAGCTTTTAAGGGGGTACAATAATAATAGTAGCTCCTCGAGATGTATAAGAAATATTGATTTTCGAAAGACGTATGATTCGATCTCTTGAGAATTCCTTCATGATGTACTAAATGGATTAAATTTTCTGAAAAAATTTGTGGATTGGATCATGGCCTGTGTTTCATCTCCTTACTATTCGGTGGCTATAAATGAAGAAATTCATGGATTCTTTAGAGGCGAAAAAGGATTAAGACAAGGTGACCCTATTTCACCTTATCTTTTTATCCTTTGTCTTTAATACTTCTCTAGACTTTTAAAGAGAAATACGAGTATTGATTTCAAATATCATCCTAAATGTGAAAAGAAAAAAATTACACATTTAGCCTTTGCGAATGATTTAATGCTACTTTCAAAAGGAGATAAAAATTCTTATGGATAGCTTAAATACCTTCGGAGATTGTTCGGGACTTCAATTAAATATTGAAAAGTCATATAATTATTATATTGGGGTATCAAATGACGATATTGAAAATGGGTTGACACTCACACTCTTGGAAAAAGGTTTCGTGCATTTTCATTATCTTGGTGTCCCGCTTGGCTCTTTCGTGTTGCTTTCAAGAGATTATAGACCTCTTTTTGACAAGTTAAAAAGTTATGTGAGATTTTGGAGAGCTTCTTCTCTTTCTTTTGCGGGGAGATTGAAACTAATTAGATCGGTCCTCTAAGGGGTTATTTGTTTTTGGTTTAGTATATTTCCGGTTCCGATTGGTGTTCGAGATCGTGAGTTAGTTGGAGCAAGATTTGTGTACCAAAAGAAGAAGGTGAACTTGGTTTAAAAGATTTAGAAGCATGGAACAAAGCATTATTGTTAAAAATGTTTTGGAAAATTATGGAAAGGCATCACTTTGGATTATATGGATTCATGGAGAATATTTTCAACCTTGTGTATTTTGCGAATGACAACCGAGAAGGGGAGATTCCCCTTTATTGAAGAATGTTTGGGAGTAAAAGGATATTATTTGTGGGTCCTTAGGAGTAGAAGGTCGGGATAGTAAATTGGCTTTATGGTTTTTCTCGGAAAAATGTGCGCCACATTACACATAGGATATCAAGTAAGGAATTTTATGCTTTATATAAAAAACCTTACAATTTATTTCGTCGGAATTTTTTTATTAAACCTTGGGTGAATATTATTTGGGAGTCGTGTGTATTTCCTAAACATGCAATTATTGTTTGTACGACTTTGAAGGAGAGGTTTAAAACTAAGGAGCATGACTTATTTGGAGTTGGATCCTCTTTATAATTTATGTGGGAAAGATTTTGAGTCGAATAAGCACCTATTTTTCCATTGTGCTTATTCGAGGGCTATTTGGGATGAAAAAAAGTCTTTGTTAGGAATGGATAACGAGAACTGTTTACCTAACATAAAAAAAACTGTTGAAAATCGGCGTTCTTGAGATAGACAGGGCAAATGGGTAATATTAGACCTCCGAGCCATCTGGAATATTTTCAGTTAAATCAGCATATAAGTGCTTGGTTCATCTGCAAACAAAACGGAGTTTAATTGGGTCTAAAATCCAGCTTTTGGCGCATGAACGTTTACCAAGGAACAAGATGTTCTACGTCGCCTAAATGTAATGCGAAAATACGAAGCATTTGTTCTTGGAATGTGACAGTTTTTTTTTTTTTTGGATTGTGTGAACAGTTGCATAAATGAAAACAACCCGGTATAGTGTACAAATACAATGATTACTTAAACACAAAAATAAATTGTCTGTGTTCTCATTTTTCTCTAGTACTCTGGCCTTGAGCCCAAGAAAGAAAAACAGTAATAGTCAAGTCTAAGGCCCAAAGGCCAAAGGTATGTATGAGATCAGTACTCAGTACTCACCATTTTACCATCAATGTTACACTAAACGAATGCTAAACAATTAACCAATAGACTTCATTCGTGTTCTGCCCTAAGGCATGCAGATATCCTCAACAAGAACATTGTTACTCTCAATTCTATACGAAACATTAAGACCTTCTAGAATAACTTGATAAATAATCCCAGAAGAAACTGTCTCTGATTCATTAACCGTATCACAAGTTTCATCATCTTCATCTTCATCTTTATCCAACTTCGAAACATCATCATTTACTGAATGTTGTAATTCAGAACTACCCTTGTGATAATGAGGTCTACTTCTTTGAGATACTGATCGTACATCCCATGAAAGCACTTGTTTTATCAAACTTTGAAATTCTTCAGGCGATGAATAAATTGATTTCTTCCCCTGATAAATCAAAGTTTGACTATTATTTAATATGACACAAAAAAAATCTTTTAGAGTAAAGAAAGAAACAATATACTGACCAATGTTGACCAACACTGTGCCAGGCTGGCAGGGAATTTTGAAGAGAAGTTAACAGAAGATACTGCTAACAAATTGTCCGCCTACGAACAAATTTTTGTTAAGGCTTTCAAATGTGAAGGTAGGCAAAACAATGAAACAACTTATAATAGTATTTACTCAAAACTACCTCTACCCAATCTGGTACAGTTGCTCCTGCGATACTGTCGCAATATGGTAAATATGGTTTGACATCTAGTACAGGCTGTCAATGAATTATACATTTTTAGCTACATTAGTGAAAATTCATAAAATCTCAAACACGTAAAATAGAATATCCATTGAGTTAAGGTGACATACAGTTCCATCAACAAGATCTACGCCAGAGAGTAAAAGTTTATGTCCTTGTAATGCCTCCACCTAATATATATATATAATAAAATCCGTAGTTATAAAATATGTACAAAAGTTATGATTAAGTTACAAAAAATTTAACTACCTTTGCGACTGTGAGTCCAATTGGGCAAGGGCGATGAGGAGATCTTGTCGCAAAAATTCCCTTCTTTTCACCTTCGAGTCTTGGCACTCTAACCTGTGTGTTAGAGTTGACTTTAGAATTTTATAGATATTAAAGAGGTTAATTTAGGAGATCAGAATACATATACAAACCTTTGTCTTGAATTTTGAACGGGATGGATGTTTCCATATCTTTTCGAGATTAGTATTTAAATGAAAAACGTATATAATCCAACAATGAGAATATCCTTCAAGACCTTCAAGAGATGCTTGTGGAACACGAGTTGGATCAAATGTTAAGCTTGCTTTAGCAAGAGGAACAAGTAAAGGCTGCCTCGGTGTACCGTTTCTGGGACAATTAAAAACATCAATTTCATATATTCAACCGTTTAAACAAGATTCACTTTCGAAACTACCTTGTAGAGAAACATGATCTTATGGTAGCAATAGGTGCCATGGGATAAGCAAGAAAACCAACATTATCAGAATTTGGATTGGCCAATGCCTTTCTCAAAGCCTACATTAAATCAATTAACTGTGAAATAAATTATAAATAAGAAGGCAATGATAAAATTAATAGGATAGAGTACTTGTTGGGCTCGAATACGGCCTTGCCTTTCAGCAGCAGAGTTATCCAAGGCAGCTTTAAGTGATTCTTCGAGCTCTTTAATTTTCTCAATTACATCACCTTCTCTTTTTTTCCTTCTACTCGATATATAAACTGTTATGTGTGATTAGATGTGTATTAATACTAGTGATTAAAGTTAATTAAAGAAGTACAGTAATACGAATATATATAGGGAGATAGGGAGAAAAGTGTACCTGATACAGCTGTTGAAGCAGCGGCAATAGCAATTGTAATGGAGAGTGTAAGCCATTTGCAGGCAGCCATTACTTCTCAAAAATATGCTCCACCTTCAAAGATGGAGGGAAAATTGGGGTTTTAGGTTTAAGCGAATATAATGATTTTTTCCTTTCTTTTGGTCAAAGGTTTTTTTTTTTTTTTTGGACGGTAGGGGGGTGCCTAAGCACCCAATAAACACAAAGCTATTAACCAATCCCTAATTTACAAAAAAGAGAAGATAGATCGAAAATACTAGAAGTATTTCGAATGACAAGGGTTGCCTCGTGCCTAGCTTTCTTCGCCAATTTATCCGCTTCCCCGTTGAGCTTCCTGTTGACGTGTTTAAACGAAATTCGCCCCATCTCTTCAGCTTTGTGGATAATTTTTTGAAGTATGGGTTGGATATTCCAACGCGCTGCTGACACCTGCTTTATACCTTGAATGATCTCAAGGTTATCCGAATGGATTATAATCTTTTTCCCCGGGAAAAAAGCTCCAACTTTTATTGCTTCGAGGACTGCTTTCGCTTCCCCCTCCAGAGATGAGTGGCAATAAAAGTGGGAACTTTTACTGATGGGCCTGCTTTGTCCCCTTTGTCTACCGACAACTGCAATTCCCGTAGGTTATGTTTTATTCGAGAAAGATGCATCGCAGAATAAAGTAATATCGTGATCCTGAGAGTCGTTATGGGTATCATTATCAACTTCCAAATTCCTATTTAGTCCTTTATAGCTCTCTTTGACCCAATTTATCCCATGTATTTCTTTCATTAATTTTTTTGAAGCAAAATTAATCCCCGTTCCATCAACTGCGATGCCTTCGTGTATTGCTTTCATTTTTGCTTTCCAAATATTCCATAAATTTATCATCAAAAAATCTCGTACCACATTCTCTTCCCATCCTCCTTCTTTGTACGTTTTAATGACTTTAAGAAACCATTCTTCAATCCTGTCCTTATTTCCTTCTTGTATCTTAATTTGTAGAAATGATCCTGCCCACATGTCTTTGCACATATTACAATGTAGGAGTAAGTGTTCGACATCTTCTTTTTCATGGTTACACCATAAGCAATTAGTGGCATCCGCACATTTCCTATTATAGAGATTTTGTCTTGTTGGGATTGCGTTGTTTTACTATTCGCCACATGAACATCTTTATTTTCTTTGGTATGTTAGATTTCCATATAGTTTTCCATATTTCCGACTCTTTCGTGTCTTCAATATTGGTTGTTGTGGCTTTATTGTTTTGTTGTTCGTCTATCATTACCTTGTATCCTGTTTTTGTATTATATTTCCCATCTGTAGAAAACGGCCAAATGAACTTATCTTTTGTAACGAGGTCTCTAATTTTTATTCTTTTGATGAGTTGGGTTATAGGCTCCGGAAACAGGTTATCAATCGTTTCCAGATCCCATTCATCTTTATCTTTCTTCATTAACTCACTTACCAAAGTAATTTTTGATCCTTTAGGTCTCTCTAATTCCCAATTTGTGTCTATCCATCTCTCGTTCCATATGTTAGTATCTTTACCATCCCCTATCATTTTTATTCCATGTTTTTTGATAAAGTCTCTACCTTCTATTATGCTTGCCCAGCTCCAAGTCCTGCTTTGTCTCAATTTGCACGATAAAAAGTTAGATTTATTAAAATAGATACCTTTGAGTAGTTTTGTTGCTAAATTATCTGGGTTGTGCATAAGCCTCCAAGCTTGAGCAGCAAGCAGGACAGTGTTCATTTTTTTGAAATCCTTGAAACCAAGTCCGCCTATTAGTTTACCTACCGTGATTTTTTCCCAAGCCACCCAGTGTATCCTGTTTCTTTCACCTGAGTTCCACCAAAAGTTAGAAATGGCAGATATGAGTTTATTACAAAAAGTAGTCGGGAAAGAAAAGATAGACATATAATAGTTAGGAATGGCCTGGAGGATTGCTTTAATGAGTACTTCCTTGCCTCCCTCCGATAGAAGCTTCGCTTTCCATCCTTCTATGTTTTTAAAAACTTTCTTCGCTATCCATTCAAGTGATTCCACCTTTGATCTTTTGTGGCACAAAGGAATTCCTAAGTAATAACCCAAATCCTCTGTTTCTTGGGTGTCTATCTTCTTTGATATGTCATTTCTGATATCATTCGGGGTTTCTTTACTAAAAATGATAGCCGATTTATGGAAGTTTATTCTTTGTCCGGATCCGTTGCAGTAAATGTCCAAACATTCTTTAAACTGATTTATGTCTGTCCCGTCTAAATCAATAAAGAAAAGAGAATCATCTGCAAATAAAAGGTGAGAAATCGTCGGACAATTCCTATTAATCTTTATGCCATTAATCAATTTATTATCCACAAAATGATCTATCAAACAGATAAGTGATTCAGTCATAATAGAGAAAAGAAAGGGAGATAGCGGGTCACCTTGTCTGAGCCCTCTACCTGGTTTAAAGTTTTCAAGTCTTTCCCCGTTGATGTTGATATGAAAGGAGGTTGAAGTAATACAATTTTTCATCCAATTTATCCAAGTATCACAAAATCCAAGTTTCTTCAAAACTTTAAGGATAAAAGACCATCTTACCTGGTCGTATGCTTTGGCCATATCGATTTTAATAGCTGCCAGATATTTATCTTTTTTCCGTTTTCTACTCATGAAGAAAGAGATTTCTTGTGCAATGATGATGTTATCCTGTATTGCTCGTCCCTTGATGAAAGCAGATTGCGTTGGAGAAATAATTTGATTCATGATCTCTCTAAGTCGATTCGAGAGAATCTTCGTAATAATTTTGTATATGAAATTAACACAAGAGATTGGCCTAAAGTCACCCAGATCTTCTTGAATCGTGCCTTTCGGGATAAGTGTTATTAGAGTATCGTTGATTGTTTCGACTGAGCAATTGTTTTCAAAAAAATCCATAATAACCTGTATCACATCGTCTTTAATTATGTCCCAAAATTCTTTATAAATTTACCATTTAATCCATCGGGTCCGGGGGCTTTAGATGCTGATAATTCAGTGACTGCCTTTTCTATTTCCTCAATGCTAGGTTTTTTAATTAGTTTTTCATTCATATTATTCGTAACTCGGGGTTTTATAAAATCGATGGCTTTTTGTGTCATTTCTTCGTTACCTTCATTTTCTTTAAAAAGATTTTTATAATACTCTTGGAAGCATGTTTTGATATTTTCTGAATCATCCGTCCAAATTCCTTCGTTGTTTTTTATTCTAGTTATTCTATTTAATTTCCTTCTCTTTATAGTAGCTAAATGGAAGAATTTAGTATTTTTATCCCCATAAATAAGCCAATTTTGCCTAGCCCTGTCACTCCAATATTTTTCTTCTTTCTCATATTCTTTTTTTATCTTTTCTTTGATATCTTGTTCTTCATCGATAGTATCATTAATATTGTTAGCTTTGTAAAGTTCTATAAGTTTATCTTGTAATTTTTTTATTGTTTTTTCGTGGTTCTTAAAATTTTCCGAACTCCACTTACTTAGTTTCTTTTTTGTGTACTCCCTTTTTTTTTTATGTAATTAGGTATAGGAGTCCTATCATGGGGAATTTTCCAATTATCTTCTATAACTTTCTTACAATTATCGTTATCTAACCACCTAGTTTCGAATTTAAAATGCTTTTTCCCAATTTTCATATTAATATCAAAGTGAAGGATTAAGGGTGAGTGATCCGACCCAATAGCCGGAGGAATATGAATTTGTGATCTTGGAAATCTTTCCATCCATTCGTAGGTTGCTAGTCCCCGATCAATCCTTGCTTTAACATTCTTTTCACCATCAACCCTGTTAGACCAAGTAAAAAAACATCCATTAGAGTCAATTTCTGCTAAAGAATTACAATTTGTAAAGTCAATAAATGCATTAATGTGATCCATGTTTGCTTGATTCTTGCTTTGTTTCTCGGTGATATTTAGTATCTCATTGAAATCACCTAGAATTATCCATGGTATTTTGATTCCTTCATTCCATTTTGTAATCTCATTCCAAGTTTCAAGTCTTAGTTTAAAATCATTGGGGGCATGTATAAACACTATGTAATACGCAAAAGATAGTTCATTAATTAAAACGATAACAAAGGAACTACAACTAAACATATCTTGCAAGTGCACATTCGAGTGCCACAAAATCAAGAACCCTCCAGAATGGAAAGCATTTCCGGAGGGTTCAACAAAAAAGGAGTTTTCAAAACCGAGACGCGTCAACACACCCTGAGAGTCCACTTCTCTCATCATCGTTTCACAAAAGGCCACCACACCAGGTCTAAATTGAGCCACCATCGAGCAAGCTTTGGATAATGTTAAGGGCGCTCGAAGACCCTGAACATTCCAAAATAATGTCGTCATTTGGCTTTCGCGGCTTTTTTGGAGTTGCCGCCTCCATTCTTCTTCTCATAGGGTTTCAAAGGTCAAAGGTTTAGAAAATAGCATTAAACCGTGGGTTAATTATTTTTTTTTTGGACATTAACCGTGGGTTAATGAAAATAAAAAAATTATGAAATATTTGGATTTATATTTTTAAAGAAAAAAAAAAGGATATGAATAACTTTTTTTTAGTTATAATTAGATTTTTAATTAAGAGAAAGGAACTCAAGCCATTTGGAAGGATATTTAGAAGTTTTTATTTTAGAATAAAAAAAGGTTAATGTCTAATATGCATATGCCACTTTATACCTTTGTTTATAAAAAACATCAGTCTTTTTTAAAGAATAGTAAGTAATGAGAAGCTTTCTATTACTCAGAGTTTGAGTTATGGGAAGCTTCTCATAACTCAAACGACTCTTTTTATGGATAGAAAAAGAAAAAGCAAAATATATGTGACTTTTATGGGCATAATAATGATGGTTGGGGTGAGAGGGAATTAATATTAACTTGAGGTGTTTCTTGGACAATAATCCTAAAAAAATGTTTTAAAAATAAAATTTAAAAAAATATAAAAAATTTAAAATCATTTTAGATGTTTTTCTAAGAAGCGTCGATGGTGCTCCTTTTAAAGTGTTTTTCAAAATCTAAAATACATTTAAAGTTCTAAAGATATTTTTAACTGTTTTTATAAAAAAACACTTTCAAACGAGCACTCAATTGATTGCACAATTATTTAAATTCTTTTAATAATGTTATTTTTTTTTAATTTATGCCATTTCGAAGTCATTTAAAAAAATGATTATTTCCCAAAACGTTTCAAATGACCTTATAAATTTTATATATAACAATTTACATTATATTTAAGGGTATAAAGTATTTTTTTTATGTCATAATCAATTACTTTCTTTTATTTTAGTATTATAGTTATAATCAAAACACGGTTATCATTTTTCTTTCCATTCATTTAGTATTTTTATATTCCTATCATTTGATAATGTGAATCCAAGCTAACGTAAAGACCACGGGCGGTCCTCTATCTTTCAGCAAAATGCCAGAACAGACCCCGATCTACAAAGTGTCACGAGATAGCCCTTTACGTTAATATTTTGTATCACCGTTAGTCCTTTTTTCCACTTTCTATCTGTTGAACGGTAGCCTAAGCACATGGCGCCACGTTAGCATTATTCGTCATTAAAAAAAACTTTAACCCTCTTGTATGCCTTCAACAATGGATGAACCCAAATTAAATTAAAAAATTACCGTATTCATATCTTCACACTCGCATTGGAACAAAAAACAAAACAAAAAAATCTCTTCACACCAAGCCGCTCTCCTACACAAGAAAATCGTCGCCACTCGTGTCCACTTTCCACAATCATCAACCGGCTTGCCTAGGGCATTAACAATCGAAGAACCCAAATTAAGGTAAAAAAATCTCTTCACACTCACCTTCCCATATCAAGACGCTCTCCGACACAAGAAAACCCCTGCCACTCGGGAACCATGCTCCACCATTATCAACCAACTTGGAGAAGAACCCAAATTAAGGTAAGAATTGAATTATTTTTAACCTAATTTCATCACTTTTACAATTTTCAGAACTATTTGATTTAAAGTAATTACAGTCGTGTTTATTACAATTTTATACACATTCCATAATGGCCATTATTATGTCTGTTGGAAGTATTTTACTATAAGAGGAGTGATGCGCTGAAGTGAGCAATTTGATGTTATACTGCATCTTTTGAATTGTTTGCAGTAAATATCCATTGGGCACAACTACTGGAGATGGTCTTATGTACTTTAAGTATAATTACAGTCGTGATGTTTATTATATTATTATACAAATCCTAGAAGGGCCATTTTATTTTTATGACATGTGAAAGCCTTTTACCTTGCTGAGAATAGCGTATATGGGGAAGGGGATGTCGTGACTATTGGAGTGAGCAATTTGGCCTTATACTGTATTTTTTGAATTGTTTTGCAGTAATTATCCATTTAAGGCAACTGTTGTAGGGAGGGGATCGTGACAGTTGGAGTGCGCAGTTTGGTGTTATACTCTATATTTTGAATTGTAATGAAAAACAAGATTTGATGTCGGGACTGTCGGAGTAGCAATTTGGTGTTATACTGTATTTTTTGAATTGTAATGAAGAACACCAAGAACTACTTTAATGTGTGTGTTTTAGTGTGTGTGTTTTGATGTGTTTTGATATGTTTATGTGTATGTGTAAATGTGTTAAAGGGAAAATGGGACAAAAATGCCCTTGTCACGTAGGAGAAAAGAGGGTCAGCTGGTGATGACGTCATGCTTATGTGGTGTTGACGTGGCGTCACGCGGTGTTGACTAACGGTCAACTGATAGAAAATGAGAAAAAGGGCTAAAATTGTCACAGATCTCGTGACAATAGGTAGATAGGGACCCATTCGGGCATTTTTGTGAAAAATAGAGAGCTACGAGAGGTCTTTAGCCTCCAAATTATGCATTACAGTTTTCATGGATGGAGGCCGAAAGGATGTGGAAAAGAGTGGAGAGATTAAGAACAGTAGGTATATAATTTTTTTCTTTTTGTTAAAAGTAAGAATGGGAATTTAGTAATGGTGTATAAGAATACCTCTTATTTTTTATATTAATCATTTTAATTTAGATATTGTTTGTTTGCACTAAGATGTTTGTTTTTTCAGACAGATTTAGATCTAAATGACTCTTAATTAGTCCAGAGTAAGTTCTGTCAAATGTTTATTTAGCATACAATATTTATCACTTAAAAAACAAACGACACCTTAAAATCATTAGAAGAAATAGATTTTTTAACGATACAATATCTTTATTATCCATATTTTTATTCAAAAGTAATTTAATTATAAAATATTACATTTCTTTTTATAAATTTTTATAATTTATACATAAATTTTTAAAAATCATTTACTAATATTTTTTTGTCTTTTTCTATTTACCTAAATAAAAAATTTCTTCTTTGTCACTTTAATATTATCCTATAATTTCATTTACTAAAGAATCACTCTAAAATCCAAAGACATTCTTATATGAGTAATTATACAAAATTTTGAATAATTTTCATTTGAATCATTATAAAAACATTTTTTCATTCAAATTAAACATTATTATAAAAAGGGTGATGAATCCAAAAGGTACACAATGTAACAAATTTTCTTCAGAAGGTCCAATCTACTTGACTTACAATCCATATCCATGATACCTTTCATTGGCTGCAAATCGGCTACGACACAATAATCCACTGGGCTACGACACAATAATTCACTGGGTTGTCCGACACAATTCATTGCGCGGTGCCACACAATTCATTGGGATGCGTCAAATGAATATTTACTGAAACCAATTCAATAATTGCAGTATGAGAACATATTTTAGCTATTTCGTTTTCTTGCTGCGATTCAACATCACCACCATCATACCTTAGCACCATTGTTAAAATATCTCGCTCATATTAAAAAATAATAAATTATACTTAATTCAGATATTTCTAAAAATTGTAAAGTAATGAGATTAGGTCGAAATCAAATCAATTTTTTTTAGAGTTTCAATGATAAAAAGTAATATTTTTTTACTTTAATTTGGGTTCTTCAATTGTTGATGGCGCATCAAAGCTGGGTTGACGACGATGGTCGAGAATAGTCCCTAAATGGCGGCGATATTCTTTTGCAGGAGAGTAGCTTGGTGAGAAGGTGAACGGGAAGAGATTCTTTTTTTGTTCGATTGTGAATGTGAATAGATAAGATTTAGGTTTTGTGTTACATTGTTTTTTAATCGATTTACTTTTTATTTTTTGTTTTGAAATTTTTCAATGTTCCTTGTTGTATATATATTTTTTATCTTAAAATATATTATTTTATTTTATAATGTTATATTAGGTATAATATAATTCTAAAATAATATTTTTGAGGGATAATTCCATTTGTAGGCCTAACACTCTTTTTTTTTTTTTAAATTAGGCCTAGTATGATCTTAATTCTAAATATAGGCCTCATTTATCCTATATTTTCTAAATTTAGGCCATTACTAATTTCTTTCTCTAAAATTATTTAAATTTATTATAATTAATAAATTAATTATTTATTTTATTATCAACATAACTGTTGGACAGTCAACTCCAGCCGTCAACGGAGGTCAACTCCGACGAGTTTTTTTTTAAATTTTCGGGACGGTCAACTCCGGCAGCGACGGGAGGTCAACATCGGTAGACTCCAGCGAGCTTTTTTTTACAATTATCGGATAAAAATATATCACTGTGATTTTTTTTTTGAATAATTATTTTTTTTGATTTATTCTGTTTTTTAATTTTTTTTTTAATTTTTTCAACTCCGACGGATTTTGTCAAATAGCTATACCGGAACTGTAACTACAATATTATAGTTGCAGGTACAAGTACAAAAGTGTAGTTGTGCAACTACAAAAATGTAGTTGTATTATAGTTTTAAATACAATAGTGTAGTTGTGCAACTACAAAAGTGTAAGTTGTGCGATATTATAGTTTCAAATACAAAAGTGTAGATGTGAAACTACAAAAGTATATATGTGCAACTACAAAAGTGTAAGTTGTGCAACTACAAAAGTGTAAGTTGTGCGATATTATAGTTTCAAATACAAAAGTGTAGTTGTACAAATACAAAAGTGTAGTTGTACAACTACAAAAATATAGTTGTGCTATTACAAAAGTGTAAGTTATGCGATATTATAGTTTCAAATACAAAAGTGTATTGTGCAACTACAAAAGTATACTTGTGCAACTACAAAAGTGTAAGTTGTGTGACATTATAGTTTCAATTACAAAAGTGTAGTTGTACAACTACAAAAGTGTAGTTGTGCAACTTCAAAAGTGTAAGTCGTGCGATATTGTAGTTTCAAATACAAAAGTATATCTAGGTCTTCACATATAATAACTAAAGGTTTTTTAACCGTATGATTTTGGTTTGTAAACAACAGTTGTGTAATGGTGTAAATGCTCAGGAGTTTTGTTATATCTTCTCGAGCTTGAAATGTAATGTGCCCCTCCAGAATTTTCTCTATCTGCTTTCCTACTTTCGTGGAAGACTTTTTGGTTGTTCTGAAGTTTCGTATGTACCAGTCACTTTGAGCCTTTTTTTGCTCCACTGTCAACTTTGGAAAATCATGGTTTCCACACTCAATACTGGTGCCTCCTGGTGTGTGATAAAATCACACCCCTCAAAAGGAGGGACACAGACCGTAAGTGTACGGGTCGTCCAAGTAATATCCGATAAACGGGTTTTCGATCTCAGGGACGGATGAATATGACTTATGATGTTATGCAATAAGTGAGGATAATTGTTATGACAAGAAAATAAATGATAAAATATTTGTTAGGTTTTGTTTATGAAACTAAGACGCAAATAATTAAAGTACTAAATTAAATAATGCAAGTAAAATAAATATGAGTAGACGCAAGAATGATAAGGGTATTTGAGTCTCGCAAGGGGTCCACCTAATCAATTTAATTAACATTTTTGTTTAAGGGTAGAATCGGTATTTTACCACTAGTCGGGATTCCAATATCTCCTATCCCTCTGTCGGGTGGACCTAGGAGCTATCCTAAAGTACTATAAACCCCTGTATGGGAAAATCGGCCTCTTCGGATGTGAAGTTTTTACCTCTTTGGCTATGTAACTAGTTAAGCATGTCGATCAATAACGAACATTACACGAATATTTATCTAAGTCCGTAATCAACCCCTTACCCCCCCCCCCCAGTCGGATGGTCACATTGCCACAAAGTGAATAGCACGATTACTAACACATATTTCTAGTTGTTCCTAAAAGAAATAGTAAAAAAATCCAATATAAAATACCCAATTCAATTTAAATCATGGAAATCCCAAATTCAGAAACAATAAGAAATTAATTAGGGTTCATCCCTTAATTGCGATTCTGAAGCACTAATATGTTTAGCTCATAATGAAATTAAAAACTGAAATAAAATAAGAGGTGTTCATATTAAATTACAGAAAGAGAATAAAGACATAACTGAAGGGCCGGAATTGGCTGTTGATGAAGGAAATAACTTTCTCCAGCTCTAGCTTTCTTCTTTCCTTTCTGCTCTAGACTTTCTTCTAGCGTATATTGAAGTGTAATATGAGTTGTCTCTACAAAATTACGTCTAAAGGCCTTTATATAGTGGAGAAAGCGGATTGGACTTTTCACTTAAAGGAAATAGGTTAAATAAAATAAATGCCCAATCCTAATTTGAAATCCCGTAACTGGTGTACAGCTGTTAGTAAAACAACTGTAATTTTTGCGTCTCAGCTCCAAATTGCTTCGTTCAAGTTGCAATATCTTCCTGACTAAAAAATGAAACTTTCTTATTTCACGGCTCTAAGGCTGAATAAGTGGTTAAGTGGCTCAAAACCAGCGATTTGTAACAACCTTCTAGATTTCCCTCCCCTCTGGTCAATTCTTCAGATCATCTCTTCTTGCCTTTGACTTCTACGCTCGATCTAATACTTTAATTTCCACCTCTCCTCCTTGTCTTGGTGCTCCATAGCATCCATGGACCTAATAACTTTTCACTAAAAATAAACAAATTAACGTACAAGAGCTCTAAAACTCAAATAACGTAATTCCAAGGGGAGAAATTGCAATATAACAAAATACGCATAAAATTCTATCAAATAAGTCCAAAGTCCACCTAAAATAATGTCTCCTAAGGTCTAATATTTAGAACAAAACGGGAGACATCAATTACCGATCAAAGTCTTGACTTCTTTTGTTGTGATTTATAGTTTTTTTCCTCCAATTATAAACCTTCGCGTGTTCCGGTAGTAGCATTTAATGATTTGTTTGACTACTTTATCGGATTTCTTGAAGGTTTTTTACAAATTTATTCTATTATATAAACCCATCCACAGTATGTGGAAAGGTGTTCTGTGGTATTGATCTAAGAATCCTGGCAACATTGCTTCGAGTTTCAATATTTTGAACAACCCTACCTGTGTTGATCGGTAGTGGACATCGCTACCCTTTTTTTCCATCTGCAAAAAACATATAAATTTTATGAGTTCTTACTACAATCAATCTAGTTTTATCAAAACAATCATCATGTATACCTTTCTAAATATATCTAACAAGTTACTGTGTATACCTAACAAGTTACTCAGTTACCTTTCTCAGTATACCTAACAAGTTACAACTGAGTACACCTTTTGCAAGTACATACAAGTTACTGAGTATACCTAACAAGTTACATTCAAGTTACTGAGTATACCTAACAAGTTACATACAAGTTACTGAGTATACCTTACATGTTACTTGACAAGTTACTGAGTACACCTTCTGAGTATACCTAACAACTTACATACAAGCTACTGAGTATACCTAACAAGTATACCTAACAAGCTACTGAGTGTACTTAACCAATACCTAACAGATATTGAGTAAACCTAACTAGTTAATTAACAAGTTACCTACAAGTTACTGAGTATTAACAATTATAAGATAAATTCTAAGTATTCAACCATTTACTGGGTATAAACAAAAAATATTTTCCAGAATAAGCAACAATCCCCGAGTCTATCATGTTCTTAGCACTATAAACAACATATATACAGAACATGCACAACAAATAGTGTTTGTATTGAGTATTTCACTGTATTATATAATTTACTGAGTACAACTGAATATCAAAAGCATCAAACTAATATTTGAAACCGTTAATGGCCTACTCTAATCAGATCCTGCTTGTGTCTTTCGTTCATACTCACTAAAATCATAAGAAAAAGCTCTAAAAATGAAATAAAAATTCGATTTTACCTTCTTCTTAGTGTCTGTATTACTTATTTGACAGCTTTTGAGCAGTTGAAGTTACACAGTAACTCGTTGTTGGTTTTCCAGTGTTTCTCTTCTCCGTTGAAGTTTCTCAAGATATTTCTAGAGCTTTTTCCAGCCTTTTTCTTCTCTGACAAACGTAATCAGTAAAACAGATGAGTTTTACAGACTTGCGTCTTCTTCTACGGTCGTTGTCTTATTTCGTCTAGGGTTTGTTTCTGAGCAGAAGTAACGATGACCGCTCGTATGCTTTTTCTGATCAGAACGGCAGAGAGAGGATGTTTGGACATATAATGTTTGGAGAGAGCGGGATAATGAAACGTGTGTTTAGAGAGAGAATTTGATTATTTTTTCTTTTTTAAAAGTAGGGGTAAGGATGACATTGGCTATCTTAGAGGATCCTTTAAAGGAGAGAGGAATATGATGTTCCTTTTGTGGCTCTAAGATGGAATTCAAGACCCTATAGGTAATTCAAACTTAATTAATTTGTGTAATAACACATAAGAGAGTAAGTATATTTGTTTTTTTTTTTTGACGATGGGAGGGTGCCAACGCACCCAAAACGAAGAAAACAAAGGAAATTAACCTATCCCTAACTTGCTAAAAGCCGGAGATAAATCGAGAATACTTAATGTATTTCGATTAACAAAAGTTGCTGCGTGCCTAGCCTCCTTCGCCAACTTATCCGCATTCCTGTTGAGCTTTCTGTTGATGTGTTTGAATGAAACTTGCCCAAGCTCTTCAGCGTTGTGGATAATTTTTTGTAGGATGGGTTGGATGTTCCAACGAGCTGCTGACACCTGCTTTATACCTTGAATAACCTCAAGGTTATCTGAGTGGATTGCTATTTCTTCTCCTGGAAAGAGAGCTCCTATTTGTGTAGCTCTAAGGACTGCTTCTGCCTCTCCTTCCAGTGCCGAATTACAATCGACTGTAGTACTTTGTTTGATGGGTACTCCTTGTTCTTTCTGAATTCCAACAACTGCTATTCCCGTAGGTTCCCATTTGTTAGAGAAAGATGCATCACAAAATAAAGTTATGTTTTGCTCATGTTCTCCATTATTTGTGTTCGTATTTTGTTCTTCTTTATAATTGAGTCCTTTGTACCCATCTCTAATCCAGTTAATTCCATGAATTTCCTGCATAAGCTTTTTAGAAGCCAAATTAATTCCCGTACCATCGGCCACAATTCCCTCATGTATTGCCTTCATTTTTGCCTTCCATATGTTCCACAGGTTTATCATTAAATAATATCGTACCACATTCTTATCCCACCCCCTTTTGTGTATGATTTGATAATTTTCAGAAACCAATCTTCAATTTTATCATCTTGCCCTTCCTTTATCTTGATCTGTAGAAAAGATCCAGCCCACATATCTTTGCACATCGTACAATGTAGTAGTATATGCTCTATATCTTCTTTCTCGTGATTACACCATAGACAGCTCTTAGCGTCCGCACATTTCCTTCTATATAAGTTGACTCTGGTTGGAATTGCATTATTAATTATTCGCCACATGAACAGTTTTATTTTTTTTGGGATGTTTGAATTCCATACAGTTTTCCATATCTTTGATTCTTGCATGGCTCTTGTTTCTATTGTCGTTGCTTTGTTGTTGTTTTTTTCCTCAGTCAGTACTCTGTAACCTGTTTTCGTATCATAATTTCCATCTTTGGAGAAAGGCCATATAAATTTATCATATATACCATGTTCTTTAATCTTGGTCTTCTTTATTAGTTGAATTATAGGTGACGGGAAGAGGTTATCCAGTTTTTCAAAATCCCATTCATCTTTGTCTTCTTTCATAAGTTCATGAACTTTCATGATACAAGATCCTGTCGGTTTTTCCAACTCCCAATTAGTATCAATCCACCTTTCATTCCAAATATTCGTATCTTTCCCGTTTCCTATCATTTTTATTCCATATTTTTTAATAAAATCTCTTCCTTCTATTATGCTCGCCCAACTCCAAGTTCTGCTCTGTCTAAGTTTACATGAAAGTAAATTTGATTTATTAAAATATATACCTTTAAGAAGTCTCGCTGCTAAGTTTTCCGGGTTATGTATTAATCTCCATGCTTGAGCAGCTAATAGGACAGTATTCATCCTCTTAAAATCTTTAAACCCTAGACCTCCAATCAACTTGCTAACTGTAACTTTTTCCCATGCTATCCAATGTATCCTGTTCTTTTCACCTGAGTTCCACCAGAAATTAGAAATAGCCGAAATAAGTTTATTACAAAAGGAGATCGGGAAGGAAAAGCTAGACATATAATTGTTTGGTATGGCCTGGAGAATAGCTTTGATGAGAACTTCTTTGCCCCCCTCCGATAGTAATTTAGCTTTCCATCATCCTGTATTTTTAAACACTTTTTTTGCTATCCATTCTAGGGACTCCACTTTTGACCTCTTATGACATAGTGGAATCCCCAAATAGTATCCCAAGTCCTCAGTTTCTTTGATATTCATTTTGTTAGATATCTCACTTTTGATTCCATTAGGGGTTTCTTTACTAAAGATAATAGCTGATTTATGGAAATTGATTCGTTGTCCTGAGCCATTGCAATAAATATCTAGACATTCTTTAAATCTTTCAATATCTGTTCCTTCCAAGTCAATAAAGAAAAGAGAATCGTCTGCGAATAATAGGTGGGAGATCATCGGACAATTCCTATTAATTTTTATCCCATTTATCAGCTTACAAGATATAAAATGGTCAACAATACTAATGAGAGATTCAGTTAAGATAGAGAAAAGAAAGGGGGATAGAGGGTCACCTTGTCTGAGCCCTCTACCTGGTTTAAAATTCTCAAGTCTCTCTCCGTTGATGTTTATGTGAAAAGAAACAGATGTGATACAATTTTCTATCCATTTTATCCATTTTCCGCAAAACCTAATTTTTCCAAAACCAGAAGAAGAAAGGACCATCTTACCTGATCATAGGCCTTAGCCATGTCAATTTTAATGGCAGCCAAATGTTTTTTATTTTTCCGCTTCTTATTCATAAAAAAGGATATTTCTCGTGCAATAATTATGTTGTCCTGTATTGATCGACCTTTAATAAATGCTGACTGCGTAGGCGATATTATATTGTTCATAATTTATCTTAATCTGTTCGAGAGAATTTTTGTAATTATTTTATATATGAAGTTAACACAGGAAATCGGGCGAAAGTCTCCAAGATCCTCTTGGATTAAGCCTTTTGGAATGAGTGTTATCAGAGTATCATTGATTGTTTCAACCGAGCAGTTATTTTCGAAGAAATCCATGATTACCTGCACAACATCATTTTTAATAATATCCCAGAATTCTTTATAGAACTTACCATTTAGTCCATCAGGTCCCGGTGCTTTAGAGGCTGATAGTTCTCTGACTGCTCTTTCGATTTCTTCAATGTTTGGTATCTTTGTTAGCTCCTCGTTCATATTATCCGTTATTCGTGGTTTAATAAATTCTATGGCTTTTACCATCGATTCCTCTTCCCCGATGCTTTATTTGAAAAGATCTCTATAGTAGTTTTGGAAACAATCTTTAATATTTTCTGAGTCATCAGTCCAATTTCCTTCTTTATTTCTAATTCTAGTTATTCTATTACGTTTCCTTCTTTTAATTGTAGCTAAATGAAAGAATTTTGTATTTTTGTCACCATAAATTTGCCAATTCTGTCTAGCCCTATCACTCCAATATTTCTCTTCTTTCTCATATTCTTTCCTAATTTTTTCTTTTATATCCTGTTCTTCACTATTCGTATTATTGTTAACTTTATTTTTATTCAACTCAATAAGTCTATCTTGGAGTTTTTTGATAGTTATTCCATGGTTTTTGAAGTTTTTTAAGCTCCATTTGTTGAGTTCTTTTTTGGTGTACTCTCTTTTCTTAACATAATTTGGTATAGGGATTCTATCACTAGGTACTTTCCAACTATCTTCTATAATTTTCTTACAGTTGTCATCATCAAGCCATCTTGATTCAAATTTGAAATATTTTTTAGCTAATTTCATGTTAATATCAAAGTGAAGGAGTAAGGGTGAGTGATCCGACCCAATAGCTGGAGGAATATGAATTAGTGATCTTGAATATCTTTGCATCCAATCATAGGTTGCAAGTCCCCGATCAATTCTCGTCTTGACGTTCTTTTCACCATCCATCCTGTTAGACCAAGTAAAAAAACAACCATTAGAATTAATTTCCGCCAAAGAATTATCATTAGTAAAATCGATAAAAGCATTAATGTGGTCCATATTGGCCTGATTCTTGCTTTGTTTTTCCGTGATATTAAGTATCTCGTTAAAATCTCCTAATATTATCCAGGGTTCTTTAACCCCTTCACTCCATTTTGTAATCTCGTTCCAAGTATCAAGTCTCAATTTAAAGTCATTTGGGGCATGGATAAAAACAATGTAATAAGCAAAAGACTATTCATTAATAAAAGCGATAACAAAGGAATTACAACTAAATACGACTTGCAAATGCACATTAGAGTGCCACATGATCAAGAACCCTCCAGAATGAAATGCTTTCCCAGAGGGTTCAACAAAAAAGGAGTTTTCGAAACCAAACCGCACCAACACACCCTGAGAGTCCTCCTCTCTCAGCATCGTTTCACAAAAGGCAACCACACTAGGACGAAATTGAGCCACCAACGAGCTTGTTCTGGATAAAGTTAAGGGCGCTCGTAAACCCTGAACATTCCAAAACAAGGTCGTCATATTGCTTTCGCGGCTTTTTTGGAGTTGCCGCCTCCTTTAGTATTGTCATAAATCTCCTCCTCGTCTTCATAAGCGTCAGCATATTGGAAATTCATATCGTGGTCATCTTTACCTCCCTCATAGTCCTTCTCAAAATAGTTCTCGCTGCTCTCGAACTTTCCTTCATCATCTTCTTCAGGTTCGAATTGTGAATCTTCTTCATCTATCAGTTTTGTGTTATTATCCAGCTCCTTGCCTTTCCCTTTTTGATATTTGTCTTTTTCCTCTCCTTCTTTCTCATTTTCCAGTAAGCTAAACTGGTTTTTGTTAACGAATTCTTCAATAGGATCAATAACTCTCAGTTTCTTAAAGTTGCCAGCCATTTTTGAGTTGACTTCCCCACTACTAGCTTCAATACGAATACCTTTCCCATCTCTTCTCCTTTTAACTGTCTGTTGCGTGTTTGAAGAGGTGTCCATGTTTTGGTCCGAGGTATTGCTTTGTTTTGCCACATATTTGCCTTTTAGCTTCCTCATTTCTTCTTCAAATGCCAATAGTGCTGCACGAACATTCCCTTCATTACCATCTTCTTCCTCAGCTGTGATCCCATGGTTCCTCTTAAAAGCCTCCATTTTCAAAGTTGATTCATGTAATTCATTTCGAAGGTCGTGAATCTGTTTGTTCCAGTTCTCCCATTCCTGATCTTCTTTCTCTCTTTCCTCGTCTTTATGGATTTGGCGTTTTGTTTTACTCGTGCCTCCTTTTTTTGTATAGTTGAATTTGCTTAGAATGTCCCCGTCCTCTGAACTGATTTGAATGCTTCTGATGGGATTATTGCTCCTAGCACTTGGACCTGCATTCTTAACACACTTATCATTATATAAGTAGTTAGTAAACTCGCCATTTGTTTTTATATGAAGTCCATATATAGGATTAAATGGGGGGAATTTTGCCACATTATCTATACTCCAAGAAACCTTCCTGCGCTCGTCTATGTCTTCCACCTGCTTTATACTTTTGACTGGACATTCCCCGTATTGATGGCCAATTTTCCCACACCTAAAGCATAATAGTCCTGTATTTTCGTATTGAAATACCACCCATGCCGCTCCTTCCTCTTGATAAAGATATGTTCCAGGGGGAGGGGATATTTAGTGTTGAACTTAACTCGAAATCTCAAAACCTTGACATCACAGTTTTGTGAGGTGGGAAAGTCTACAACTTCAATCTTGATAAAGCAGACTTCAAGCGCCTTTACTGTATCCAAGTTGTTTTGTTTGAACGCCAGACCTCTAACTTGAACCCAAATAGAGGAGTAGTCTGTAGCAAGCTCATTGAAATCCACCACCAGAGGCCAAATAGTCATACTCAGGTGTAATTTTTGATAAAGACCCGGCCTCATCTCCCACACGCGCTTGAACTCCTTCTCATTAAAGATCTCGAGTTTGAACATATTGTCCTTGACATCTGTTAGTCTGTAATGTCCTTGAATTCCCCATCTATCCTCAATGAAGTTCCTTAGCTGAACAGCGTAAATGGGAGAAGTGCCAATTGCTTTAATCAAAATGGCTTTCTCTTCTTTCATGCTTTCAGAAAGTCTAGCCTTCGATCCAATATTGATGATCCCCAGCTTTCGAGCTTTGTGATCATTCAGTGGTATAATAGGAAGTGCATGATGTTCTCTAGTTGCCATTTTAAAACCTGCACAGACAGTGAAAGTAGCTACTACCCAAAGGATGAGCTTTAAACTGAGAAGAGAGGGTGTGTAATCGGATTGTGAGTGAAGTAAGGAAAACACAGTGCAGGATAATATAAAGGAGAGGTGAAAATGAAGGTGAAAGGAGCGAGAGAATGTGGGATACCAATCCACATAGCCAAGCTTAAATAGACCAATATTGAAAACTTCCCTGATAACCTTCTTGAGATCATGAATTCTAGCTGGGTAGTATCTTCGAGTGCTTTGGTTATTGGAAAGGTCTATCTTGCAGCTATTATCTCTGTTTTCCATTATTAAATAATTACCTAACCTCATAATTGGTTTTGGAACTCCCAACCTGCAGCAGCTCTCTTTGGTTAGCCGTCCACCTCGTGCTAGGTTAACACGCCTAGTATCGTCTCTTCGTCTCCCCGATATTTTTTCCTTACTTGTCCAAATTGATACCTGCACAGAAAGATATCCAACAAGAAAAAACAAAAAAGTTAAGGCATGCTTAACCTCGGTAATTCACCTAAACACTTCCTAAATAACCCTAAATCGTGTTTGGAGAGGATGTTCTCCTCTTCGGATGGCTACATATTAATCCCTCTAAAATAAAATTATTAAAGCCATTGATAACCAAAAAAGCTTCTTTAGGATAACTTCTCACAATCATAGATTAATAATATCTTTAATGGTTAAAAAACCTTTTTTGAAACATGCATGGCTAGCTAGATCTCAAAGACTACATGGATAATCTATGGTCTTACACTTCTACTTGTAGGAATCTTGAAGTATCACAACCTATTAAAGCGCTGTTGATGTCTCCATATTTTGATATATTAATCTATACTTGAGACATCATTTCAAAGGTATTTAGTATTTAATTTTGGGAATTTTTCCCATTTATTGAGACTTTACACTTTCTTGGCTACTTTTAGGTGTTTTGCTATTTTGTGAGCTTTTACGCGTAATTTGTGTATTATTTGTGTGTTATTTGTGTAGCACTTAGGTATATGGAAGCTATTACATCTATGGAAACTGATTTTAAGTGGAAAAGTAAAGGAAATCCCTTAGTCAAAATAAAAAAGGAAGAGTTTGGATATATTTGGAAAGTAAAGAAGCTGCTAAAACTGCACATACGTCAATTAATTAAATTGTTGCAGAAATTAGGTCTGGAATTAGGTGGAGATATATATATATTAGTAGATATATCTTCCAAACACGGTCGTTTTCATATAAAGAACATTAAATTCCAATAAGTAACGAAGGAGAGTTGACCAAATCAATATCTACAAAGGTTTATTTTGTCCTACAATTTAGGGAATACGAATTTCGGTAAGTTTATAACTCCTTAACTTGGGGATTACTACTAAATTCGGTGGTCTCTCATTTTCCGGCGACTGAAGATGCAGCAAGCTACGGTGGTGAAGCTTCGAACAGATTCCGAACCCTAGCAACCATGGCGGAACCCTAGGCAGCAGAAATCGGCGGCAGCAGCTTCATCTTCTTCAGAGCATCCATGGCTGCGCGAATGGAGCTCTCTTCACAGATCTGTAATGGCGAGCTCGAACGAGGAAGCATGGCGGCGAGCTCGAACCAGCAACACCTCCATCGAGCTCGACGGAGAAAGCATGGCGGCGAGCTCTCCTCTCAAGCATGGAGGCTGTTTTCCGATGTATTAATGTAAAACCGGCGAGATTCGTGGAGTGCTTTGGTGAAGGAGATCTCGCCGGATCTTCAAGCGGTGGTGGTGGTGGCCATTTAGGCGGTGGTGGTGGCCATTTAGGTGGTGTCGGTGGTGGTTGAGAGGAGAGAGGAGAGAGAAAAGAAAAGCTGTGAGGTGAGGGAATGATTTTTTAAGATTTGTAATAGAATATTTAGTATATATAGCAGAAATAAAACAAAAGGGGGTAGTATTGTAAATGGGGTTTTTAGGTTCATGTGTTAAATTCTTGTTGAGGTCTTTAGTAAGAAGAGACTCCTAGAGGGGGTGCTAACTCGAAGAGGGGTGTGTCTTCAAGACCCTAGGTGTAATTATCTCTCTCTCTCTATATATATATATATCCATTCATACCTTAGAGAAATCATCCTTGGGCAGTCCTTAACCATTTGAAGACTAATAAGAAGCTTACATCAAGAGAAGAGAAGACCAGAAGGAGTTGGACAACCAATCATGCCATTCCAACCCTTCACCTATGTAATTTATTTTATTTTTTTCTCTAGTATAAACTAATTCTATTTAGCTTGAGATTAGTAGAAGGGTATGAACCCTATACTTGTTTTATATATATTTGAATTTGGGATGTCCTTTTACATTTTATTGAAAAAAGTTGTGGTATCTCTGTTTTTATGTGCTTTAATGTATTGTCTATAGTTCTTGCGGTGGCCAACGTATAATTACCATAATAGTAGTTAGGTGGTCATTCGGAAGGGGTGTATAATTATTGAAATACCACATAAACGTCTAGTGTGCGGTAGTGATCGGGAAGGGCTTGCCTAATTAGATAGTCATTAGGGTTTAAGATTAACCATAGATCATTGCGCAGGGACCCTTACCCAAGTCCCCTGGTAATTGTTAGGTCGCCACCTAAGTCCACCCGGAAGGGGGTTAGAAGGAATATAGAACCCTGGCTATTGCATATCACACAATTCTCCCTTACATGAATAAGTTATAACACAAGGCTAGTGGGGACTGCTTGTTATATCTCGAACTAAACTCTCATACTACTTCTCCTTTTCTATTTATTTTCATGTCTTTATTTTATTTAGTTAATTGTTAGAGTCATAAGACCAAACAAATATTTTAGAGTCTTTTCAGCGCATTATTCTTCTAACTTCTTTATTTTCACTTTATAATTGCATTAGTTCCTAGCTAACTTTCGTAGTCTCTGAGGACAAACTCTACTTATCATTAAAACTTGTGTACGATTTGTGATACAGTGAGTAACATAATTGGTTAGGGTGATTAGTTCTCTTAATTATATCTATTATTTATTCACACCCTACCAGCCACCAGCTAATTTGCACCTCTGTTTATTATCCTGATGATTTCTTTTCTTATCAAGCTAATACTTGCGCCTATGGGTATGATGTGTCTGATGTTTCTTGAGTATGAAATCGAATAAATTTTCATATCAAAATAAATTATAATCACATACGAAAGGATGTATAGCATCGTTTTCTCATATTTGGAAGAAAATAGAAACATCTTGATTTGTGTCTTACCGAATGGATCTGAGACGGAATATATCACAGCTACTTATGCTTGCTCAGAAGGCCATCGATATCTTTCGATTGGATAAAAATCAGATCTAATCTAGTGTTTTATTTTCTTAAGTTGGTTAATCAGTTTTCATGTGAGTATTTTAGTTATGTTTACAAGATACGTAATATTGCCTATACTAATATAGAGGCTATAATCACAAACCCAGTTTCCAATATTGGTTTTTGGGTTTCTCACGTTTTTGGGATTTTAAAGAGATGCCTCTTATCTGTGAGACCCCTAACTCACATAGGGAAATTTATAAAATAGGATTTTTAGGAAGATAAGCGGTTATAATTAATATGGTTGAAGTCTGGTTTGTGTTGTTCCAAATTGAACTTCATTCCTAGTTAGGACTAGGAAGTTACAGGTGAGACAACACGACTTGTCCATTTTATGTGAAAACCCCACAGGCCGAGACGAAATACTTTCATAAAGTGGGATTATTGTATTGTGTTTGAGTACAAGGTGCGAAAATCTAGAGTAGTCAAGGAATCACTTGATACGAGGTTGACGAGGTTGCAACTACACTAGAGGACAATAAATCACTTGTTTTAGTTTAACACTGATCAAGTTGACAATACCACTAGAGGAGTAGTACAACTAACAAACAAGACTATAAGCCTGGAACTTCAGACCAACAACAGAAGCATGAGTGTATAAATATGTTAGACAACGAAGTTTCTAGTTGCCTATTCAATCATCTTTAGTGGATGTTGTTGTTGTCTTCCAACTTATTATTGGTCCAGAAAGAATTAGATGAATCGCAATGGAAACGATCTAACATATTTGGTTGGACGTAAATCGGTTTCTATATGATCGAAAAACAAAAAATTTAACCCTAGAGAATTTCACGATATCATATGGAATTAGGTATTCATGTTTTTAAGGGTCTAGGGTAAAGAAAAGAATATAGGTGTACTATTTTTTTCAATGGCTAATATACGAGTAAAACTGACAAAACCTCTTACTAGGTTAAAACTTAATATAGACAGAAACTTGTTGGAAAAAATAGCATTACTGGTTTGCAAAACTAGTAAAATAGAATTCCAAAAAAAAGCTTTTCAATTAAAGTAACACCACACTTATTACAATAAATTGAAAAAGACAAAAACTTACATGGAATACAGAAACGATTACATGGTATATGACTTACGTTAAAAATATATTCCGGGCGTACCGCTTATCTCTAACAATTTCTACTCTATATTATATCAGAAATTTGAAAGAGACGTAAATTAGTCTTTCCTGGTTCTTAGTTTTCGTCTACATTCAATTCTATATTCCTTCTTGAAATAGTTTTTTCTATTCTCTCTAGAATAGTTTTTTCCTATTCTTTCTAGAATTATTTTATCTTCTTCTCTGAAAATGCAAGTGACATAATCACTATTTATAGAAGAAATGACAAGACAAAAAACCGTCACATAAATGACTCATCAATGGCTGACGATAAATGCTCTCTAATGCTCATAAAGCTAGCCGTTTTTTTTACCAAGTTTTGGTAACTCCCGCAACAACTGAAATAAAAAGCCATTAATCTGCAATCAAGGGCCATTAATTTGTCATCAAGAAAAATGAATTATTTAATATTAAATAATTTCGAATTGTTTTTTCTCAAATTCTAATTTGGGAGTAATAGAACAAACATAGTCTTTTCCACATCTCCCAAGAGCATGAAAGAATTAATAAAATAAATTGTCTATTTTTAATAATTTCAACAATCCCCACTCAGGGTCCTTGGGAGAGAGGTGAACAAGTTTCCATAATTGTCATCAGTTGGGTGAATTGTACTTAAGTGTCAATATCTTTCGATTTGAATTGACACGTAGTGAAGTGAGACAACCACCAAAAACATATCAAGTGAACGTACTCTTAAACTTGACGGTTTCGATCGAGACCCTCACATCACATACTCTACCCGGCTGATAGTTACAGATTCCTCAAACATCACCTTTTCCTTACACATAGGTGATCTCCAAGAGCGTCTAGTTCATTAACCGACCCATCTCGGTTTTTGAGATCATTGAGAGCAATAAAGCTCAGCCTCATTATGTGTATCGTGAACTCATCAAGTCCTTACTCTTTAAAACCACCTTTACGGGCTATGAATTTGAGGTGAGTCTAAAAACTCATCCCTTTAAAACATCAAGGACGTCTTCTTGAAGTCATATTATAATCAATATACAACAACCTCAACGGTGAATGCATCAAGTCTGTCTCAATAGGAACGCCACACATGGCTATAAATTCATTAAGTATGAGCAATATACAAACAACCTCCATGATGAATTCATCAAGTCCGTCTCGATAGGACCACCAAACATGGCTATTGATGTCTCCTCATTTGTGATAGATTTATATTAGGATGAGACATCATTTTTAGTGATTTAGAAGTCATAATAGTCGATTTTCTTGAGAAATAGCGCACTTTCCTATTTTGAGTCTTGATTTAGTAAAATAATATTTTTAGAGCATATTGGGTTTAATTATTTATTTAGTGTGAAACTTTAAAGATAATTATGGAGATTAATTAGAGTCCAAGTCATAGACCACAAGATATGGAAAGAGATTAGCATGGTAATTGGATATAAAGGAAACAAAAGCTAAAATCATGGAAAAGGAAAATTTGCCTAAATCTGAATTTCTGCAGCTACGCCTGAAGAAGTGGCGATAACTCCAAAAGCAAGCCGATTTTGGAAAATTCCTTTCATAGGGACGTAGATAATTCTGTGAGGATTCTTTTGGTATCTTGTGGGCTAAAAACCGACCAATAACGAAGAAGATATGATCAAAACAAGTCAGCAATAATTATCTTAATTTCCATACGAATTTGAGTTGGGCTTGGAGTCTATTACTTAACCTCTCCCTCAAGAAAACGAATTAGGTCTTCTAAACACCTATAAATACACCCTTATATCACTTGTAAATCATCCTTGCCTCATAGTAATTAGTTCTTAAGGTTTTATTCTTCCAGTTTATTGTAGAGAGCAAGATGATGTCTTTTGTAATTTCTTTTAGTTTATTTCCATCAGGTATGAACTAAACTTCCCATAGCTTGGGGTTTGCATCATGTATAATCTACGAATTCTAATTCCTTTCTATCTAAGTTTCTTTGGGAATTACATGTTTTAATCTGATATTAGCTTCTTACCTTTATATTTATTTATGTGTTTTGATTTATTGTCTGTCCTAGAACTGATCACTTTAGGATTTTCTTAATAGTAATTAGATGATCACCTTAACTGGGTGTCTAATTATTGAAACACCACATAACGTCTAGTGTCGATATTAGTCCTGACAAAACTGATTCTAACTAGATAGTCATTAGGGTATGATTTAATCACTATCACCATGTATGGAAATTGATTGCTTAGGGCCTTAGTAGCGTTTGATAACCCTATTTGAACCAGCCTCGTGGTGTGTCTGTAGCCCCCTTAGTCGCTCTCAAGGTCTAAGGAATGGGAATTTAGAATCCTGACTAAGTATACAAGAGCTAATATTCTCCCTTATTAACTAGATCTAATAGAAAGAATTAAAAGGATTAGTGCACACTAGCAAAACCTAAGCTATATCTCTCATCTCATATTCCTCGTATTTTATTTTATTGTCTTTATTTTCCTAGTTTTAATTAGTTATTTTCGAATTACTCTCTTTAATTTTCTGTCTCTTAATTATTTATTGCTTACTCGCAATCGTTACCTATCCGACTAGCACACTTAAGTCCCTGAGAACGTACTCAACTTACTAACTAAAACTTGCACACGTCCTGTAATACTTGCAGTACTGTGCCTGTCTAGGGTGAGAGTGCGTAGTTTTCTAGACTTTATTTTATCTTAATTTTATCACACCCTACGCGACACCAGCTATGAATTCATTAAGTGTTAATATGTTCATTTATGCACAGTTTACGCCATGTTGGCTAAGCTTCAATAAGTCTATTACATGATATTCTACAAAAATACTTCAAAACCACATGTATTTTGTTAGAATGAAGATTTAGATCAATAGTACCTCTCATGTACTTTATCAAATGACAAAAACTGACCTAGTGGTCCTCACTTGATTTCTTTACATTCATTAAGGATACACCCCCCTACAATTCTTTAATACATGAATACTCGTATTATAAGGAGTTTTGGCAGGCCCTACATCAAAAAATCAAGCCTTTCCAACATAGTGAGACTGACTAAGGTAAATTCCATTATTGACTCTAATGTATTTTATCCTTAGGATCAGCTCCCCCCATATGTTTTATTCTCAAATAGAATAATAAAAGAAGTAACTCCCATGAATGAAAGTACCATAAGTGGCTCATGTCATATACATATTGAAAAAAGTGTAACACAAACTGATCCATCTTTTATTGAGATACTATTTCGTTAGCAAGATGGCCATTTAAAACACAAAATGATTTCCTCAGTTTTCATACTTTATCCCCTTAATCCAAAACTAACAACCCTTCAAGTTGCACTATATAGATCTCTACATTTTCATTCACATATAGAATTAACATCCAACTGGTGTATAGTCATGTTTGTGAATGATAGTTAGTGGAACAAGAGTCGAAGGGTGGTTGTATAAGCAAGTAAGGGTCAAAGTAATTCTAAAACTTATTTAAATATGTAAAAATAAGGACTTACTCTTGAGTTGATTCACTTTTCGACTTGTATGGGACTAACTGGATCTTGTTGGGTCATTTCCCCGTGGAGTATTTCTTCTCATCAGCATCATCACCCCATGCCTTTTCTGAACCATTTCATGGATAGTCTTTGTGTACTTCTTAACATCACACAAATAAAAGGTGGGGTTCATCACGTTATCCAAGATCCATCACCTAATCACTGAAATAGTTTTCTTGAACCCAACTTCGAGAGCCAGAAACCTAGCATGTAATTCTTTGGTATATTCCCCATTGGCCTCAATGGCACGACAAGGTCTAGTTCATGTTGTTCAAGTCATATCAGTGGCTTTTGTGCCTAACGTTTGTAGTTGGAACCATTGAAAGACTTCAACTTAATCACGTCGGGAATGGTTCTTGCATTCAAGGATGAAGCAACCGCCGTTATAGAAAAACCATTTTACTACCAGTGACAGTAAAAGTATCTATTTAAATTGTTGAAAAAAATAACAATCATTGGTTTGAAAAATTAGTAAAATAGAGTTCCAAAAAACATAACATACTTTTCAATTAAAGTAACACTACACTTATTACAATAAATTGAAAGACAAACACTTACACGGAATACAAAAAATATTATACGATATATGACTTGCGCTAAAAAGATATTACGGTCGTACCGGTTATCTCTAACAATTTCTACTCTATATTATATCAAAAATTTGTGAGAGAAGTAGAGTAATCTATTCTGGTTCTTAATTTTCATCTACGTTCTATTCTATATTCCTTCTTGAATAATTTTTGTATTCTCTCTATAATTGTTTTTTCCTATTCTCTCTAGAATAACTTTTTCATTTTCTCTAAAATTATGTTTTCCTATTCTCTAAAAATGTAAGTGACATAGTAATTATTTATAGAGGAAATGACAAGACAAAAAACCGTCACATAAATGCTTATCAATGGATGGTGATAAATGATCTTTAATTCTCATAAAGCTAGCCGTTTTTTTTTTTACCAAGTTTTGGTAACTCCTGTAACAACAGAAATAAAGAGTCATTAATTTATCATCAAGAAAAATGAATTATTTAAATAAATTTCAATTGTGTTTTCTCAATTCGTATATAGGATTAATTGTACACACATAGTTTTTTCCACTTCTCTCAAGAGTATGAAAGAATTAATAAAATTAATTGTCTATTATTTAATAATTCCAACAAAACTTTGGAACAAACCAACCGAAAGTAGGACTAACTGTGTGTTTAAGGACTTCAATGAGAAATTATTATACGATTTTTTGAAATTGTAATGCAGATTAGGTTTCTATTTTAACGTATATGCTTAGAACAAAAAAAAATTAACGTATATGCTCTACATTATGGTCCATATATTTATTGAGAAATATTCAAATTTTGTAATAGTTAGGGAGGAACGTTTTATTTTATATGCCCACACCATAAATTACCTAGAGTGACATAGAGGAGTAACTTAAAAGGCCTTTCCTGGTCGGTCTTAGGAAAAATATAAAAAAATAAAAAATCAATTGCAATTTTTTTTAAATGATATCTATTTTTTCTAAAATTTGATCTACTTAGCACTATAAATAATATAGACGATTTTCAGGAAACCCTAACCCTGCCGCCTTGAGACATAGATACATAGTGCCAATTTTTTTAATCTTTTTCTACACCGAAGACACGTCTCAAAAGAGGCAAATCAGTTTTCCATAATCTCAATTTTGATCCTTCGTCTTCATTATGTTCCAATCTCTAGAAAAATTATGATTCTCTATCTTGCATATCATATCAGATCGCTGATCATAACATTTCAATTGATATTTCAAGGTAATTATTTAATTTTTTATTCTTAATCATCTTTTCAATAATACTATATTTATTCAAATAAATAATTGATTTTTTATGATATGCTCTAAATTTTTGAGTTTATTAGGGTTATAAAAAATGCTCTATTGTGTGTTTCTTATACTCAAATATTTTTGATTCTGTAATACTAGTTATTAAATTGTTATCTTTACAACTTTTTATCTTCTAACTTTTGTGAATTCTTGATTGGTTCGATCTTAGTTTTATAAAATTAAGAAATTGTGATTAAGAATATCATAATAGTGTAAATGTATTAAATATATAAAGAAAAATAGAGTACAAGTTTCTTAAATATAAATCGAGGTTAAATAATCATATTAGTGATTAAAATCAATTAGTAAATATCGAAACTTTAGATACCGATCCTTGTTGTGTAAAATTATATCCTTAATTTTTTTTCTTTGAAAATTTGTTCTTTGCAATATATTGTCAGTATTTGTTTAAGCTAGCAAGTCTCCAGAAAAACATATTTCTAGTCTAAAGATTGTGTTAGTCATGGATGATAAGTGCAAATTTCAATAGTGGATATATATGGAGTAAAAAGTGTAAGTGGTAATGCTTTGTAAATTTCCCTATATAATTCACTTTTCATAGTTCCTTGATCTATATTATTTGAATTTTATAGAAGATGATGATATATGTTTAATAAAAAATTAATGTGTGTTTAATTTTATATCTTACTTTTGAGAATTCTTTCAAATGTATTCTGATAAGATAAAATTGATCTCCTGCCCTTTGCTTTGTGGGAATGGTATAGTTAGTTTCATGCAACTCTTTTAAAATTTAGTTATATATGTTTTTGTATATCATTTTATCACTAGTTTCAATCATTTCCATCATAATTTTAATTTTTTATGTTATAATTTTATCATTTTTGGCAATTTTCATTAGCAGTTTTTATCTTCTCTAACTAGTGGCACGTTCTGTTGGGAGTTTTACCCTTTTTAATGGTATTAGCTTATGACCTAGGAACTCTCTGACCTTCGAACCAATTATATACTACTTGTCCCTCTTGTAAAAAAGTGATTGTTTTTAGCAAAGGTTCATCCCAAAAACCCAATTGTTATATATTAGTATCCCCTTATGTATATATGCAACTTAGATAGTAAACTGGTGAAAATACAAACTACTTTCTTAAAATGAATAGTCCGTTGATTTTGAGAAATATGAAATTTATATTTCAATATAATATCTCTAATATAATTTTGTGTTTAATATATTTCTCGGGAAAGGTCCTAGAAGAATTATTTAAAAAACAATATACATACATACATATATTGTCTTAATTTAATGGGTAATGATGGGTATCACCGAAAAAGTGATCACCCAAATATCACCTTCTTAGGTGGTCCAATTAAACAGTTTCACATAAGAGAGAGAAAAAAAGTAATTAGGAAAGAGAAACAGTTTAATTGGACCACCTAGGAAGGTGATATTTGGGTGATTACTTTTTGGGTGATACCTAGCATTACTCTAATTTAATATATATCATAGTTGAGTCATTACGTATTTTATATATTATAATTTATATATACTATTTTCCGTTTTCGTAACAAAGTGATATTTTTAGCCAATTGTTCATACCAAAGAAGGTATCGTATCCTCTGATGTGTCTATACATTATAGATCATAATTTGGTGAAAATATTTATTATTTTACTAAAATGACTTATCCATTAATTTTGAGATTTATGAAATTTATATTTGAATATGATTTCTCTAATATATTTTTCGTAATATGTATTTTAAGAAATTGACTAGAAGAATAACAACACATATATAAATTTGTATTATATTTATCTTTCATTGTTTGTTTATTTGTGAATTTTTAGAACATATATATATATATATATATATATATATATATATATATATATATATATATATATATATATATACACGAGTTTTTTTGGATAAACATCAAAGTTGGAGCATAAAGTTTCAAAGGATTTTGTTTACATAGCATTAAATTTATCAAATTTCTTATGTATATAATATATGCTCTAAATTTATTATATTTAAATATGCGTTTATATAGTGTTTCATATTTATTTTTCTTTTTCGATATTTTAAATTTCAACTTCAATATTATATGTATATAAAGTAATATTTTATTTATCTTATACGTGTATATTAAAGGTTACTCTACCATTAACCATATATATATATATAATATTGTTATAGTTGTATTTAAAGAACTTTTGACATAATTTGTGTCATTTGTTGGATATGATTTGTGATATTGTGGTGATGTTGGTTTGTCACTATTATAAGATTCCATATATGTAAAATTAGCAAAGTGCACAAGTAAGATTATTTCTTCATATCCTATCCTTGGTTTTCAGGATTTTGGATTTGTGAAACATGTGAATGTAGGAATATTTATAATATATTTTTTTTAATTTGAACATTTTCCTTTTGTGTATGTTGGATTCTTGCTGCTATTAATGTATCAAAAAATGTAAAAAGTATTCTAACAATATATATAAAATCAAAATTGGTTGTTTGTAAATTATTTTGGAGAATGCTGATTTCTTTTTGGCATTAAGATAAATAATTTTTTATATGTAAGGGAAATTTATGAGGATGGTATAATTGAATATATTGTAAGTTTGTAACAAAATATGCTAAATCAATTATCTCATATCTAAATATGGGATACTAATCCAGATATGGCCTTGCAGAAATTGATGTTGCCAAGACATTGGAGGGAGAAACATCACAAATAGGTGTGGAAAAGATAATTTCACCACAACCATATTCAAAATCAGATGGTATCACACAACTTATTTTTTATCTTCTTTCTTTAGTTTATGATAATTTATTGTTTTTAAATGATTTCAAAAGCTAATAATAAATATCTTATCTTGTATAAAATGTATTTTATTTGTTATGTGCAGATGTGACAAATAAATGATGACTATGAAAGTGCATGATGGTATCTACTTGAGATTATTTCAATCTAACCTTTTATGCAAGGATCGTCAAAGTAAGCTATCTAGACTTTATACTATACAATTTACATTTTGTTGTTATTCTTAAACTTGTGAAAGTAATACATTCGTAATAATATTGAAATTGATCTGTCAAAAATATCTACATAACAAACCTTGTTGGTGAGATCCATAAATTTATTATAAACATTGATCTTGAATTAATGAAGGGAAACACATTCCTAGAAGAAGACCAAATTTTAGGATAGAGTATAAGAATGAATGAATTAGATATTAAATTTTACTTAATTGACTTTTGACATAGCTTTCATCTTTGTGCTTTTGAATTTTTTATATGTGGATATTCTAACAGAATCTAGAAGGATATTCTATTTGTGGCGGATATTTTATTGTCACCTAGGCAATGAGAAGAGAGAGGTGCCAGGAAGACAAAAAGAAAAAGGTACTAATACAAAGATATTATCATTCATTTATATATGTATGATTTTTACCACAGTGAAAAAAAATTCTTTTAATTTTTGTCTGGTGCCATAAATAGTTTTTTTTCTAACTTGAATTATATGTCTATGTTTATTAAATTAGGTTTCTAAAAAGATTCAAAGCATGATATACAGTTTGGAACTATATTGACTAGAAACAATAACTAGCAAAAAAATTTGGTGGCGCGTATGGATTATTCTTCTGGGTTCACATATAATATACAATTTTTTCTTGTATTTTCACACAACTTTGAATTTTAAGATATCTATTGCGATTCAAGTTTTATCATATTTCCAGTATTTCTTGTGGTTGGTTGCAAATTAGAAATTTTTGTATGGAATTGATTATCCAAGTCTTTTTATTCTTAATTAGTAAATTGTAAGGGACTATTGGTAGGTTGACATTATTGTATGCACAACATGTTCAACCTAGAGTAACCTAATTTGGTGGTCCGTACACGCGGGATTTCGGTTTATACCAAACATAATGTTATCAATTACCTTGGATTTAAACATATATCGAACCTTCGTGTTAGGTAAATATGCCCAACATAATCATATCTACTATTAATATATATACATACCAGTATTGCCCATACCCCAGGAGAACTTTAAAAATTTGGGTTTTACGATCACTCAATAGTACAGTCAAGTTTCAAGGTTTAAGATTTAATTTTTGCTTTAGGTTATTATTAAGTTTTATAGTGTATGTCAATGTTAATAGGTGATGTATAAGGTTATAGTCAAAGTTTAACGTGTACGATTAAGGTTAAAATTAAAGTTTAATGTAAGGTTTAAGTTTTAAGGTTTTAAGGGTTAACTTCAAGGTTACAACTTAAGATTTAATGTTTAAAGTGTAAGGTTAGAGGTTTATGATTTAAGGCTACAATTAAACTTAAGATTTAAGTGATACTCAAGATTATAATTATGGTTTAACATTCAAAGTTTAAGATTAAAGTCTAGTAGACTTATAATGTTTAAAGCTAATTATATCATTTGTAGTTTAACGTTTGATTTAGGGTTTAGGGTTAAATGTTAAATATTTAAGGTCTAACGTTTAGGGTTTAAGAATAAATGTTAAAGATTGAAGTTTAAGTGTTCAAAAATTAAGTTTTTCCGAGAGAGAATACGTACAGTGATATGGCATAATCTACATGGAATTTTATGTATGAAATTTGTTGGCAGGTAGGGCAATGTAGGCCACTATTTGTTTTCCTATTATGTTAGTTTTATATATATATATATATATATATATATATATATATATATATATATATATATATATATATATATATATATATATATATTATCAAGTAAATGATATTCTACACAATACGTTATTTCCGCATTTCCTTACATGTATACTTATCCTTCCATAGTCGAGCGATACCAACCTATATACTTTGTATAATACCAGAGAGTTATCCTTATCAATACATATTACTGCAATAAATATTAGATCTCTATCATCAACAAAGGATGTATCACAAAAGATGGTGAGTTATGATGGAGAAACCTCCATATTAGAGCTAGGTACTGAGATGGATGCACTACCACTAAGAGCAGTCTTGCATATCAATTCCAATCAAATCAATGAAAGTCAATTATAAGGTTGTAACTTAATATATATATATATATATATATCGCTTTTTGTTCTATTTAGATCTGTCAAACAAGGTCATCATTTGAGTAATCCATATGTTCCATATAGTAACGAAAAAAAATCCCTAGAAATTCCCCACCTCCAACATCCATTAATAACCTCCTTAATAATGTGTAAGATTGTAGTCTCAAAATCACTATCACTCCAAATGTAGTTATCAATTCCATTACTCATTCATTACAACCGTTATTTTTGTTGGGACAAGAGAACAATATATGCTCCACAATTGCCATGAGATTGTTGCAAAACTTGCATATTGGAGAATTCACACATTTCTTTTAGTAAAGAATAACTCTACAGGGGATAGCCTTATTGCAGTATTCCTAGATGAAATCTCTAATCTTAATTTTTTTCATTCTTTACCATTTTCTAGATTTTCGGATCCCTATTCGTACTCGATGAGGAATGTTTCAAGTAATTTTTAGAAGCGAGAGAGTTCATAACATGGTATCCTGACTTGGTGGTATAACTACACTTTTTTAGTGTATCCAAATTAATTTGTCATCTTTATCAAGAGCATATAATGGGATTCTATAAATATATTTTGCTTCTATTTGATATATTATGGATTGCGATATACACCCGATGGTACGGTATACCGTTGGAGTCGCTATGTGATCAAATTTTCCAACCTTTTCACCCCAAAATCATCTTCTACATAATCTACACATCAAAAACAACTTCTACCTTACACATTACTGCAATATATACGAAAAATAACTAATCTAAAATAAAGTAAAACATAAAATACATGAAAAATTGCAGGTTGTCTCCCATAAATCAGTTTCTTTACCGTCGTTTAAAGTTCGACGCATTACATCCTCTATTTCTTGATTATGTAGCCTGCCCTACAGCGCATGAGGCAATACACATTAACCAAAGCGTATGACCTCTCTTGGGTCGGATTTCAATTACTTTTGCTGCCACCATACGAGTAACGACAAACGGTCCCATCCACACATTATTGAAACCTCGTGGCCTATTTTCTTGTTTGGGAGCCTTCCAAGCAATCTCGTCGTCAACCCCAAACTCACCTTCAACTTTAGCCTCCATGGTTTAATATGGATCTTCTTTGACCTCATTGGTCACAACGTAAATGACGAGAACATCAAGTGACACCTTCTTTAGCTTCATTTCCAAGATGGAGAATGTCTCGGACTCTTTTGTAATGCGGAGGGTCACTATTTCCTCGTGAACATCTATGATGCTTTGACTCTTGGCCAAGAACATCCTTCAAATTATGTTAGAAACCTGCCAATTTGCTTCATATTCAAGAATAATTGCGCGAGAAGGGATAGCCAACTTACTATCATATGGACAATAACGTCCTCGATGACTCCCCATGGATTTGCTATTGAGATGTCCGAAAACTGTGGACTGACAGACGTCTTCTTCATCCTTGATGCCTAGCTTTTCAAATAATGACTTAGGCATAAGGTTCACATTTGAACCAAATTCACAAATATCTTTCACATTAATCTTACCATTGATTTGGACTAGGAGGTTGAAACCTCCATGATCTTTAAGCTTAGGTGGTATCATCGCTTCAACATTCTTCGAGACTCTCTCAGTATGAGCCACAATCTCGAGCTCGGCCTCTACCCTCGCACTCTTACTTTTCTCAGTTATGGACTTCGTGAACACTTGTTGCAGTGTAAATCCCTTCTCAACAATCTCAAGCACTTAGGGGTTGATTCTTTATTTGGTATACTCCTTTACAAATTCTGTGAGGTCGATGTCACCCTTTTGATATCTCATCTTCACAGGTATAGGTGTTGACATAAATGGAATACTAGGTGGCGAATCCACCTTCCTCTCTTCTTCTTGACCATGGATGTTTCATTCACATTGGTGAATCATAAGGAGAAATTTTCTATGGTTTTCTGATCAAAGAACACCGTGTTCTATATCATTTGAGGTTACATTCTTCCTTCTTCTGCAAATGTTAGCTCCCTCTCACCCTTGAATAGAATGGTGGCTGATGATGGATAATGACTATGGAGCTCAAATATTCTTATATACCAGGTCCAAAAATGTTGTGGACCTAATGGTCACACTTAAATGGCTTAAAACTGGTCCAACCCGTTTTTGACCAATGATGTCCAAGTTCGAGTCACGTTGGCAAAACTGACCTAACTTTCTCGTCTCAAATTGACTTCTGTCACCTCCCACGTGACATTGACTTCAATATCTATCTTAATCAAAATTAATTACTTCAAAATCTCTGACCAGATTTTCATGGTTATTGGAACAATGTGACGTTAAGACTTTTCCTGTAAACATTCTAGTGTTCTGAAAGTGACTTTAAGCTATATTTACGCCTTAGCTTGGGTTTGGAATCAGTTATTGACTTACACCCATAGTATCTACCATTAATGTCAACTATGTACCTAAAATCTACACAGTTAACATACAATTAAAGCACAAAAACTCTATAAATAAAATAATGTCCAAAGTGATGTAGAAAAGTAAGATATGGAAAATATTAGGGAAAAATCTCTCACTTAGGTCCCATAAACATAAACCATCAAAAATATGGCTCTTGATTAGATTAACATATCACAAAAGAGGAGATATCAAAGCTCCTCCGTTACATATTGGTCAAGGTACGAACACTGAGGTGAAGGCCTTACAAGATAGTGATAGCAATATTTGGTTCGAGTCATGTAAGACGACTAGCCTTCAAGCTGAAAAGATAGTGGGATCTCCACAAGCTGCATTAGTTGTTGTGAATATACCGAAGGAAGATGAACCTACCAAGCTAATCTTAGATGAGGTAATTGTTGAAGATTGGGTCGAGGATGAGGTTGAGAAAGGGGTAATTGTTGCATCGAGGGTGGAACAGAAGAGTAGGACAGAGTCACCACCATTTCTATTATCACCACCATTTCCACTGCGAATTACATATTTTATTGGTGATACCAAGTACAAGAAGTTCGTAGGTACGTCGATTCGAGCAAAAATCAACGTCCTAGTTATCGAGACCGTGGAGAAGGAGTCAAGTCTGCAAAAAATCTTTGAGGGTACTCCTTCCAAGAAGGATGATATTATTGAGATAGAGACTGCGGGCCTTACTGAAGACGTCTCGACAAAAGTTCAAAGGAAGCTACCACTAATCTTCAAGATCATAGAGGTTTCAACCTCCAATCAAAATAGGTGTCTCCTTTGAAGCTAAAGTTATGTGTGAGTTGGGTTTGAGTGTCAATCTCATACCCAAGAGTGTATTTGAGAAGTTGGGAATTGGACATGCCAAGGAAACATCCATAATCTTACAATTGGCGATCAGTTCGACAACAACAACGTGCGGAATCGTAGAAGACGTGCTCTTCTATGTAGGTACATTAGCTATTCCCACTGACTTGGTTATTCTTGATTATTTTGCAGGTCATAATGTTTCGTTTATACTTGGACGTCCATTCCTGGCCACGGGATGCAATATAATCATTGTACATGAGGGAAACATGACCTTTAGTTCTGAAAATGAGTCTGACATTCATGTTTTGGGAAAAATGAAGAACATGGAGTCACGTGAGGTCCTAACAATTCGATTTGTGACCAAAGATGTGAATACTGAGACTCAACAAGAATCTATGGAGAAGAGAGCTGAATATGAGTTTGGGGTAGGCGGTGAGGTCGAATGGAAATCCCCTCAAACATGAGAATAGACCACGGGGCTATAAGAATTTTTGTATGGGACCGTTCGTCATCACTAGTCGTTCCGACAAAGGTGATTGGGATACGAACGCAGAAGGGTTGCAAGTTTTAAATGGTAGATGATAATAGCATCACTCTCTATTGTGGAGGATATACAAAGAAGAAGTGATTGAGGTAACACATCAAACTTTCAATGACGAAAAATAAAAGTGCCTACGGGAGACAACTCACAATATTTGAAGTTTTTATGCACTTTTGTTTTAGTTTTTCTATGTACATTAAGTAATTTTCAAGTGTTTAAGTGTAAATTATGTTTAATGAGAAAGGTAATAGTTTTTTGTTGTGTAGATGCCACAAATTATGAGTTTGCAGGTAAAATTACAGGAGAAAATCGAACATCACATCTTCTAGTTGTGGTGTACCGATCCTAGGGGTGGTTTCCTTCAGTCGGATTGTCATGACAGTGTGCCCAAATAGTTTGAAATAGAAGAAGTATGTCGAGGTAATTTGTGGCTTAGGGACGGTATGATAAGTATATTTGGATAATTGAGAGTGAGATTTTGGCTCTCTCCTCACTAGCCACCAACGAGTCGACCTAGAGCTTGAGTTACTCTCATAAAATGTTTCTCACTCAACCCAATGATTTGATGCACTAATTAGCATCCCCAATAACCCAATCAAAGCATAAAGATGTTCACGTAAAAATTCCACTTTACAGGTCCAAATATATATTCTTTTCATAAAAACAATAATTATTTTGTATAGCTATGACTCTCTTTTTGATGTTGAGATATCATGCTATTTTTTCATATATTTTTCTTTTTCATTCATTTTAGCTTTTTTCATTTACTCTTACCCCGGCAAGAGGTTACAATATAATAAACCTGTGAATCATCATCAGAATAATACTCGGGCACAATTAATAAGCTCAAAAGTTCTCAAACCCAGTAGCAATTTCCATAATAGTGGACCCACCACCCCAAACTCAAGCTCTAAAAAATTGTCTATGCACCGCAATTCGAGTGTGGGTCATATGGAAAAGTCCTAAAATCTAAAGGTATATGACTTATAATGTGGCTAAATAAAAAGGCTTTTGAAAGGTTAGAAGGGGCTGAGAAGGATATAAAATATTAATTTGGACAGCAAGCTAAATGGCAACAAGAGGCTTATGAAAGAACCGCCTTAATCACTTTCTAAACTATGCAATTTTGTTATTCTCTTACCTTTAGCACATTCATCAAATGGGTTTATCAACTAGCTTGGACCTCACAGCCTACACACCACTCATGGCTCCCTGAGATCGTACATACCTTCTATTGCATTGCTAACCGATCTTTTCTTTACTATCCATGTGTGTTTTCTTGCAAATACTCAAAGCATACAAAATAAAGCAGCTCATAATCATACTACTTTCTATCATAAAATTATTGAGCTTATGCTTTTAAGTTATTAAACACACTCTACATCTAAATCCCATGTATCAAAAATTCTAATTTCTACCTAAAAACAGAAAATCACATAAAAATGGAGATGAGAGACAACGAATCCCCACACCCCCAACTAAAAAATGAGGCGTGTCCCCACGACTCGGAAAAGACTCTAAAAAGAAATTAAAATAAACAGATAAAGCATATACATAAATGGTAAGGAAGAAAGAGAACATACTCTTGAGGCTATTGCCTCGCATTATTGACATCCAAGATAGGATTTACTAAAACTTTCTTTAATTGCTCAAGGAGTGGCATGATGTGCACTTGATTGGCATTGATTTGTGCCACATCTTCGGCTAAGGAAATTTGAGCTGCTTCGACTTTATTTAATCAATCCTCCATCTTCTCTTGCCAAACACGATCTTTTTCTTCTGTTGAAAGTTGCGTAACTCCCGCTCCTCTCAAAACTGTCTTGATCCAATTGTTGTCAATATTGTTCATCATATTATACATTAGCTTCTCTTCTTTACCCGGAATCACACTCGCTTTTCGTACAAGGCACGTGATCATAGTAGGATATTTCAAACTAAATAACAAAGTAGGTGATGTCTCCCCATTTATGATGATTTAATATTAGTTGGAGACATCATTTTTAGTGTTTTAGAAGTCTAAATACTCGATTTTCTCATGTATTAGTGCACTTTCCTATTTCTTGTCTTGATTTAATGATTTATTATTTTTAGAGCATATTTGGTTTAATTGTTTGTTAATTATGAAGTTTTAAAGATATATATGGTGATTAATTAGATGCCAAATCAATTATAAGAGATAAAGGAAAGAAGATATGCATGGAAATTGGATATAAGGAAGGAAAAGATAAGATATGGAAAGATAAAGTTGTCAAATAAATCTGAATTCCAACACCCACGACCATAGAAGTGATCATAACTCAATATTGGCTAGGAATTTGGAAGAATGGTCTGAAGAAAAGTTATAGAGCTTTTCGAGACGATCAGTTTCGGCTATTAGGACGCGTCAAACGGATAAGTATTGAAGGAGTTACGGCCAAAACAAAACAGCGGCAGATTATTACCTTTTCTATATTTTAGGGTTTCGAATTCGAGTTGGGCTTGGAGTCCAAGTTACTTGTCTTCCACTCTAAGAAAACGAATGAGGTCTTCTAAATACCTATAAATACACCCTTAAACCTTTGTAAATTAATCCTTGCCTCTCATAAATTTGTTCTTAAGTTTTATATCATTAGAGTTATTGAAGAGAGCAAGATGACATCTTTGTATCATTCTTTTAGTTTATTTCTTTCAGGTATGAACTAATTTTCTCATAGCTTGGGTTTTGCATTATGTATAATCTATGAATTCTATTTTCTTTCTATCTAAGTTTCTTTGGGAATTATATGTTTTAATCTGATTCTAGCTACTTAACCATATATTTGTTTTATGTGTTTTGAATTATTGTCTGTCTTAAACCTGATCAATTTAGGGTTGTGCTAATAGTAGTTAGATGGTCGCCCGAAAGGGGTGTTTAATTTTTGAAACACCACATAGACGTCTAGAATATGGATTGGTCCTGACAACACCAACCTAACTAAATAGTCATTAGGGTTTGTTTTAATCACCATATCACCAATTGAAGGAAAAGTTCGCTTAGGAACCTAGTGGCGTAGGATGACCCTATTTTAAACTGTCTCGTGGTTGTGTCGTAGCCTACCTATACGCTCTCCGGGTGTAGGTAGAAATTTAGAATCCTGACTAAGTATCTAAGAGCTATTATCTCCCTTAATAACTGAAATTAATTGAAAGAATTAGAAGGATTAGTTCATACTACTATATACCTAAGCTATATCTCTCATCTCATATTCTCTCATATTTATTTTATTGTCTTTACTTTTACTTAGTTTAATTTTTAATCTCTCAATCAATCATCTTTATTTCCTGTTTCTTCTGATTATTAATTGCTACTCTTATTATTTGCTCATTCGTGTAACACACTAAGTCCCTGAGAACGAATTCTTCTTATCATTAAAACTTGTATACGTCCTGTAATACTTGCGATACCGTGCTTGTCTAGGGTGATTAGTGCATTGTTTTCCGGCTTATTTTATCTTATTTTTATCATACCCTAAGCGACACCAAGTTTGTGGCGCCGCTGCCGGGGACTTGTGTCTCGTTAGCGTGTGGGTTATCTATTTCGAGTAGTAGTTTTTAGTTAATTTTTATTTTTCAGCTTCTATTTTTAGTTTTTCCAGATTTACGCTTGTTGGTTTGTTTTAGTCTTTTTCAGGTTTTAACAGTGCATCTTTGGCCTCCTCTCCCGCAGCAGCTCGAAAGGAGCTTCATAGCTTATAACAGACGTATCCGAGAAGAAAGAAACCAAAGAAAAGCTATGGCAGAATTTCAACAGCAAGACATAGATCCACCAATTATTCCTATAGTTCCACCACTTGGACCTGTAGGCCAACAACAGCTACCACCAGGAGATAACAGAAACACCAACAATAATCAGAACAGAGTCGAACAAGACCTCCCAGGCTTGGGAGCACCATTTCATGTTCAACCATTAGGTTATCGTCCTCCAGAGATCCAGAATATCAAATTCAGGCCTGATCCGGGCATATGCTCAGTCAATTTTAGAATTTCGGACTCTATAGTGGTGCAGCAGTTCAAGATCCGGTAAGAGCGATTCAGAAGTTCATGCAGATTTGTGATGCCTATGTTACTCCAGGCATTACACGCGAGAAACTGTATTGTCACATGTTTTTGTTCTTTCTGACCGGCAAAGCTGGTGAGTGGCTAGATAGGCAACCACCAGGTATAATAAATACATAGGCAGAACTTCAATCTGCATTATTTAACCGTTTTTATCCAAAGAGTATGAGACTCAAAGACCAAAGCGAGCTTGCGAAGTTTTGTCAAGAGAATGGAGAAGAAGTAGGAGACGCATGGACAAGGTTTCAACAGAAGTTAGCTAAATGTCCACTCTATGGTTACACTCCGTCTTTACATTTAGCTATATTTTATCAAGGTATCAATAGAGAGAGTAGACTGAGGGTAGATAATCTTGGGAAGGGAAATTTTGTGTTCATGAATCCTACAGAAGCCGCCGAAGGGATGGAAAACATTAATGAAACAGAAAGGAGTTGGCCACTTTTGCGAGCTCCTGTTGAAAATACTAGAGGTACGCTTCGATTAGATGCAGACACTGCACACTCAGCTCAATTGTCCGCATTAGAAAATCAAATCAAAGAGATTAAGATTGAAATGCAGAAGAATTTAGCCGCAGCAAGTGTAGTGCAAGAAGCACAAGGTTGTCAATAGTGTGGGTTCACAAATCATATATGGGAAGAGTGCGAAGGAAATCCAGCATCTGTTTATTTCATATCCAACCGAGGAAATTATCAATTTGGTAACAGGAATCATCCGGGTATGCAGTATTCAAATCCACAGGGGGCCGCTAATCCAGGTCATTATCAACCTCGTCCCCAGAATAACTCTTTCCAACCAAGAGTTCAAGCTCCATATCAAGGAAATCAGAATTATAATCGACATGTTCCTCCACAACAACCTGTAAATGACGCATATACCGATGCTTTAGCTCATAAGGCTCTACCACAATATCCTCAAGAAAGAGTTGTGGGTCATCAACAGTTGAAGAATTTTATGGATCTTATGGATCTTATGACCACTAATATGCATTCCCAGAATGAGAAGTTAAGAGAACAAGAAGCTTCAATTCAGATATTAGGTACGCAAGTAGAACAAATGAATAAAGTTCTAACTAATATTATGGAAGCAAAAGAATTGAAGGCTATCGAAGGAGGTGATGCCAATGTTGGGTTCGAATCTTGTAAGGCTATTTGTCTTGAGATTGAAGAAAATAAGGAAGTACCACATGCTGCAGAAATTGTCGTGGAAGTTCCTAGTACCAAAGAACCAACCAAGTCTAGCCCTGTGGACTATAACTGTTCTGAGGATGAGGATGAAGATTCATAAAAATCCAAATTTATACAGATTCTGAGAGATATGAAAGAAGAGATAAGATTGATTATGGAGTTACAAGCTGAGAGAGCTAAAGAGAAAGAGGAAGAAGCCTCAAAAGACAACGTAGAAGTTGCACCTGTTGTGCAAGAAAAGAAAGAAGAAGAGAAGGTGGAATCTCCACCAGTTGTTCAAACAGTGTCACCAATTATTCCTGATATAAATCCGATTCAAATAAATGGTATGCTCAAGGTGAAAGCTATGTGTGATGTGGGTTCCGGTGTGAATCTTATGCCAAAGTCCGTGTTCAATAGACTTGGACTTCAGAAATCAGAGAAAGCTCCAGTGAAGTTGCAGTTTGCTGACAACTCAGTTATCAAGACTAGGGAATAGTGGAGGACGTTCACGTCCGATCAGGTAATATCACCATCCCTATTGACTTTGTTATACTTGATTTCGATGCAGATAAGCAGGTTCTAATCATACTTGAGAGGCCTTTCATGGCCACAAGCCAAAGCATAATCAACATCTAGGAAGGGACCATTACCCTTCACGCTATGAATATATCCGAGACATTCTATGCCTGGGGTAAGAAATCAAGGAAGTCCGATCCCACCGTTCCTATCATGCACAGCCTTTCACATCACAAAGTCCCTAAAGAGAAGATCCACAAAAAACCTGTGGATACCGAGCCAAAGATTGAGTTTGGGGTCGGCCATGAAGTTCTAGGGAAAGCCCACAAACCAGAGAATAGGCCACAAGGTCACCAAGACTCGTGGATGGGACCATTTATAGTCACTAAAGTTGTTTCAGCTAAGGTGATAGAGATCAGGCCCAAGATACGCATTAAGCAGAGATTAGTAGACGTTCATAGCCTTGCTCGTTGCTTGGGAGGCTATATTCGCAAACCTTGATAGAGGTAACGCGTCTAACTTTGAAAGACGTTACATAAAAGTGTTGTACGGGAGACAACCTGTAGTTTTTATGTTTTTAATTCATGTTTAGTTTAGTTGTTTTTAGTTGATATTGCATATTTGATAAAGGTATTAGTGTTTTTGATGTTCAGGTATTAAAGAAATCGAGTTAGGGAGGAAAAAGAAATTTTTGAGCATATTCTGACCTGCCCGCCGGTATGCCGGTCATACCACCGGTAAGCCGGCGGGTCAAAAAGGGGTGCACACAGGTTCAAGCGTCGGGTTTTATGCCGAGAGGTGGATTTTCTAGAAATTGCACATCGGTATGCCAGCCATACCAGCGGTAAACCGGTCAGACAAAAACACGTGCCCACGGGTCCATGAATCAGGTTATTTGCCGAAGTGAGACTTTTTGAAAAGTAGCTCACCGGTATGCCGGCCACAGCAGTGGTATACCGGTCCGTGGCGCTGGAGAGAAAAAAAATTATGCGATTTTTAGGTTATAAAGAAGAGGAAGGTTAGTTTATTACTAATTTATTAATCCTTAAGCCTTTCTTTCTTCTCCAAACCTCTCCCAACTCCATTGAAGCTTCATCAAACCTTCCCCAAACATCAAAACACTACCCAATCACCATAAAAACACATCAAATCCTTTCTCCACATCATTACAAAGAAGATTCAACCACCCAAATCTTACCAAAACACATTGAATCCAAGAATCAAAAGCCTAAATTTCAAAAATTCATCCTACAATTTCTTAGATCCATACCAATACATCAAGAATCCATCTTACCCATATACAGAATCATCATCAAAACACCTTTCCTAACCCAAATAAAGCTTGTTCAACCAATAATTAAGAGTTTCAAATTTCAAGAGTGGTTAAAGCTTTGAGTTGGAGGTTAATTGAGATGACTAAGAGAACACAGACATTATCTACTAAGAGGGAGATGAAGAAAAGCAAGGTATTGGGTTCTATTGAGAAAAATCAAGTGAGAAAAGTTCTAGTTCCAACACAAAGGGTAAGATAGATCATGTAAAGAGAGGTGAGCTAGCTGTGTTTAATTCAATGGGTAAAAAGGTTCCACTTTTTGTGAAAAAGACAACACAACCTCTCCAATTCAAAGGTCCTACACCGAAGATAAAGAGAAAGCTTCAAAGGCCTTGATAGCTTCTGCAGAGAAACAACTAAAGGAACTACCTTTTGCTTATGAGAGAGTATTCGATGAAGAAGATGGTAAAGGAGAGTACAAGAGATTCTTGGAGATTGGTGAAAGATTGGGTTGGTCTACATTCAAAGTAAGACGTTATGATTTATGTCATGAGTTAGTTTCTGAATTCTATTTAGGCCTCTTTAGCTGAGATAGTGAAGGTTGTGTTCCAGTTAGAGGAAAGTTAGTTCCTTTTACAGTTGAAGAGATTAGAAACCACTTCCAGTTTAAGAAATTGATTGGACCATGCAAGTATAGACAAGCGGTGGATAGAAAGAGAATCTTCGATTGGAATTTACTTTTTGAGCATGTCTTAGATAAGGAGAAAGTGCAATCACATAAGGGAGAATTAAAGGCACCTTGGCCTTCAAAAAAATCTTCAACCGAATGCTAAAATTTGGCACAATTTCCTTACCCTTAACATCTTTGGAAACACAAGAATTCTGGACGTAAGTAAAAAAGAACGCTATCTTGTTGAATTGTATTTTGAGAGGAGAAGAAGTAGATGTGGCACATTTGATTTTTGAGGAGGTGATGCGATTTCCGGTCTCTCCTATCTCGTTATTTAATGTAAATATCCTACTATGATCACGTGTCTTGTTCGGAAAGCGAATGTGATTTTGGGTGAAGAAGAGAAACTAGAGTTTAAAACGAATAACAGTATTGACAATGCTTGGATCATGAAAGTTTTGAGAGGAGCGGGAATTACACAAGTCTCAAGGAAGAAAAGGAGCATAGTTGGCAAGAAAAGATGGAGGAGCGATTAAATAAAGTCGAAGCAGCTCAAACTTCCTTAGCTGAAGATGTGGCACAAATCAAAGCCAATCAAGTGCACATCATGACACTCCTTGAGCAATTAAAGAAAGATCTAGCAAATTCTATCTTGAATGTCGATAATGCAAGGAAATAGCCTCGAGAGTATGTTCTCTTTCTTCCTTACCATTTCTGTAAATGCTTTATCTGCTAATTTTAATTTTTTTAGAGTCTTTTTCGAGTCGTGGGGACACGTCTCATTTTTTAGTTGGGGGTATGGGGATTCGTTGTCTCTCATCTCAATTTTTCTGTTTTTAGGTAGAAAATAAAATTTTTGATACATGGGAATTAGATGTAGAGTGTGTTTAATAGCTTAAAAGCATAAGCTTGGTAAGTTAATGATAGAAAGTAGTATGTTTATGAGCTATTTTATTTTGTATTCTTTGAGTATTTGCAGGAAAACACACATTGATAGTAAAAAAAAGATTAGTTAGCAATGCGATAGAAAGTATGTTCGATCTCAGGGATCCATGAGTGGTTTGTAGGCCGTGAGACCCAAGCTAGTTAATAAACCCATTTGATGAACGTGCTAAAGGTAAGAGAATGACGAAATTGCATAGTTTAGAAAGTGATTAAGGCGGTTCTTTCATAAGCCCCTTGTTGCCTTTTAGCTTGATGTCCATTTATTATATTTTATATCCTTCTCAGCCCCTTCTAACCTTTCTAAAGCCTTTTTATTTAGCCACAGTATAAGCCATATCCCTTTAGATTTTAGGACTTTTCCATCTGACCTGCACTCGAATTGCGGTGCATAGACAGTTGTTTTAGAGCTTGAGTTTGGGGTGGTGGGTCCACCATTATGGGAATTGTTATTGGGTTGGGAATTTTGAGCTTATTAATTGTGCTCTGTTCATTATATTGATGATGATTCACATGTTTATATTTTAACCCTTTGTCGGGGTAATAGTAAATGAAAAAAGCTAAAAAGCATGAATAGAAGAAAAAAATTTATGAAAAAAATAGCGTGATATCTCAACATCAAAAAGAGAGTCATGGCTATACAAAAAGAAAAAAATTGATTTGAAAAGAATATATATATTTGGACCGGAAAAGTGGAATTTTAATGTAAAATTTTTTATGCTTTAATTGGGTTATTAGGGATGCTACTTTGTGCATCAAGAAATCATTGGGTTGAGTGAGAACGTTTTATGAGAGTAACTCAAGATCTAGGGCGATTCGTTGATGGCTAGTGAGGAGAGAGCCAAAAGCTCACTCTAAATTATCCAAATATACTTATCATACTGCCCCTAAGCCAACATTACAACCTTAAAGACCTTTTGATTCTTTGTTATGTAATCTAGATGTGATTGAGCCAATAGATAGTAGTTAGGTGGATCTTTTGATACTAGTGAAATTCGATGAACAATCTATAGCCTCCTTGGTGGACTGAGTAAAGTTCCTCTCCTTCTTACATTGCGAATCTTATATGATCTTGAATTCACCCTCTTCAATGGCTTTCAATTCCTTGGCTTCCATCATATTCGTCAAAACCTTATTCAATTTATCAACGTGTGTGCCCAAGATCTGAATTGAAGCTTATGTTTCTCTCAACTTCTCGTTCTGTGTATTCATAGTTGTTGTCATAAGATCCATAAAATTTGTTAATTGCTTATCACTCACATCTCCCTCTTGAGGATGTTGTGGTAAAGCCTTCTGAGCTAAAGTATCGGTATAAGCGTCATTGGCCGGTTGTTGTGGAGGAGCAGGTCGATTAAAGTTCTGATTTCCTTGATATTGATTCTGACCTCTAGGTTGGAAGGAGTTATTCTGGGGACGAGGTTGATAGTTACCTGGATTAGCGATATCCTGTGGATTTGAATACTGCATACCTGGATGGATCCTATTACCAAATTGGTAATTTCCTCGGTTGGATATGAAATAGACAGATGTTGGATTTCCTTCACACTCTTCCCATGTATGATTCGGTACCTCACACTTTGGACAACCTTGTGCCTCTTGCGCTACATTTGTTGCTGCTAAATTCTGTTGTCGTTGCATCTCAAGTTTAATTTCTTTAACTTGCTTTTCTAAAGCCGTTAATTGATATGAAGTAGCAGTATCTGCATCTAATCGAAGCGTACCTCGGGTATTTGTAATAGGAGCTCGTGAAAGTGGCCAACTCCTTTCAGTTTCTATAATTCGTTCCATACCTTCAGCGGCTTCTGTAGGATCCATGGACACACATCCTGCTCTTCCAAGATTATCTACCCTCAATCTACTTTCGGCATTAATACCTTGATAGAACATAGCTAATGGTAAAGATGGGGTGTAACCATGAAGTGGACACCTAGCTAGATTCTGTTGAAACCTTGTCCATGTGTCTCCTACCTCTTCTCCATTCTCTTGACAAAACTTAGCAAGCTCACTCTCATCTTTGAGTCTCATACTCTTCGGATAAAAATGATTAAAGAATGCATCTTGAATTTCTGCCCAAGTATACAGTGTACCTGGTGGTTGTCTATCTAGCCAATCACCAACTTTTCCAGTCAGAAAGAACGAAAACATGTGACAATACAGTTTCTCGCGTGCAATGCCTGGAGTAATGTAGGCATCCCAAAATCTACATGAACTTCTGAATCGCTCTTACCGGATCTTGAATTGCTACACCACTATAGAATCCGAAATTCTGGAATTGACTGAGGATACCCGGATCGGGTCTAAACTTGATATTCTGGATCTCTGGAGGACGATAACCTAAAGGTTGAACTCGAAAAAGTGCTCCCAAGCCTGGGAGATCTTGTTCATGACATATATTATTCGTGTTATCTCCTACTCGTGGTGGTGGTAAATGTCTTAAGGGACCAAGGGGCGGATCTCCTACCACTAGTGGTGGATATTGTCCTCCTTAATGTTAAGCCATTGCTCTTCTTCGTGCTCTGTCTTCTTTCACTCGTTTGTTATAAGCGCAAGAGGAGGCCAAAGATTCACTGTTAAAAACCTAAAAAAGACTAGAACAAACCAAAAAGCGTAAAACTGGAAAAATAAAATTAAATAAAAACTACTACTACTAAAAATAAATACCCACACGCTAACGAGACACAAGTCCCTGCTAAAAACTTGGTGTCGCCTAAGGTGTGATAAAAATATGATAAATAAATACGGATAATGGTGCACTAGACACCCTAGACTGAACACGAATTGCAAGTATTAGAGGACGTATGCAAGTTTTGATGATAAGTCATATTTGTTCTCAGGGACTTAGTGTGTTATACGAATGGGTAAATAAATCAGAGTAGCAATTAATAATTAAAAAACAGGAAAAATAAAGATGATTGATGAAGAGATTAATGATTAACTTTATAAAATAAAAGACAATAAAATAAATATGTGAGAATAAGATGAGAAAATATAGTTCAGGTTTTGCGAGTATACACTCATCCTTCTATTTTTTCTACTAGTTAGTTAATAAGGGTGACAATAGCTCTTAGATAAGTAGTCAAGATTCTAAATTCCTCCCTACCACCGGCAGGGTGGACTGGGGTGGTGACCTCATAATCACGAGGGGAATTAAATAGGGAGCTTCTATGCCACTAGGTTCCTAAATGAGACTGGCCTTCTAATGATGATCGGTGATTAAATCAAACCCTAATGACTATCTAGTTAGGCAAGTCCATCAGAATCACTACCGCACACTGGACGTTTATGTGGTGTTTCTATAATTAGACACCCCTTCCGGGTGACCATCTAACTACTATTAGCACAACCCTAAATTGATCTGGTTTAAGACAGACAATAAATCAAAGCACATAAAACAAATATATGGTTAAGCAGCTAGAATCAATTTAAGATAATTCTTCCAAAGAAACATAGATAGAAGAAAATAGAATTCATAGACTATACATTATGCAAAACCCAAGCTATGGGAAAATTAGTTTATTCTAGAAATAAATAAACTAAAAGAAAGATACATACTATCAACTTGCTCTCTTGAATGGTCTCTATTGATGAATAAAACTTAAGGACTAATTGTGGGAGGCAATGACATGTTTACAATAGTTTAAGGGTGTATTTATAGGGGTTTAGGAAGACCTAACACGTTTTCTTGGAGTGGAAGACAAGTAATTGGACTTCTAGCCCAACTCAAATTCGTAACCCTAAAATATATAAAAGGTAATAAACTGTTGCTGTTTTGTTTTAGCCGTAACTTCTTTGATATTGCTCTGACTGACGCCTTCTTTATATCGAAACTGATCGTCTAGGAAAGCTCTACACTTTGATTTAGACCATTCTTCCTAATTCCCAGCCAATCTTGGGTTAGGATCACTTTTGTGGTTGTAGCTGCTGAAATTTAGATTTACTTGGCAACTTTTTCTTTCCATACTTATCTTTTCCTTCCTTTATTTCCAATTTCCATCATTATCTTCTTTCCTTTATCTCTTGGAATTGATTTGGCATCTAATTAATTACAATATATCTTTAAAGCTTCACATTTAACAACCAATTAAACCAAATATGCTCTAAAAATAATAAATCATCAGATCAAGACAAGAAATAGGAAAATACAATAATTCATATCAAAATCGAGTAAAAGCTTTCCTAATATACCTAAAATGATGTCTCCAACTAAGATTAAATCATCACAAATGAGGAGACATCAATATGTTATGTATCCTATTTTCACTTTAATAAAATTAAGAGGGCTTAAAATATATAAAACACACAAAATCCAATATATTTCAAGTCCTTCCCTCAATTTTGCTTCTGAATTCATACCTGCATACTATGGTGGGGAGTTTATACAAACACCTAACAAAAACTATGATAATGGTAATGATTTTGAAATAGAATGTGAATACTACGGGCAGTTACTTGGTGAGAGTTTAGATTTATATATGTTAAAGTAGAAAAATTAAGATGACTTCCTTAAGATCTATGAAATTTAGTAATAATGGCTATGATAGAAAGAATAACTTGGTCGGTCAGTTCGATCACTTATCCTAATTGATTTTACAAACTAGTTGATATCATCCCCACCGACTAGGCATATTGTCGGAAAATTCAGTTGTGAAGGATATGATTAGAGATTTAAGATATAAGTTCTACTAGAAGAAGATAAGGGACAACCTCAAATACTTCACCCATCTTCTAGAATAAGATAGAGATAATATCAATAATATAGGCTAGGACAAGATATAGAATCAAAGAAAAAATCCTATCCCAGGTGGAAGTCTCCTATGATCAAACATAACGACGTGAAAGCATTTCATATTAGATGCATCTCTCTTTTACCATCTCTATTTTCACACAACTATCACTTGTAGCTCATATCTTCACCCCTCACTGATTCAGCATCATTGAAGAGTCTGATTCCACATTCCTAGTATTGTATTTAGATTTGAAGTCTCGTCAATATATCACCTTTATTTGTCCTATAATAATGCTTTTTAGGTATGATGAGTAGTCGTCCATATGCGACCACCACCTACTAATATTCAACTTTCGGTCTCTTTCCCAACCCAAAGGTAAAATTAAAGATGTTTTACTTAATGCTGGTAGCTTTATTTTTTTCGTATGATTTTATTATTATGGACTACGACGCAGTTAAGAATTTCTCAATTATCTTGGGAAGACCTTTCTAAGCCACAAGGTGTACAATAATTGATGTTGAGACTGGTAAATTGATCATGAGGATCAAAGATGATCAAGTTATATTAAATTTGTTTAAGGCTATGAAATTTCCCAAATCTCGAGATGATTATTTAGTTGTAGATGTTATGTATCTTATTACACAAGAGTATACAATGAAACGAGTTTTGGACACATATTAAAAGCACCGTTTAAACTTGAATTGCCAGAGTTGTATGATATGTTAGCCAATATTGTGGCTGCTCTTAGTTTGGAAAGTGTAAGAACAAATTTGAAAGGATATGAATGAATATGAGAGATGGGGATATTGAATCAAAAAAGAAACAATTTATTACATGTCATCCCATCCTCGAGTAAGAACCCCTTCCATCTCATTTTGAGGTATGTATATCTAGGTGTAAACAATAATAGCCTATTATTATTGTTGCTCATCTTTCAAGTCCTCAAGAAAATGTGCGGCGACACCAAAGAACGATGCCAAGACTATGTCACGTTCCTTAATACCAATATATCATCAATACAAGGTACGCCATGAGTTCTCATCAGTGATAAAGTTACCCATTTCATGAATGCTTAGTTGTCAGTTCCTCTTCGTTTGTCATGGATGAGCAATCGTACATACATCGGCTATCATCTGTAAATATAAGGTCAAGCATAGGTCTCTAAAAAGAAAACATATTTTGCTTGAAAAAATATGAACAAGACGCGAAAAGATTGGTCAATGAAGTTTGATTATGCTCTTTGGGCTTATAGAACAACATCCAAAAGACTAGTGTGAGCATCTACATACCGCATGGTCTACGACAAGGCATGTAATCTTACTTAAGAGCTTGAAACTCTAGCTTACTAGGCTATAAAATATTTGAATCTAGATGAACAATTGGCGGGCAAGAAAAGAATTATGAATTTAAATGAGCTGGATGAATTTTGTTCCATGCATATCATAATTCTCGTCTCTACAAGAAGAAAAGAAAGGGTAGGCATGACAAGCGAATTCGCATGAAGAATATCGAGATAGGACAACCAGTGCTCCTATACAATTCAAGATTCTTAAACTATCCTAGGAAGCTCAAGTCCCGCTGGGTCCTACCATACATTTTTACAAAAGTCATAACTCATGGAGCTATAGATATTGAACATCCGATTGAGCGCAGAATCTTCATGGTTAATGGACAACGATTGAATATATATCGTGAGAGTGGAGACATGACGAAAGAGTAGGTTGTGTAACTCCTCAAAGCCGAGTAACCAGGGGTAACACGTCGAACTTCGTCAACGTTAAACAAAAGTACTCTTATAAGACATCCCTTTGCTTAAAATGTTTTCTTAGTTTAATTTCTCATTTAATTTTAGTATAGTAGTCATCTAACGATGGCTTACACCTCACTTAGGTGTAAACTTTATTAAACAAAAAAGAAGATCTTAATAAACCTTGTTGATCTTGTATTAAATTTCTCTAATAGAGTTTGAAATTCTTACACAAGTTTATACTTTTATAATGAAGTATTTACAAATCATATTGATTAATTAAAAGTTTTTAATAATTTATGTTATGTTTTTAGATCTGAAGGACTTGAAAATATATATTTTGGGATTAGCTCACTGGCCAGGACCTTGGTCATCCAATCTAGTGTGCAGGTTCGAACCGAATCAATGACTCCGAGTCCAAAGTGGCTCTCCCATGTAAAAATAATATATATATATATATATATATATATACTAGGTATGAACCCGTGCCTGAAGGCACTCTTACAATATTGATTTTGAAAAAATAATTTACACGGAATAAACGAATAATTTTTGAGATAAAAATAAACTGATAAAAATTCAACCAAGCAGAAAATATAGGATGTTGTTTTCACAAACAGTTACATAACCCATAAATCAATTAACCAAGATATACTCTTATAAAAACTATGTGATTGTATTCCCATCCAGCCAAAACCTGTGTAATGGTAACAATATTGTATATTAGTTATTATATATCAACAAAATTTGAGTATAACGTAATTGTTAATATTGTATGCATACCATAAGTAGTCGCACACTATATCAAAACCTCTGGGTACACTATATTTGTTGTGGTTTGATTATCTTCGTCGGAAAGTAGTAGACTTATGCGATCATAACTTGTGCATCTAGATAAGGCGACATACAATTGCCCATGAACCAGAGAGGAGGATCAATCTTCAGAGTTGAGAGAATGAGAATAAATAATCTCATATAAATAGATAGGTTTAGTATCGATTTGTGAGATATATTAGTAGCAATAAAATATATTAGTATAAAATATAATTATAGTAAAGATTTAGTAAATATAAAGTAAAGATAGAATATAAAATAAAGATATATTAGTATACAATATAAAGATATATTAGTATAAAATATATATATAGCAAAGATATAGTAAAAATTAGTTTAAATAAAAATATATTAGTATAAAATATAAATATAGTAAAGATATAGTAGATATAAAATCTATATATATTAGTATATATAGTATAGTTTTTTAATAGTACACGTAAAATAATAAAAAATTTAGTAATTTATCAAAATAGTTAAATTAAAATAGTTTTTTCCATTATAAATTAAAATAGTTAATTTATCAATATAAATTAAAAGCGTAATTTAATATATATGGTCTAATAATTTATGCAATACAGGGGGACTTGTAGTGCAATTTATCATTATATAAAACAAACCTAAATCACATTGAAAGGAATTTCATTACCTTAAAGTAGCTTGATACGAATAAACATGATGGTAAAGAACCGATATACTTCACTCTGTCGCCTATAAAAGAAACAAATTTCAATTCAAAACCAAAACAAAAATAAAAGTGTAATTCTTTGATGAAGTAGTAGATGATTCATGCTTAGGTTGAACATATGAACTTAAGGTGGAGCCACCTGTACACTTGAGGCAGGTTTTCTAAGATGTTGTGAAGCTGCTGCAAACACACTTGCTCTCTCATGCTTTGAATTTTCCTTTTTTTACCGTATCAACTTCCTTTGTTACTGGACCCTGATGAGATATAATATACATTCAACAAATGAAATTCGGAAAAAGGAAAAGCAAATTTCGAAGAAGCTTTGCTTACTCCAGGCAAAAGAAGAGAATTTACTACAATAAGATTTGCTCTAAAATGTTTCAGAAATTGGAGATTCAACTCTGTTAATAAAGAATCAAACTTTTCTAACCTCGATCCGGGGACCAGCTGCTCTTGAGGTATATTTCGCATCAATTTTTGCTCCATGTTGTTTGAAGAAAGCTTGTGCTCGATTATTTCCACCGAATATCATTCTTTTAATTGCTCAGGTATCCATGAATCTAGATTTGTACCTGGGGTTACATTAATAATAATAAAGCATCAAATTTTTATAATAAATGATTGAATTTATCACGCGTTACCTAACGAAACTGATATGAACACCGAGGGTGAGCATGCTGCATTTTCTTTACATTTAACCTGATAACAGAAAGTTCAGTTACCTATCAAATCACAGGGATCAATTATGCAATTTATAATAATTTTACTGGTTCATACATTATCGGTGCTGGAATTTTTCACCACGGCTTGAATCTGCAGAATCACTTGTAAAATGGTAAACTCGGGGGTGCCTGCAATTAAACAAATCACACGGATCAATTATGCAATTAATTATAGTAAATCATTATAATTAAAAATAATTAGTATACTTCTGCTACTGGAAGCCATCTCTTATGATCCTCATCAAACTCCCACACCTACAAAAAATTATTACTTCATATATACGAAACAAAATTTAATCTAAGGAAGATGATAAAATTACCTTGCATGAATTTAGGTGAGGAATATCTGAATTAAAACCCAAAACAAAGCTCGATTGTTGATTTTCGCCTCTTTGTGGATTCCAAGAAATTGACGCTGTTGAACATGAAGCCTCTTTGAATTTCGACACAGAATCTGTTACATTCTGAAATTTAGCCTACAAATCAAGAAAAACTTTGGTTTAATTGCACCCAACCCCCTGTAAATTAACAATATAACGATTAAACTTAGTGTAATTAACAACCAAAAGTTGCCATTTGTTTAATTCCAATGGATCTAAGAGCTCAAAGATCATTACATGTCCATCCGAATATATATATATACACTTTTACTGAGAGAAAACTATATGAAGAATTAATTACCTTAGTTGTTCTTTCTCAGGATCATCCTTGTTCGGTGGAGGAAGATGATAATCCTGAAATGGAATTAATTTTTTTCATGTATTCACAGTAAAATAATTATATGTAACAAACACAATAGAGAGAATTGAGTCCGGAAATATCTCATGATATTTACTTCCTGAGAAAACTTTATAAAATAGGATCTATGTTACAACTTTCAAATCATGTAGGGACGGACCTGTAATGCAAATCTGCACAATAAAATGCAATTTTTAAATGATATATCGGCCTATTGTGCAATTAGGTTGTATAATACAAAGACATAGTGTAATTGATACATAAACATTATTATCGGGACTATAATGCAATTTTTGCACAATCTAGGGACCTATAGTGCAATCTATTCATAACGTAGGGACTGATAATGCAATTAAGTGAAATAGTATGTGATTAGGAAGTACCAGTATCACCAATGCTGCTAAGATCTTTGCAAATTCTTCCAAACACAGCTGAAGGCATTCTTACAATAGCATGATACTCTGCTTCTGGGATTCCAAGATGCTCACTGTCAATGTCCATTAGCTTCATTTCAAAGTCTGCAATCTTATCTTGAGCTGAAATGTGCAACACATAAACAAATTAAATGATATAATTAGTAAAAACAGGGACTAATTTGTGTGAATTTAGAGCAATTTAAATCCCCCAAAATTATGATATTTATAAATTAACCCTAAATTAACGGCAAGAGAAAGGAGAACATACTGGGGGATTCAAACATGAAGGTAACAGTATCACCACCATCGTCAGCTTTGATAGTGATGATGTCATCATTTCCAGCACACTTCAACATCTTAGACATGTTACCAAGATTCATACCCACAGAAAGGTTTCGGTCACAACGATAATGTTCAAACCCTTCGCTTAGCAAAAAAAAATAATATTCAAACCTTTCAGATCTGGTTAAGAGTAGAGAAAACATGAAAAACTCACCTAGCTTAGATATTTATTAGATTAGAACGGTGATTTTGCAGAAAATGGCCTCTTAAAGTGCTTCAGCCTCTTCTTCACAATCTTCTTAGTGAGCAAAGGAACGGCCATCGTTTCTGGTGAGCTTGCTCTTGTGCAGCTGAGGAGGAAGTGTGAAGGAGAAATGCGGTTTGGCGAGGTGGGATGTGTAGACAGAGCGGTTTAGGATTGATGAGGAGCGGCTTGGTGTTGTGAAATGCGGATCGGAGCTGGAGATGTGGAGGGGGAGGGTTCTGAAGATTTTTTTTTTCTTTTTTGTTTTCGATCGGTAAAGTGATTTCTTTTTATTTTTTGTTATTAATTTTAAATTTTATAAATAAGTAATCCAATGGCTGAAAAATATAGAGGATAGATCAAGACATTTTAAATCGTAGATCGAATTTAGACAATCTGGACCATTAATTGAAATCGATCTAAAGGTCGAAAGTGATTGAAATTTGATCTGAAGGCTGAAAAATGTGAAAAAAAATGAGAGACATTTCGGGCCGTTGGCCCTTCTCCAATATTATATAGATATATATATATATATATATATATATATTCTGGAAATAACGTGAAAAAATGATCAATTAGATTGAGGTTATGATGTGGAAAATAGTTTCTCTGATTATAATTTAGGCGATGAGGTATTTATCCATGCCCTTCTTCGAATTTGTAAACACACCCATTATGATCTTATTTTGGTGATTTACGATACAAAAGGGACATTAGGAAGCCACAGTTTCCCTTGCCTGCAATATACCAAGTGCACTTCGGTGGTGTGTCATTTTAGCTTTGGTGTTACTTGCCGTTTTATATCCTTATTTACTTTAATTAATTATGATGTTAAGTATGAAGTTTACTTTTGTTAATTTAATTTCATATCTAAATCTTCGATGAGTCAATATAGCTATGGTTCAGAAAGTGCCTGCAAGCAAACTAAACCTCATATACTCAATCATTATTTTCTCAGATTTATATGTGAGGATTTGGTCGTTTCCTAATTTATTGGTTCTCTTGAAACTTCTCACAGGTTAAGTAAAGAAGAGATATGAGACTATACTACTAGATCGATGGCTATGCCATTATCGGTTTATTGCTTTTCCAGTTCACTTTCATTATTAAATCGATGGCTAATATTTGTATTTCTTACTTTATTTCAAAAGTTACCTTTAGAAGAGTCCCAAAACAATATTCCTTAAGTATTGTTTTATATATCACTAGTCTTTTTTTTTTTTTTTTCAAATTATATATCACTAGTCCACACATGTATTTGTATCTAACTCATAGAAGAGCTTAGATTAGAACTACTCATAAAATTGAGGGTTTGTTTTTTCTGGTCTATTGAAGAAAGTGTTCTTCATTTATAAGGATAATACTAAGGCATAACTAGTGGTGAATACTAGCGTCCCGAGGTACCTTCTCATATTTGCACTTTATTAGTCTCTGTCTTTTATTTTAAATATTTTTAAAACTCAAAACCTAATATTATCATTTAGGGTTTGTTTGGATATAGAAGGGATTAAATATTAAAGGATAGGAAATGATAGTATATTAAAGAAGAGGAGAGTATTAATCTTGTTTGGATTGAATAGAAAAAGAAAGGAAAATATTATATAGGTCTATAGGATTATCTGAATTTTGTGTTTGGATTGTATAAGTAAAGGAAAGAAAAAAATTATTTTATAACTAAATTACTTTTAAACCCCTAATAAAATATATTTTAAATAGAACATAAGGTTAATAAAGATATTTTACTATTAAAATTAATCCCTTTCTTCTAATGACTCCAAATTGGAGGGATAAGATATAAAGGATTAGAAGGTATAATTTTAATCCTTTAATAACTTATCTTTTCAAAAAATTATAACACAAACAAAGGAAAAATAACTATTATCCTTTATAATCCTTTCCCTCCCCTTCTAATACCTCAATCCAGACATACCCTAGTTCATGTCTAAATTCTCAACAAATATCTCAAACATAAACTGAAAACACGAGCTTAGCAAACTTAATTCATGTGGGGACGAGAGTTCTTTATACTTACTTTATTACTTGTCAACGATCCGTACATTTGCGGTTAGTAAACTCTCTTAAGATGTTGAATTAGTTAGATTATTTTATCACATCTTAGGAGACGACACCAACATTCACCTTATTGCCACAACCATACCATAATTCGTACCCTTAAGTAACTAGCTTTTCTAAGTGGATATGTAAATCACCTTATTGCCACAACCATACCATAATTCGTACCCTTAAGTAACTAGCTTTTCTAAGTGGATATGTAAAGACTAAATCGAACACCAAGACATGTTTTTTCATGTGCATTGATCATGTTAATTAATCAGGAGTACAACATGATAGCAAAACATGGGAGGTTATGATTGTAAACTCATATTGAGTTATAATTATTTTTTTACGGATCCAAGATACTACAATTTACATATTGTATTCCTAATATGGGTGATACAATAATGCAAGTGGAATGATTATGACGAAATAATTGTCTACTTTATCTAATTTATAGTAATGAGTCAAATCAAACATCCATAATGAGTTAACTCATACCCATAACTCTTGCCATAACTCGAAAATGGGGGGAATAACTCTTGTAAAATGGGGGAACTATTATTTCATTCCTTTCCAAAAAAGAAACCATGTCTTATAAGTTAATAACATTTTCTTCGTCAGATGATATAACAAAATAAAACTTTAAAAAACTTAATCCATCTTCCTCTCTAATCTCTCTCAAACAAGACAAACTAGTGATACATGAATGGAAAACAAAATCTCATTATTTCTTAGCATTGTAAGCGATTCAAAGAAGAAGAAAAACATGAATCCACCTTACGCGTTTATACTAAAAACAGGTCTTGAGTACACACAAAGTAATATGAGTAATTAAGCAAGCATTGACTAATAGTCGAACTCACTTTAAGGTCTATTAACAAAAAGTTGTTCCCAAACTAGACTTATACGAATAATATAGTATTATCGGATGGTATATATGTTCAATAAGGTCTCTCACCAATGTAATTCCCAGGAGGGTCATAGTTACAAATCATAAAAATACCTCGACCATAGTAACAACTAACTTTAGCACATCCAATCCTTCTGGAATCTCTCCAAACAATCTGAGTATAATGCCCACATTCTTGACCACCTGTGCAAGAATTATACCAGTAATTGTAATATCTCCTTTCGGAAACCCAATCATCAGCAGCGTCATAAGGCGTCCAATCACTGTCACTCCCGCCACCCCAGAAGATGTTTTCTCCATAAGCTCCATTAGAATGCTCCAATGCACAATCCCATCTCCTTTGATCTGCCCACCATTCTGCATAACTTGCTAATCTTGAATCCCACACCAATGCTGAAAGACCCAATGCTGACCTTGCTTCATTTTGTGCTTCCATAAATTCGTAAGCCATGCTGTTCGTGCTGCCATAGCCATAGCTGTTTCTACTTTGTAAACCAATAAGGAGAAAGGTAATAAAAATGGAGGCAAATTGCTGCCTCATTTTTTAAAGAGCCAATGGATAGTGAGTTTGATGCAGAGTTATGTTTATTGCAATATTCTATCGTTATATATATTTGTGAGAACGTCCAATTTTATTTCTCTACTTTTTGATGCACAAAATTAAAAAAAAAAAGCATTTAATACTTTTTATCTTTACATAAGGTTATTTAATGTAATTTTCTTTATACTATTTAATTGGGTCAATGACCCAAAAAATCAAAATAATATTATACTTGCCCCAAAGAATCATCCATTAACTTACTATTATAAGATTACATGTTTATCCGTCAAGAACGATTCCCGTCAAGGACGATTCCCATCAAGGACGATTCCCGTCAAGGACGATTCCCATCAAGGACGATTCCCGTCAAGGACGATTCCCGTCAAGGACGATTCCCATCAAGGACAAAATTTAGTTAATGATGTTATTGGGAAGAAATTTTGTCATTGATGTTATTGGGCAGAAAATAATATTATTTTGATTTTTTGGGTCATTTTCCCATTTAATTAGGGTAATTAAGGGTAAAATTAAAAAAGTATAGAAAAAGTGTCTTGATATTGAAAAAGAAACCAATAATATTGGACACCTCTTTAGAAAGTTTGGCAAATAAAAATGAACGAAAAAAGTAATAAATTAGTCTTGTGTACCTTTACCGTTTGATAAAGGTAAAAAACACCCTGTGATTTTAAATGGGAGAAATACTTCGGTGGTTTTCCAACACGTGATAACTCGGTGCAACTCCTGCACGAAGTTTAGTGATATATGTAATCGAAGAGGCTACTTTTCATGAGTTTGGATAATATAGGGGTATTTGGTATTATATCTTTATTCTTGTCCTATTAAATAGTTTTTTTTTTTTTTTTTTTGAAGGGAATGGATTAGAAAGGTTTACTGTCAAAAAAGAAAAAAAGATTCGAAAGGTTTAGATGTGTCAAATTGTGGGGTTGTGACCCATGTGCTGTAGTCATTGCAAAAGAATTCATCTTAAACAACTTTTGAAATATGGTACTTATTACCCACATTGTTTGCTAAATGTATAATTGCTACGATAGTTACATACATAATTTTGAGCAACTAGAGCTGGTTTTCGTCTCTTTGGTCCTTGAATATTGAGGAGACCACACATATCACACTTATCATACATCAAGACCACTCATTATACACATACTAAAATACAAAAGGTAAAGTTTTATTCCACTGTATGATCTGCAATGGATTTATACAATATTAGTGAGTGGGACATGCTATTTATTGTTTTACAACTAATATAGTTGTTCAATGGGGTAACCTAAAAAAGCAAAGTTTGGCAATGGCATGTTGGATTGGGTATATTTAGCCTCAAAAGTCAAGAACCATGCTGTTTGGAGAAGGACCAAAGGGTATTGGTTTTTTCTTTTTCTCTTTTTTCTTTTTATCGAACAAGGGGTATTGATTGACCATTAATTTTGCATCTACTCTTGCTCTTCTTCAATTAAAAGTTAGCATTTGTTGGTAAGGTAACTAACTGTCTATTTATTAAACAACATGCCTTCTACATAAATCACTAAATGTTTTAAATTCTCACATCTACCCACCTCTCAATTTATCCCTTACTAACACCACATGAGTGTTTTAAATACAGCTAATTTTAATTTTGTTTTTTCTAAAACTCCATGTTTGAAAGTAACATCACACAAGAGCATTTTTTAGTATCTTTTGAATATCTAAGGGACCTTAAAACCAAACCACAGAAATATGGTCCATCTTATCAAAAAAAAAACAAAAAAAATTTCAACTGAATCCTTTCACATTGCACACCATCAGAATTTTTAATGTCTAAATATGAGAAATATAAGTAAAAAACACTCTCTTAGGGCCTTTAACCCCACAAAGTCACAAACCAGTTACAAAAACTAATAATAGCAAAACATGATAGCTTACTGTACAGCGACAGACTGTACACTGTGTGTGTAGATACTAGTTCAAATCAGTAGAGAGGTACAAATAGAAATGCTATTCATCGTCTAATTGCACAATTTGTGCTCTTCGTTCAGCTGCTTTTCTTCTAATAAAAAATCCCCATCTCATAGCAGCTTTAATCTTAAGCCAACCCACAACAGCTTTAGGTGAACGTGTACTACGATCTTCCTCGTACTGGAAGTTTGGAAAAGGTGACGGTGGCATGTAATTGAAATTAAATCCCTCTTCCGGAACATTCACATTCATAGATAAATGATTATTACTATGATTATTATTATGATTATCTGGTATATTGAAAAGTCGAAGCAAGTGTTGCATATCTTCATTACCAAGCATTTCATGACTTCTTAAACGTATTTCTTCTTCTGACATGATGTAATCATCCATTACTTTATCCTCTGTGTGGGGCCACTCTGCGTATGGATTCACACTTTGAAACGATGAAGATGACTGTGGAGGACCTAATGCTAACCCCATTCTGTCATTATTCACTTGTTCTTGTTCTTGCAGATTATATGAAGTACTACTTGTATACATATTCATATTCCCATTAGCACTTGAACCTGACCCTGAACCTGAACAAATTTTATATATAAGCATTTATTTATATACACCATAAAATACTCAAGACTTGCAAAGTTTATGATTACCTCGAATTAACATACTTGGATCTTCAGATGGAATTGGAACTGGCAAACGTGACGGTTGAAGTTGATTTTCGAGGGTATTATGGTAATTTAGAGGCGGAGGCGGACCCATCTGAGTCAAACCTAAATTTGTGTTTTGTTTGAAGCTAAGAAGTGATTTTCCATCGTACTCGATAACTTGATTCCAATTTTCGTATGCTTTTTTTACTAAACCGTCCACATATACCTGAATTTACAGACACGTAAGTAAAAACTTGATAGTGAAAAAAATAGACACGTGTTTTTACCTTCTGGCTATCTGTAAGTGAATCAGCGGAATAATATTGTTCGCTAGAAATAAGTCCACTAAGTTCATAAATATTATTAAACACAACACCAACATTTCTCGATTCATCGGAATAATACACGTAAAGTTTCCCACTTAATACACACGTTTTCGCATGCTCTATAAGTGCGTCCCACATTTTATTTGACATTCCACTTCCAAGTGTCTGCTAGTTTTATATCGTTAATACATAAACAGAGAAATAAAATCAAAAATTTAATATAAAATATATTTAGCACCCTTACATTACGTAGCTTTTGTGGGTCCCGCACCACAAGGCGAAGAAAGTCCTGAACTGAGAATATTCCTGCGTTATTAAGCCTCTTATGGAATGAACCGTCTTTTCCTATTTTCTCTAATCTCCATACTTCATCGTTTAATGCAGGTGGGTAATGCTTTTTGTATACTAAAAAACAAACGAAAAAATTAAATTAAAAAGAAAAAAAAAAGAATATTGAGTTTAGCATAATCATATAATCATACATTCTCCTCGATGGTCTTTAACAGTAAAAGCTTCGGTTTTAGCTTCACGTATACGAATCCCTTCAAAATTACCCGAAGCAACTTTTAACCCAAGTCTAAACTTTCTACTCCTAATCCAGCTCGAATTATCAGTAAAAGTAAGATCTCCTAAAGTTCCTACACCTTCTTTAAGTGTAACTTGCAAATCACCAGTTAAAAGTGGTCTTTTTCCTTCACGTTCTTTAACAATATGGCTATCAAATTCTTCTACACTCCAATTATCATCATCTTCATTGTTGAAATCACCTTCTAACACAATAATATCAAGCTTAACACAAGATTCGGGCCCACTTGTTACAACATGTCCAGTGTTTGTATCGATTAAGACTACATGGATCGTAGCACCTTGTTCACCTTCAACTTTACCACCTGTAAATAATGGTAGAGATAGTCTTGACCTGAAATGAAGCTGCAAGTTTCTTCCATCTGAACCTTCGATTCGTTTAGGTGATGACCTAATAACCACAAATAATTATTCAAATTTAATTACATAATCTAAAATTAATAATTTCTTATTCTTCACAAACCTTCCCGAGAGTTTTGCTGGTCCTAACTTTGCTAAAGCACGTTCCACCTCTTCACTAACCTGTTAAAATATCAAAATTAATAAAAATTAATTGATGACAAAGCAACTGAAAAGGATGAATAATTGAAGCTTACAACTCTACGAAGAATTGGTTCGAGGGATGAGCAAAGCTTTTGGAGACTATCTACTTTTAAGGCTTCAACAATTACACTGCACAAAGTATTTCACTCGTAACTTAATACTCAACTTATCTTCAATTTCATCTTAACTATGTAAAGTATGAATATATACATACATATATGAATAGGAAATAATACCTAGCTAAAGCGGGTCTTTTACGATCCGGCTGCTGTGGCGGAGGTTGGTGTTGATCTTCTTCGGAGTCTTCCAATTTCCTCTTATCTCTCCTCATAGAGTTTGTTCTCTCCATTAACCTTGTATGCATTTACTTAAAAACCTAGCAAGTAACAATAATTTAAAATTAATTGAGTAAAGGAACTCGATTAGCTGAAATTAAAACACGAACCCTAGCTCACAGATCCCCAAATTAATTAATGACCTGGAAACCCTAATTTCTAAGCGCAAAAGTACATAAAACACGAATACGGAGTATGTACTTACCTGAAAGTATGTGTAATCAGTTAAGATTTTGATTATTCAGTTTAAACTAGATTTTGGACACTAAGAAAGTGGAGGTGAGAGTGCGTGCGCGTGAACGTATGTTAGTGTGTGTTTTTCTTTTTATTTTTTATTGCAACTTGCTTTTATTTTGCTAATCGTATTTGTAGCTTTTATTACGTATGGGTCCACTTTTAATGTTTTGGGTTATCGCCCTTTTGCACTTGTGCGAGTGGGGATTTTTTGTATTTCTTTTTTGTCCCAAAGGATTTTTTATACAACAAAGATAAAGTACTTTTATTTAGCTTTTCTTCTTTTTTTTAAATCAAAATAATATGTTACTTAATAAATTTGTCCACACTCACTTATTATATTGCTTGACTAAAAAAAGACCAAATTTTCATCAATGTTTATCACAATTTTTAAAAATAAATATCTACAAAAATTATCTATTTAAGATATTAAATAATTTTTTAATATTTTCTACCAATTTTATTTCTTATTTAATATTAAAAATTTATTATTATTAAATTCATTTACTTAGTTGGTTGAGAGTAATTTAATAAAAAAAAATAGAAAGAATTAATTATTTTTCTTAATCTATGTAGAAAAAAAAAGTATGACAAACATTAATGGATGGAGATAGTATATCTTAAATATATTTTTTAGGCAAAACGTGTTAAAAATATTATTTTTAGGTCAAATTTATTTAAAATACTATTTTTAAATCATTATACTAATTTTTTGAGATATTTATAAATTTTATAGGTAATTTAGACATTTTAAATAAACTATATTATTGTTTAACCACATTACAAACTAGAAACCTATTTGAAATACTAAAATTGCCCTTAAAATCTATAAAATATCTCACAAAAAAATGATATTTTTGAGTACGTTTAACCTAAAAATAGTATTTTTAAAACGTTTGGCCTACATATAGAACTTGCTCTTAAAAAACATATTATGTTGCTATAATTTTTGATAATTTAACTAATTGAGAGGTTGAATTAACCATCCAAAATTAAATAAAAATTTATAAAATTTATGTATTACTACTCAATCCTTTGATCATGATTTTCTTTCTTAAATTTAAAAATAAAATATTACGATTGTTCTTTAGTAATTAATATTACAAATTTTTGTAATTCGCTCAAACAGGTGAGAATAGATTTGAGGATATTGGCACAATCTTTCTTCGTAATCACTTCTCCTTTACGAAAATGCTCAACGGGCACGATCATTCTTCTTAATCACTAATTCTCTAGAATAACACTCAACAAGTCTACCAGCAGCGACCCATATTATTGTATTTCTTTTTAATGTTAAGAAAAATTCATTTCTGGGAAAGTTGAAAATACATACACGTAAGGTTGTAAATGAACTTAACTGTTCACGAGCAGACTGAGCTCAACTCCGGAAAAATATTGTTCGAACTCATTCGTTTATAAACAATATCAAACTCAAACTCTAATTTAAACTCGTTAAGAAAATGAGTTGGCTCGTTAAATGCTCGTTTATATTTATGAATTATAAATTATTATTTTGTTACTTGTAAATATATTATTAAATCTTAAATATTAACTTAGACTTTCTATATATTTAGATTTTTCTTTTTCATTAAATAAGGTTCCATTCTGCATACCACACACTACATCCATTACTACCTATACCAGTTATTCATGAAAGTTTCGCTTCTTTTTGTTCAAAAACTTAAAGATAGTTTATATGTTTATATCGAATGATGGAAAGAAAAATTATTTACGAGGAGTGGCAAAGAAATTTTCATTAAATTTGTGCTTATGTCAATTTCGTTTCTTTCAAAAATATTCTATTAAGATTTATCTACAAGGGGTGTGCATGAACAAAAAATCCATGGTTTCTTACAAAATTCAGTTTACGTTCATCTAGTGGCGAGACTTTATTTATAAAGCTCGGTCTAGTGGATTTTTGTTGGGGGGCCAAACGACCACATATTATCTCGATGTGCAATTTTTTTTAAAATCACTGAGAAACTTGGAATATGTGTGTGTGTGTGTGTGCGTGCGCACGTGCATGTGTGAACGTGGAAGGGTAAGCATGAACCAAGAGGGTTTTGCTACCACTAATGTCCGATTTAAGTCCAAACTTGTTGCTAACAATAAAATCCAATATAGACTTAAAAACCTAGGCACGGGTTGTAGGGGACGAGTTTAACGGATCGATCACGTCGAGTGGACTATTTGTACACCCCTATTAGCTAGTACAGTTCCTAAATATTGGTGGGTTTACCATATGAAAAAATCATAATCATTAAATTGCATAGGACAAATTTGCTACGTCTAAACAACAAGACCGTTTGGGGTTTCAAGACTTCACCAAAATGAACATTGCCCTTATGGATAGTCAAGCTTGGCGTCTTCTTTAGGATCCTGAGTTGTGTGTGGCTCGCATTCTCGAAGGAATTTACTTTACTAATTCTAATTTATGGAACTCTAAGTTAAAAAATAGAAGATATCATGAGTTCATTAATATAAATAGATATCATTTAGGTAGGGTTGTATTTGATATTAGAAATAAGTAACCTACCAACATATGTCAAGATAATGGTTACCAAAAATGATTTTGTTCTGTAACCCCGTGAACTTTTCAATTCAATTGATTTCTCAACTCTTTATTAAAATCGTGCAATTCAGTGTGAGAACGCAATTAAGGGATATTCTGTGATCGGGTAGTTGAGTTATATTACATATATTCCTCTCTGCGATGTTTCTATTCCACATAAGATCAGTTGACCTCACTCGACAATTGGTGAGTATATTACCAAATCAGATCACTGTGTAATGTTGTAATGAAACTAGGCAACATGAAAATATTGCATTTGCATCATCTACAAGACCTCAGGTCTATTTAAAAGCAACTGACAAATTATTATCCCTACTAAGCTTACAGTTTTTGTTTGAAAAAGTTGACGAGCCATTGTTTCTTCTGAAAAAGACTTGGAGAAGAGAAAATGTCTCAAATCAGATTTATATAAGAATATATACTTTTGACTTGTCCTATTAGTCAGATGTATTTTCATGTCGTCTTTCAAGGTGTGATAAAATAACCTAACTAATTCATACCTCAAGAGAGCTAACTAACCGCATATGTACAGATGGTTGACAAGTAATAAAGGTAAGTGATTAAGAGTATCATCTCCAGATTCTCTACATGGACTATGATTGTTAATATTATATGGTGTTCTTGGAAAATATCTTAGAATGAGTTGCTAAACTAAAAAGGAAGATAAAATTATTTGTTTTGTTTTTATCATTAAGAACTAAGATGCAAATAAGATAAAGTAAACTAAATGTTATAATTAACTAAAGACTAAAATATAAATCACTTAAAGAGATTAGATGAGAATATAGCTCGATAACTCGCAAGTAATCCCAACTAATATTGATTTTACATTTTATTGTATAAGGGTGAATTAGTAATTATGTAATACTCAAGATTTTAAATTTTTCCTATCTCCTATTAGGGTAGGTCAGGAAGCTACTTCAACACTACTATAGGACTCGGGTGAGGTGACCCTACGCAATTATCAGTGCTAAAAAAGTCTCTAGCCCTATTACATATCCGACAAGTTAAGCCCGAACTAATGCACATTGGACGTTTATGTATCCTTTTTCTTAACAAACCCCCCGCTAGTGTGACAGACTTAATTACTAAGGACATTCCTATACTTGGCCAGAGTAAGGTTTAAATTATATGTCAAATAAATAAGCAAAGCACTTAAAATAACAATTCAATTATAGATGTATTCTCCCAAATTCAATAAAAACAGTAAAACAATTATAGGTTTCATACATTATTGTTGTTCTCAAGCTATGAATTAACTACTATATAATGAAATAAAAAATAAGAACTAATAATGTAATAGTATTCATGTTTGGAATGAAAAACAGAATGAATGTACACTATTAAATATTGACGAATGATAAGGATAGAGTTGCAATGCGTAGACTGCTTCCAAGCTTCTTATCCTTTCTTCTGCTCTCTCCATGCATTTCTTCCTGATAGATTATGATTGAGGATCCATTTTTACTGTTTTATCTGATATATAAAGAGTCCATCACGGTTTTGGTGGTGTGGGCCCCTTTTAGATTGCCTAACTAAACTAAAAAACAGTTGGGTTAGCTCAACTTGTCAGGGCCTTGCTATTTCTTTAGCACTTAGAGGATAAACCAGTTGGGTTAGCTCAACTTGTTAGGGTCTTGCTATATCTTCAGCATTTAAAAGGATAAGTACAGAGTTCGAACCCCCTCCCTAACGAGTGTAAAGTGAGGAGTACAAGGTTCCCTGACATAGTTCTGATTTACCTGAAAATATGCATAAGGAGGATTGCATATTCCTGTGGGATTAGTCGTGGTGCGCACAAGCTGGCTCGGATCACCTACGTACTAAAAAAATAACTAAACCAAGTACATGAGTGGATCAGTTCAAACCACGACAATGGCAGATTCATTAACTCTTTCATTTCAGCTACAAATCACAAACCTTCTATTCCTACGTGCTCCTACTTCAAGTGCTACCATAAAATCTAAGGCTCGTCTGGAGTCCGAACTGATTACTCGTGGTGACTCTAACAAGTCCGTTTGATTATAGCTGACACATGCTCTAACTTTCGAAAAGTGGTCTAAATCATCCTCTAATGCCATGACTTTGGGGTAATATAATTTTCTTGACTTCTTATCGCCATATTAGGGTATTGTAGTATCCAAGTACCTAAGAGATGAACACTTAACACATAAATTATGTAAAACCAAAACTAGACAAGAAATGAAAAACCATTAAATAATAGGGACAAGTCCCCTAACTAAGTCTTAAATACCTCTAAAGATATGTCTCGTGATTAGATTAATCTATCACATGAAAGGAGGCATGATGTGCTCAATTAATATTGTAAACATATAATTTCTGAGCTGCTATTCTAGGAGACTGGGTTCGACATGCTATGGAAAATGAGAGAGTTTGTGACAACATAACTATAATTAAGCATACATTTTTATTCTTTATGGATCAAGTGTAATCAAAACGTTTAATAGTAAATCAAGATTTGAAATTAAGTTATAAATTTATTACTATAGCTTGGAATGCATCCTTATCTTGAGGGGTGAAGTAGTGTCTCAATCAATTTTAGAATATTTATTTCATTTCCATGTTTATTGTACAAAGTAAGTGTTAGTGTTTTGGTGATGTGAGGAGGAATTAGACATTCTGACAAAGTCAATTCCGCTACGTTCATCCAAACTCTAATACCTTACTGGAACATTTACAACATGGTCAAACGGAGATCCTACATACTTTCCAATGTTACCGTATCCTATTTAAAGTCGGTACAAATTCAAACTCACCCTCAAATGGCATCAAACCTATTGTACAGACTCCCCCGCCAGCTCTTTCTATTATTCGGAAACATAGCATTAAATGGAATTTGTAATTGTTGCCGCTACTGCTCCAAGAAGTATAACAATTGAATACAAATCTGGAAGATACATCTATTTCATCTACTTAAAAACAGAGGACAACACCATCACCACATTAAATTGATCAAATATGGTGATGATGGTGTGCTCTGTTTTCTTTTTTGGATAATGATAATGATGGATATTGATGAAGGGTGATCTTGGGTGATATGATAATGCACATAATGTATGTGCTTGGAATGGTGGTATTGGGTGTGTAAGAGTGATGATTATGTTATTAAAATAACCACCAGTTGTACAAAAGAAATGGTTTCCCGAAAAGAAAAATATTGAGAATAAAAACGAGTTTAAGTGTAAACAAACTATTACACGGAAAAAAAACGAAATAACAATTACACGGAAATTGAAATAACGTTTACACGAAAATTGAAATAACAATACACGGAAATTTCAATAACAATACACGGAAAACGGAAATACACTTACACGATAAAGAAAAACGAAGTCACCGTCAAACTATGGTTGTTAAAAAGATATTCCGGCGTGACCGGTATCTCTAACAGAACTAAAACTACGTTTAGGAAAATATAGAGAGAAGGTGGTGAGGCAGAGAGTTTTTCCTTAGTGTATTTTCGTAGCTTCTGAAAGTGGAGTGAGTGCTCTTTATATAGGGGAGTGTAGAGGAGGACCCAAGCCTTCAAAAACGTCTCCATTAAGGCCCACGATTTCCTCCCGAAATTGGCTTAATTGGGTTGACGTTTTTGATTGTCTTGTAACCCCCACGTTTTTGATTTGATTTGATTTTCTGTAACAGCTTAGTTGACCTCCTTTGATATTCCCACGTGTTTGACTTGTCTAAGTAACAGCTGCTGGGATATTTTTTCACCTTAACGCGTGCGAGATTGGTGGAGATTTGTCTCTACGTTTAAGTTGAGTAGTCAACCCCCCCCCCCCCCCCACTATAAGAGCTGGTACAAAATACATTTCATTTTTCATTTTTTGACTCCCCAAACTCCCCACGACCCACGCCGTCGCCGGTGCCGGGCGGGAGGTGGTGGTGCGCGCGTGTGGGCTAGATCAATGCCTTGCCATGTGCATGATTATTGGGTATTTGGACTAAGTTGATATCACAAAGTATAAAAATAGCTATAACTCTTTATAACCTGTGGGAAGAGTTTAAAAACCAATATTGACTATCAAATGTACTACTTGTCATAACAGATGTCCAACAGATTATAGTAGTGGAGATGGTGTGAGTGAATCAAATTTGGTGGATATAAGGGGGCATGGTCATTTTCTTTTGTCGTTGTATGGCCTGGATTTGTATAGTAGGGAGGGTGGGGTAAGAAATAGATGATCGGGATGGCTTTGTGTGGTATGATGGTAGGGGGTACGAAGAAAATGACCGTGATAGGGTGTAGGGGTAAGGTACGTGGGTCTAGGGGTTTAAAGAGAAAAAGGAAGTATCTTTTTATAATTTTAATTAATTTCTAAAATAAAAAATCTCAACTTCTCTTAAAATTAATTGTCACGCCATACTATTAACTGATGATGGGATGTTAGTGGAGGACTAACGATGGGACAAAAACAAAGTTCGAGGAGCATTTGAATAACTTCAAAAAGTTGGAGGACCGTGTGAAAAAATGGCTTACAGTTAGAGAACCAAAAAGAAAAATTTCTCTTTTTCATACTAATAGACAAGAAAGTTACATTCATATATAACAGAAATGTCTTCAATAAGAGGTAGAAGTTGTATTTTAGTGCAATTAGAAGTTCCCATCAATGGCTTCCTAATTAGGGAACAATCATTTTTTATAAGTTAATGTTGCAATCTGGGTAGACTTTAGCTTTAAAGATGGTGTTTCTAATTCAAACCGACTCAGCTTCTTAAGGAGAGATTGGTGTGAGAATACAATCGGGGATTATTCTATGATCGGATAGCTGCATTTATATCACAGATTCCTCTCTACAAAGTTTCTATTCCAGATAAGATCTGTTAGCCTCAGGTTATCATATTATATGTTGTAAGAAAACTCAGCAACATGAAACTATTGCATTTGCATCATTGATAAGATCTCATAAAAAAAAACCTCTACCAATCTAATATCTCTACCAAGATTAGAGTTTCTAAGAAAAAAAATTGGCGAACCCACTCACTATTTCTTCTAAAGAATACACGCACATAAGCGTAAATATCTCAAATCCATTTTATGTTTTAAATAAATATACTTAAAAAATCAAGAGTTAAGCACTTAAGAATGTAATCCCGAAACTAAACTCCGGTTTGACTTTGGCTTTGACTAATTTCCTCAAGTCGTGTACAAACTTTCTCTAAAATGCCACGACACACATTAGGAGAAGTCAAAGGTCCACACATAAGATACACAACGTTCCCAAGAGGCCTCATATAAACCCCATCTTCACGCATCTTTTGAAGAAACTCAGTTGCAAAAAGTGACGCATACCCACTATCACACCCTTGTGTTCGCAGTTCAATTGCACATAAAGTCCCTATCACAACCACTCTCTCAACCGCTCCATGATATGAAATCCACTCCACTATTTTCTCATCCCATAACTGCATTTTCATCCCAAACAAAAAAAATTTAATACTTTTCAACATTTAAAAAAAATACACAAATATCAATGAATACCTCCTTGAGTCTCTTTCCAGATGTCATATTATGATTCGTTTCAGAATTTCTAAACCATTTTATAGACTCAACTGCAGCTGAACACCCCATAGCATGTGCAGTGTATGAGTGCCCATGTAATAAAGCCGTGAGCTGAAAGTTAAAAGTATACACTTCTCGTTAAATAAAACTTGTACTGTTCTTAAGAATTTACAAAATTACCTTGGAGTCCCCATAAAATGCTTCGAAAGTAGCTTCAGATGCTAAAGTAGTAGCCAAAGGTACAATTCCTCCAGTCATAAGCTTAGCATAGCAACTTATATCCGGCTCACAATGAAGTAATTCAGCCGCAGACTAAAAAAATTTAAAAATTAATTAACTTGATATACATAGTAAAATTAAAATAAAAAATAAAATAAAAAATTTAATAAACCTCGACTCCGAGACGCCAAAATCCAGTGAAAACCTCGTCAAATATAACAGGAATATTTCTAATTTTGCATTCTTTAACAAGTACACGTTGAAATAATGGATCAATCATTTCCATTCCTCCAGCTCCTTGTATTACTGTATTAAAATTTAATACCAATATAATATTAATATAATATACATCGATTTTTAGATTTAAATAGACTATCTGATTTGACTTACCTGGTTCAATAATCAATGCTCCAATGAGATTTGGTTCTGTAAGTGCATCAAATTGAGGTAGTATATTTTTTGATATGTAACATGCATATATATCAGCAAGGTTTGTAATATCACGTTTCTTCTCAAAGATTTGTTCACGTGATTTAAATGCTGTACATGAGAAAATTTAGTTATATGAAATGAACAATCTGAGGAGAATTTTTCAATGTGATTTACTTACAAATACTTTCAGTAACTTTAAGTTTATCGGGAAATGAAACTTCCCAATTACCACGTCTCATGAAAACTTTTGGTGGGTCCAGGAATATACCTCTTCCTTTATACCTGTGAATAGTTTTTTTTTTTTAATTAAAATTAAATGAAATAAAAAATGGGAATACTTACCATGGTTGTTGATAAATGCCAGTATAAGGAGATGGAGCTTGAGCTTCCATAGCACCTAATGTATCACCATGATATGATCCTCTAAGAGCTAATACCTAGTTTAATTAAAGATATTATTAGTCTAGTAAAATTAACCATAAACTTATTTTTTTAAACTAAACAAACTTACCTTGAGGTCAATAAATGTTTCGCCGTTATTTGAAAGGTTATCGAGGATTTTATGATCGAATAAGAATTTACGAAACGCCATTTTTAAAGCGATTTCAATTGCAGTAGATCCATTATCGGAAAAATATGTTCGTGAAGCCCAACCTGGTAAAAATAATAGTTTTTATTAAGATGGGTCTAAATTAAAAATGAAAAATAAATTATAAATAATACCTTTCCCTACACCTTGAAGTAAAAGCTCAGCACATTTTAAAGCTGGTTCATAAACATTTTCAGGAAACATAACATGTCCATATCTTGCACATGTATAACCCATAGCTCTTGCTAACTCAATCTATAACCCACCTAAATGCACCATCACTAAGAAATTTAATGGGTCCCACTTACTTATAACATTAATTACTGACCTGTAAAACAGAATCTGGTCCTTGAGTCCACCAGCTAGCACAAGCATCGAATTGTTGAGTCATTGAATCATCACCATTGTTCACCTATTCGAAAATAATTATAAATTGCAAACTAATAAAAAATTAATATAGGAGATGAAAATTAATTAACAACCTTATGAACTGCGAAATTCTCGCCACAGCGTGAATCAATCACGGTGATTTTTTCTGGAGAGACTAGTTTATGTTGTGTAAATGGCCACCAAAATATTTTTTGTGCCTTTTTTGGTAATTCGTGTAGTCTGTTCATTCTTCTTTGGTGCGATGAAACCATGATCTCCTTTAAAGAATTGAAAACATCCTTAGAATTATCAAACCATTCGAGTAAATTGTCAGACATGTCTTTTGGTATAGGTGGCAACACTAGCACAGGTACCCTGTAAAGTGTCTCTATCAAATAAGTTTTAAAAAAAATGGAAAATATTAAATTAAAATTACCTGTTTTGTAAATATGAAGCTAATGGAACTTGATTTAATAGGCCATGATCCTCGAAAATTATAGCAGAAACATCGTATCCTCGAAGTTTTAAACTTTCGTAAGCTGAAATTGTACCTGAAATGCCACCTAATCTTCCATCTCCCACAAGAATTACGGGTAATCTAAAAGGCCTGTTTTTGTTTATAGCAAAATTAAGAAGTTAAAGATTAATTTGGAGATGGAAAAGCTTAAAATCAAAGGGCTTACCTATATAAGTCACATTGAAGTGAACCAGATGGTCCTGGACTAGCAACACCACCAGCAGTTTCAACTATACACATAACATTAACTTCTTCTTCATCTTTTTTATCAAACACATTCTCAGAATCTATCCATAGACATTTCTTCAACATCTCTAAGAGTTCAGAATCTTCAACCATAGCTCCTTCTCTTTCTGCTGCTAAATGGGGCGAAACTGCTTCATTCCATGAATACATTGTCTTACATATCAACTCAGATGCTGCATCACTAACCTCGCTTCCTTGCAATTTTCTCCCCTCATAGCTGCCTAGATTTTCAAATTTTTTACTATTTTCAGTTTCATTTACATAAGTATCTCCCAATAGGGCTTGTGAAGCTGGAATAGATGCTTTTAGGAATTGATTAGAGGCAAAAACGGAGAAATGAGGATGATTATGAAGAAACGATTCGGAGAATTTACGATAAACGAAAGTGGAATCGGAATCAGTAGGGAAGCCAGTTTGGAGAGGTTTGAGGTAAATGAATTTTTTATGTGGAGTTGAAGAGAGGAGAAAAGACATGGATATACCAGCTGAGACTAGGGTTTTACCAAGACCGGTGTTAGAAGCCCATATGGTGTAAATTGGGTGAGTGAGTGGGTAGTGCACTTCTGGTGGTTTTTGTGAATGGAAGTGGCGGAGGAAGAATGGACGGTTAAGTATGCGGCGGCGAAAGGTGGTGGTGGTGAAGAGATAAGAGGGCATTGTAGTGTTTGATGCAAACCAAAACTAGTTGAGAGAACAGTGAAATGTGTGAATGTGATATTGTTAATGGAAGTTGTTCAGATGTCTTCATCATCAGGTTGGTATCAAAAGAGAAATTTGAATATATGAGGACAAATCTGTCATTATCCCTAAAAAAGTATATTATATCTTAGAAGTTAGACCCAACTGAACTCAGTCCAAATGGCTGTTTGTAGGTTGAGTTGGGCCAACTTCTAAATTTAAAAGAAAAAGGCTAATAGCTGAGCCCAACGTCATTTTTTGAGCAACTGAGTAGCCCAATATCACCTTTGCACTTGGTGTTAGTTGTTACATACAGTATATAATAATGCTCCAATTATTTCCTTTGAGTCTATCAATAAAAATAAAAATTCCTGTGTTGTTAGAAAGAACCTACAAGATTTCTGTTGTATTCTCTATATACAATAATACAACAGCTCTAATTCCTTTTAGAAGAAAAATACAATAAATAACAGACTCTTTCCAAACTTTCAACTTTTTTTTTCAAACTGAATAATAGATTAAAAAGTTACCGAATACATGGATTGTCCAACCAATCACAAAAAAAAACAATACAAACAAACATTACAAGAAAAGAAATGAGCTACTTATGACATTGGAAAGCAGAATGCCGATCGAAAGAGTCAAACAGATGCGCTGGCAGGTAGGGGATTATTATGTGATTCGCTACGCTTGAAAAATAATAACGGAAAACAAACCAAACAAAGTTATACAAAGGAGCGCTTTACAACATCGGTTATCGGATAAATTCTAAAACTCTTTTCGATCATCCAGTAAGAACCAAGGAGCTGCAGGACTAAACAACCAACCAAACACAAAGCAATCGACAAATAGGCTAAAACGTAGTAAATCAGGCAAGCAACCAAACAGGTTAGCAGCCATACTCAGGAGATTAAGCCACCACCACATGTGAAAATTGCATCACACTAAAAGGTGCAAAGGGTGGAGATGGAAAGGGAAAACAACACGACAACGAAACATGAGAGAACCGAACTTGCCATTACGCAAAGAAAGACTCCATAACAACAAACACTCATAACACTCCCCAACCAACAAAAATTGTCATTTAATGAGACAGAAGAAATACCTACTTACGGTAACGCTGGGAGTAAAAGAACTTGAATAAAAGTTGAACGGCAAACACCCCACTTCCACACCCAGAAGACGATAAGTCTGACTATGCCAAACCCACTGCAACAAACAAAGGAACGACAAACACATGCAAAACAAAACACATAATGCTTCATCTGAAAACCCACAACAACACGAGTCAGCATAATCAAAAAAGAAAAATACGTAAACCCAAAGTTTCGAATGAACGGAAAACACTCAAGAATTCTATTTCAGATATTTGCTAATTTATAAAACTCGACCATAAGTGAATCACCACCTTTATCTCTTATGGGAAGACTAGAAAACCGATACCACAAAACACGACAAGCACAACCCACACCCTAAATGGCCCACCAGCCACTGGCCCATCTCGACCCATAAGAAAAATTTCACTTGTTGAATCACTGGATCGAGCCAAGAAAAAACATTTCACTTGTTGAAATCGATGGGTCCAAAATCGAGCCTAGCCGCATGAGAATCCCAACGCAAACTTGAGTCATCCCATCTTCAAACTTATATATGTAGTCTTGTTTGACCAAAACCACCGGACTTCGTTCTTACAAGAAACCTATTTTTGCTCAATCGAAGACACAAGACTCCAGGTTGCTCGAACTGAGCCGAGCACGATTTTGTAAGCGACAAAGAAGAGGTTACGCTTTACCTTATGTTCGACTAAGGAGAAGGTTTCAATAAAGACCCCTCCCCAAGAACCCCAAACCAGATCCGGATTTTTGCCCAAAAGAAAAGTGTGAAAGCTCCGATAAAAGAGGAAACAATTATGGAAAACAGCCAAAAAGAAGTGTTGTTCGGGGAAGGGAAAACATGTACAAAAAAAAGAAATAAAGGGAAAAGAAATGGAAAAGAAGAAAGGAGCGAAGACGAGAAAACGGGATGGTTATGTTTGTATGGATATTCGGTTGTCGGATATGCATGAGAGCATTAAGATTCAGGCTTACGTTTTTATACATACAATACCAAATCTACACTGAAAATCGATGATAAATTAATTTTACAGATCGATCAAAATCCATTTGCTGCTCTTTGAAAAGCAAAAAATTTAGGTGTTTTACACGAAGAATATTATAAACCTGAATCGCATATCATTATAAATCCACACACACAAATACTAAACTACTTTATTTGGTAAATAAGTCAAAGAAAATGGACGCAAAATTTAACCGCTTTTATAATAATCTCAAGTTCAATACATTGCGAGTATCAAAATATCAAAACTAAAAAGTCTGCTAATCTAGCAGGAACAAAAGACAGTAATACCCCAAAAAAGTATGACGAAAATAAATGGAAAATACATCAGAACAACTAACAGTAACGAAGATTAAACGATGAATCTGAGTAAAAAGCAGATTTGCACAATCATCCCTCAGCACAATTCTACTGTGTTACACCTAAAAAAACAGAACAAGAGAAAAATCACACATGGAAAATTAAGCACTAATCTGAATTAACACACACATATATATATATATATATATATATATATATATATATATAATTTGTGATTACCTGGGGAATTAGCGGACCCACCTAAGATCTTTTGAGCTTCACCTTGCAAGAATACAGAACGTGCTTCAAGCATCTACACAACAAAAGGAAAAACTCAGACAATATAATTTTCATAATAAAGGGAAATGACTTTGACTTTGACATTGACTTTTACCTCAAAAGCACTGGGTGATAACGTAACAGATTTAGCATCCTCGAACTGAAGCAGCATTGCATACAATACAAGGCCCATTTCTTCTTCCGTAACATAACAAGATTTGAAGATATTAATGTTCACACTTTCCATGTTTAGTGTTTTCTCAATAGAACATACTATAGGAAAGTTACACGCATAATTGAAAGATGATAAATTTGGTGCACATATTATAACATTGCAATACCAAGGAGAAAATTTTGTAAAGAAAGCCCCTCTTGGATTCATTATTTCCAAGTTCGCTAGCTTTGTAGCGCTAATTTTCAAACTTTTTAACGCGTGAAAGTAACAATTTGAGATAGATAAACACTTCAGATTCGGACAATCCGATATTAAATCCCTATGATCTGTATTTATACCTTCGTATAGACTTACACGACTAAGAAACAACTCCTTCAAATTAACTGAACTAATCGTAGCTGGTAAAACAATCTTTGCACCACTTAAACTCAGTACATTCAACGATTTTGATGTAAACACTGTATCCGGAATCTTGAACGGATCGGATTTAGCATAATTGAGTTCGAGAATTTTGACATTGTGATGAAGTGCATGATCTATGAGAAAGCTTAAACTGTTGATACTAATGGGACTTTCGATATAGCAGCTAAATGTGTGAATATCGGAAGTGTTGCGTAGGGTTAAAACCTTGTGAATGAAGGTATCAAACCAATGATTATTTTTAGGTTGAACAAATTTGAAATTCAAGCAAGATATGCCTTTCCAGACATTTTTCCATCTTTTTGAAAGAACGCATGTTTGAACACCTTTTTGAATGTCTACGAATGAGAGTATGTGATGGAGAATTTCATCAGGTAAGCTGCTCATTCTGCTCATTCTGTTCTTGTTCTTGTTCTTGTTCTTGTTCTTGTTCTTGTTCTTGTTCTTGTTCTTGTTCTTGTTCTTGTTCTTGTTCTTGTCTCTCTTCTTATCCATTACTCTTCCTCTACAATAATCATCAATTATATAAGTCATAACCCAGTCAGAATTAACCCTATATCTTTAACCAGATACAAACAATTCGGGTTAATTAATGCTGGAAACTTTAAATCAATTAGATAATGATTAAAATAAAGCATAATTAATTTGTAAAAAAACAAGAATCCTACAAAAGTAATTAATTATTTCGAGTAAAGCCATTAATGGAGTACCTTTTTTCAACGGTGTGGGTTAAAGAAGGAAGCGAGAGAGAGATGGAGCTCTAAAACCTTCACGGGGCAACATTCTTGCTATCGTGAATTATATATGAACTGTTGCTTTAATGGCATGGAAGAGGTTTTGGCGGTTTTTATTTTTTATTTTTTTTGGTCTAATACTGTTTTGGCGGTTCAAGAGATGCTTAAATGGTAAACCGGGTCATATATGGTTAGAGCTCATGGTTGTATGGACAATTACTTTCTTTTTTAGTCGGAAAAAAGTTTGAACTTTTTAGAAGAAATGAAAGAAATAATAAATCTTCATGTTTGACCAAATAATAATAATAAAGATAAACGTTTACATTTTTTTGTTTGGATTAGATTTAAAAAACAATTAATTTCTAATTAATTATATTTTCTTTTTTGATTCTTTATACTATATTTATATTATAAAAGAAGATAGATATTAAATATTAATCAATTATTTTACTTGTTTAGATTTATTTTTTAATAATAGTAAAAAATAAAAATAAATGAAATAATTATTTGAATTTCTTTAATAATATATATTTTTTAATTCTTCTATTTTGAAAGATGAACAAAGATAAAATTTATATTTAAAATATCCTTAAATATAGCAATAAAATTAATTAATAAATCTCATTAAAGTATATAAAATAAATATGTACTTAATATTGTCAATATCTTTTTTTTCTTTCTCGTCTTTTATTATTTTTAACAATTCAAAAAAAAAAAAAATCGTTTTCTTTTCCTTTTATCTTTTTAATATTCTTTTACATTCCTTTCTTTATACAATCCAAATAATACATTAAAAATGCAAGTAATTATCCTTCTATATTAAAATTATTTTGAAATATCCTAACTAATTTTTTAATTTTAATATGGGCAATGATAAATGTTATTTTATTATTATTCTTTATCACCTTCTAGTGATATCTTTACATGGACCAATGAATTAATTTTTCTATCCTAAATTAATGTTTCTTTATTTTCTATTGAAAGAAATCGAATCATATATATAGAAGAGTAATAAAAAGGTGACATGAAAAAGAATCTATCATTACTTTTTTAATATATATACTTATGTATAAAAAAGATATAAAATTATTATTTTCATTCCTTTACTAATGTAAATTCAAACAAGAGAATTCCTATTCAATTAATTTATTATTATTTGTATAATTCAAACACGGTTATTAATTTTTTTCATTTATTTATGTTTGGATTCAAAATTATTAAGGAAAGAAAATAAATATTGATAATTAATCAATCTTTTTAATTTATCTAGTTAATAATATTAAAGGAATCAAAATAATTAAAGAATTATTTGAATTTTTTTAAAATATATATATTTATTTTAATCCTTTTATTTTGGGGTCAAGGGATAAAAGGAAAGGTTCATACATTAAAAAAATTAAAATATCCTTAAATAAATTTACAAATTTGATTAAAGAATATAAAATAGATATGTATTTAATATTATCAATATCTTTCTTTTCCTACTTTATTCAAACAAAAAAAGTAATATAATTATATATTTTATTATTTTTCAACAATTCAAACAAAAAATCATTTTTTTTTCTTTTCCTTTATTATTTTTCTTTACATTCCTGTCTTTCATACAATCCAAACAATACGTTACTATTTTTATATTCATATCATTTCCTTTCTTTTTAAAAATGTGAATCCAAACTATGCATAACTTATAGAGAAAATCACTTGTAATCCTAGGTAATGTTAGCCAATCTCATAATTATCATTCTTAATAAGTTTTTGCTAAATAGGGATATGATAAAAACAATTTATTTATCCTTATCAAAATGTTAATATTATTTTTCATCCAATATTGAATGATCAAATATAATTACCAGTCAATCATGTTATGACACCTAATTCATATTTTAAATCCAAAGAAACTAATTATAATAAGAAACAGTGATTAAAAAACCCATCAAAAAACTTATTAGGGTTTTTTAGGCAACAAACATTTGTATTAAAAATTAGAATAAGAGTACTAGAAAGTTAACAAATACCTGCTCGCTTACCAAGACTTACCAAAATCCTAGTCTTATTGTTAATAGGGAACGATGACCAGTTTCTGTCAGTGAATTACATTCGAAGTTCGTAGCAAGAAAAACCTACTGCTACATTAATATTCTTGGAAACATGTCTAATAGAGATATAGGGTTTATAACGAACACACTCTGTAATTCTAGGCATAAGAGGTATATGTCGAGACCAGGCGTTGGGGAATACCATGGTAATTGTGTGAATCATAAGCGACATATTACAGAAGCGGTTTGCCGCAACACATACTTTAAGAATTGTTGTCACCCCCCCCCCCCCCCCCCCATATAGGTTCATTATTCCAAAGAGCTTATTGACCTTTGTCGCCCCCGTTGATAAAATAAAGTAACAATAACTGGGGGAACGACTCTGCAAAGTATGGATCAAAGGAAAGTAGGAGTGATAAGTAGTGTTGTCGTTTTCCACATGGATTAATTGTGATTAAAGCTTTTCAAACTAGTGCAAATGTGTGAAGTTTGTGATTGAAATAACAAAATACTAAAGAATAAAAAGGAAAAATATTTGTTTGGTTTTGAATTGATTAACAACTAATGACAAGATAAATGCAAACAAGATTAAACTAGAAAAAAAGATGATTACGCTAGAAATAAAGATGATTAAGCTAGAAATAAAGATGGTTAAGCTAGAAATAAAGATGAACGATAATGAACTAAGTAAAAGGTATAAACTATATGAGATGAGTGCTTGAGGATATTGCTAGTAAATTTGTACCGCTAATGACATTGTTATCGATAAGGGTGAGTGTTTTTGTTGTTCACATTAATCGGGATTCAAGTGCATCTAAGTCCCCGCCTGGGTAATCTTAGTTGTTTACCTTATTCACCTCTTGGTTTTCGGGTAGGATTAGCTCCCCTAACTCTATTGACTACCTAGCGTGCAAGAACCCACCGGTTCAAGGCATTAGGCGCTTGTATATTAGTTTTGTAATTAAGGCCCCCCGTCAAGATATTAGCCTAATTACGACAACTCCTGCTACTTGGCAGAGCACATGAGTAATTACACTATATACACAAATGATGAAAATATAAATTAAAATTCAACTCAATTAAATATCAATAGATAGCCCAGATGCAATAACACAATCAAAAAGCTAAACACAATGTCTTACAAAAGTATCCTTAAGCAGTTAAAGTTTAGCTCATAATCAAATTAGAACTAAATAAAGGAAAATTAATTAAAAATAAGAACAAATTCGTGTTTAAAACTAAAACTAGATAGAGTTATTTTTTATGATGAGAAGAGATGGTGAATGGTTGAGGTAGAATGACTGGGTTCATAGTCAAACCTTTGTTTTTCCTCTTCCCTTTTTTGAACTTAGTTTGGATAATGTTGTGTGCTAGGGCCTAGGGGTGGAAATTTGATCCGGAATTTCCGATTTCTGATTTTTCCGATCCGAAAATTCCGATTTAGGAATAAATATTTAATGTTTCGAAATTTCGATTTCCAGTTTTTTTCCTAAAAAATCACATCGAATTTGAAACTACATATAAATTACCGAAATTTTCAGTTTTCCGATCTGATTTTTGTTTTCCAATTTGTATTTTCAATTTTTTTCTTCTATTTTATATTCCGAATATTAAATAAATAATAAATTTTAAGAAAAAAAAAGTATACAACAGAAAATGTAAAATTTCAGAACAAAAAATGAAAAGAAAAAGTAAACGTTGAAAAGCAATAAAACATTTTTTGTATGTTCTAGAAAAAACAGTTAAAAATGATAAAATCTAAAACCCTTCCCTTCATACTCACCTTGGAAAAAAAACAAATCTCTTCACATCTTCCTTCCCACCAAGACGAATGCAGTGAGCAATTTGGTTGTATCCATTTGGCGCAAAATGGCGCAACCTGTGGAGATGTCTACCATAACAAAAACAAAAAATCAGTTTTTCCAAATCAAAAGTTTTAAAATTTGTCGAAATTTCAGATAAATTTTGAAATTCTGAATTCGGAATTTTTTTCCAGTTCCGAAATTTTGGATCGAAATGGAAATAATCTATTACAAAAAAAGAAGAAAAAAAATTAAAAAACCTTTATTCCAACTGTTCCTTCCAATTTCCATCCCTATTATGTGCTGATATGGGGCAGGAAAATGAGCTTATATAGCTTCTAAAAACGTTGGGCCGTCTTTAGTAATAGAAAATTAGGTTTAAAAGGAGCCCAATCCGTTTTACTTAACCAAATTTCTGATGACATTTTGGAGGCCAAGACAAACTTTAAAAAGGGTGAATGTCCAATAAACACCAGTCACCTTAGCCACTTACCCATAAAAGGCACTTAAGGTAAATATACCTTAATACCCTTACTGTTGTCTGCTGCTGCTGCCAAGGGCGAGTAATGGGAATGTTTCCCAGCACTCGTACAAGTACACTTTTATAAAGGGTGAGTAATGGGAATGTTTCCCATCACTCGTGCAAGTACACTTTTGTACTTGTGGGCTAATGTTGAGTAATGGGAATGTTTCCCAGCACTCGTGCAAGTACACTTTTGTACTTGTGGGCTAATGTTGAGTAATGGGACTGTTTCCCAGCACTCGTGCAAGTCCACTTTTGTACTTGTGGGCTAATGTTGAGTAATGGGAATGTTTACCAGCACCCGTGCCAGTACACTTTTGTACTGTCTGCTGCTGTCAGGGGTGAGAGAGAGAGAGAGAGAGAGACAGAGGAGATATATATAACTAACTCAATGTTTACGAACTAACAACTAATAAACAGACGGCGGCTGGGGTGAGGGGGTAAAATAGGAAAGAAAAAAAAAGGAGTGCCTTTTATGGGAAAGAAGAAAGCGGCGGGGTGAGGGGGCATTAATTCTAATTTGAGGTGTTTCTTAGGCAATAATCCCTTTAAAAAGTGTGCCCCTAAAAAAACCTTATGTAGTATTATATAGGATAACCTTTTTTTACTTAACTTAATTAAACAAAGTTTTTTATAATAAAAAAGACAGACTAGAATTTTTGTTTTAAGTTGGGTCAAAATTGGGCCTTTTTAAAATAAAAAAAACTATATTATGTATGAAATTTTGTTATAAGTTGGACCAAAACGGGGTCTTTTTTAAATAGAAAAAACTATATTATATATGAAAAAAAAAATAAGGGGCCCTAAAAGTTGTAAGAAATTGGGGGGGCCAAGGCCATGGCCTCCTTGGCCTCCCCTCAGGACCAGCCCTGGGTACAATTGGCATAACTTTTTCATCTTAACTCTGAATTGACTTCCGTCACTTGCCAAACGACCCTAACTTCAAGATATTTCTAAGTAAAAAGGAATTAGATCCATATCTCTTACCAAAAATTTGTAGTGACTGAAACACAAAGGTGCACGATTTCTTTGGTAAATGCTTCAACTTCTCAAAGTGGCTCTAAGCTTAATTTTCGCTTTGACTTGGGGGTTTTCTTGACTTTTTGACTTCTTTTTCTCATCGTGTACCCTTGTATAAAGAATATACTTAAAAGGTACACACTTAACACACAATCAAATCACATAATCTCTATAAACAGAAATATATCTAAAACAAGGTGGAAAAGTGCAATATAGAAAAAAAAACATGGAAAAATTCCTCACTTAGGTCCAATAAACTCCCAAAATAATACTTCGTGAATGTCTTAATCCATCACAAACATAGAGACATCAAGACCCCCAACTCAAGGTTTGTTGCATATAGCCTCCCTTCATAGGTTGTTTTAATGTGACAAATCCTCTTGTGTTTAGTGTGCTAACTTCACTTTAATTATACCCTCTCTATTGCACTCTATTTTCATCAAAAACACTATCTTTATCATTTAGATCATAGCTTTATTGTCATATCCTAAGAAGCTATTTTTCATACAAATACTTTTAACCTTATCTTTGGATACATTGAGAATTAGCCTTCATGATCAACTACAAAGTTTCTTAGAATGATGTTTCCAACAACTCTCGTGAAGAAAACTTTTTCATCCGAGTATCATAGCAAAATGTCAAAAATGCGCAAGTCATAAGATAAACGGGAACCCGTTTGGTTCTAACCGGGAACCCGCTCACCACCGGAAACCCGTTCAATGTTAACCGGGTACCCGTTCAGGATGAGTTTCTTGCTAGTCAATGCCACGTCATTTCTTACCGTTACCACTTGGAAAAGAGCCGTTGGGGAAGTTAAACGAGAACCCGGTTGGCTCTAAACGGGTACCCGTCTAAGCACAAATTGTCCCACAAACTTTATAACTGTTGGGGACTTTATTGTGCTATAAATATGACCTCTTTCAAGGAGAAATTCACCTCTCACACTTCAACTATTAAACATATCATTCTCATACAAAATTAGAGGTCTCAAGCTATCAAAGTTAATCATCCAAGCTTGATCAAGAGCTTAAACCTAGAAGCTTCAAAGTTATTATCTACTCAAGAGGAGTTTCATGCTTAAAGTTATATCTACTATTTAGGAGATTGTTTAGCAAAGTTATTTCACCGCTTAAACACTTTGTATCTATCCTCTTAAGTATAGTTCTGGTAATAGATAGATTAAGAGAGAATTTGAGTATCGAGAGTATACTCGGTGTCCTTGTGTTGCGATAGCACAAGAGTTTATCCTTCGTGGTATCGAAGAGGTTGTAAGGGTTATTGTGTTCTCGACTCGGTAAAGAGAGACACGGGAGCTTAGTGAAAAGCTTGAAATCCTAAGGAGGCTTCCTTAGGTAGTGGATCTAGGGATAACCGAACCACTATACATCGTTGTGTACTTTCTATCCCTACTCTATTTACTTTCCGCACTTTATATGTTTGATTATATGCTAGTATAAATATCGTAGTAATTATTATCTAGTTAATCAAACTTATTATCATCTAGAGTAGTAAGAGAATAGAAACTTGTTTTACTTGTATCACTTATATATCAAACCTCTAGCTTATCCATTTCATGATCCCGTAAGAGTTTGATATATTAGTTAACTTAGTAGTTTCTCTCTAAAACTTATAATTGTCCAAAAGATTTTTAATTAGGCATTAATCTTATTAGTAATCCTATTCACCCCCCTCTCTAGGACTTTCAATTGGTATCAAAGCCTAACTCTACGTGAATAGCTTAATCGTTAGTAGAGTAAACGATATGGAATTTAATCTTTTGGAAGAGTCATCTTCTACCTGACCTCCACTTTTTGTAGGCACTTACTATCTTGCTTGGAGAACAAAAATGGAAGAATTTATCAAAGCCGAAGATCCCGATCAATGGAGAATAGTTATGGAAGGTCCATTCGTTCCATACAAAGAGGAGTTAAATGAAGCGGGAGTTCTTAAGTTAAATCAAGAATAAAAAGATTATGATGAACTCACCGATGATGATAATGCTAAGCTCACTCAAAATGCAGAACCGATGTACACTCTAATATGTGGAATATCCGAAGAGATTTTCTCAAAAATGTTAGATTGTAATTCCGCAAAAGAGCTTTGGGATCGTTTGGAGTTTCTATATGGGATTGTCAAAAATAACGAAGAAAAAGAAAGCTTAATCCATGATGAATCTCATGACAATCCTAAACCAAAGCATGAGGTAGCAATCTATCCTAACTCTTTGTCACCTCCATATAATTATGATGATATTAGGCATATTTCAACCCTTCTAAATATTCTTGACTCTCAAATCCATTTGAATAACCTTATGTTGAAAAAGGGTAAAGTTGAGCAAAAGAATCGTTTTAATTGTTGTATTACTTTAGATGATATTTTGGGAAATACTAAAAACCCATGTTTTGAAAATATTTTCTCTTCAAATAAAAGTCAACATATTATGAAGAAAAATATAGAAGGTTTTGAAAAAGTGGATGAAACATTTTCCCTTACTCTTAAAACATTAGAAAATCATCCCTATTTAAATGTTACTCCATTTGATAAAAATGATCTTTCCAAAGAAAAATTATTTTTGAGTGAAAATTTGATTTTACAAAAGAACGAGAAAAATTCGTGTTCAAAACCTTCTCGTGATATTTCCATTCGAAAAAGAAGTACTTGTAATTATTGTGGTAAACCCGGTCATCGTGTTTCTACGTGTCATTACCACAAACAACTTGAATACGGGTCTTTAATACCTTCGTAGGAAAAACCAACATGGATCGTGAAAAGTACTAATCGTGTTCCCGGATCCACTCCACCTTGGATACCTTAGAAATATTTATTGTAGGTGTTGAGCGTCAAGAAATTGAAATGATATACAAAAGGACGCTCAAATCTCGTAAAAGAAAAATTCGATGATTTCTTTCTATATCTCGTTTTTTATTTGTGCTTTGTTATGTGTGTATGTGTTTTGTTTTATATGTGCTAATATCTTTTAGGTCTTAACCTTTTCATGCTTGAAAATGCTTGGTTTTTGTTTTGGGTCTTTTTGTATTTTTTAGAAAATATAGGGGTCTTTGTGAAATAAACTGGTTTTATTATTTTCGAGATTTCTACATTGTATTTTTTCAAAACAAAAGTTATTTTAGAAGTTTTAAAGCATTCCTAAACTATTGGGGAGCTTTCGGTTTGGTTTCGGGCACTTTTATAGAATCCTTATATCCATTTTTAAGCCAAATTTGCGAGGCCTAGGAAAGCTGAACGGGTACCCGGTGAGTAACGAGCGGGCGCCCGGTGGATGACTGCTGCAGAAAAGAAAAACGCGTATTAGTGTCTTGCTCTCTATTATTTCTCTAAAAATCCTTTCATTCTTCATCTCTTTTAACAAAAACGAAATCCTCTCTTAAAAAAACCCTCTCCTCTTCTCTTCAAATCCAACCCATCTCTTTCACCATGGCATCCAAAGGGAAGGCACAAATAGATTCATCCAAAGGGATGCCCATTAAGTAATCTCACCCAGGAACTAAAGGACCTATTTGATGACCCACCAAAGCAAAAATCTCTGAGGACATAACTGAAAAACGAGATAAAAGGAAGGAACCACAAACTTGTCAAAGTTACCCGAGAAACTGGTCAAAGTTGACACAAACTTGTCAACTAGCTATACTTGACCTAGTTATAATTATATAGTTAAAAGCAAAAATCCTTATGATTTTTTGGGTCACTGTAATTGCTCAAAAAGTTCATTACTAACAAGAAACCAACTACAGAGCAGGATCTCTAAACAGTTGTTTCTAACTCATCAATTAATCCCAGAAAAAAAAACTGCAATACAATATCTAACTAAATCCAGTTTCTAAAGCCTTAATTTTCAGTTTTGAGTCCAAAACTTTGAATCACAAACTAGCTCGTGCAAGAGAATACAATCTTTCTTTCTACCTTTAGCAACTTTATCTACAAAATATTAAAAACAAAATAATTTCTTCCTCCATAATTTCCAAATCATTCGACTTTAGAACAACCTTCATAAACTCGTAAACAAAGTAACTTATAGCAGCAGAAGGTAGTACCTATAACAAACAAAAACATATGATTTTAAATAAGCCGATTTTAATATATCATATACACCGTAAAAAACCGCTCCTGAAGGTGCCATACTTAGAATCGATGGTAATAAGCCCTTGTAAAGAGCAAAAAAACCTTCAGTTTGAATTAGGCATATGCGACTAGTTTTTTAACTTTTGATATGTTATGTTCGTATGTATATTTGGTTGTCGGATCTGAATGAGAGCATCAAGATTCAGGCTTACATTTTTATACATACAATACCAAATCTACACTGAATCGATGATAAATTAATTTTACAGATTGATCGAAATCCATTTGCTGCTCTTTAAAAAGCAAAAAATTTAGGTGTTTTACACGAAGTATATTATAAACCTGAATCTCATATCATTATAATTCCACACACAAAAATACTAGACTACTTCATTTGGTAAATAAGTCATAGAAAATGGACGCAAAATTTAACCGCTTCTATAATAATCTCAAGTTCAATACATTGCGAGTATCAAAATATCAAAACTAAAAAGTCTGCTAATCTAGCAGGAACAAAAGACAGTAATACCCCAAAAAATTATGACGAAAATAAACGGAAAATACATCACAAAAATTAAAAGTAACGAAGATTAAACGATGAATCCGAGTAAAAAGCAGATTTGCACAATCATCCTTCAACACAATTCTACTGCGTTACACCTAAAAAAAAAAAAAAACAAGAGAAAAATTACACATTGAAAATTAAGCACTAATCTGAATTAACACACACATATATATATATATATATATATAATTTGTGATTACCTGAGGAATTAGCGGACCCATCTAAGATCTTTTGAGCTTCATCTTGCAAGAATAAAGGATTTGCCTCGAGCATCTACACATCAAAAGGAGACACTCAGACAAGATAATTTTAATAATAAAGGGAGTTGACTTTGACTTTGACATTGACTTTTACCTGAAAAGCACTTGGTGATAACGTAACAGATTTAGCATCCTGGAACTGAAGCAGCATTGCATACAATACAAGGCCCATTTCTTCTTCCGTAACATAACAAGATTTGAAGATATTAATGTTCACACTTTCCATGTTTTGTGTATTCCCAATAGAACATACTATAGGAAAGTTACACGCATAGTTGAAAGACGATAGATTTGGTGCACATATTATAAAATTGCAATACCAAGGACAAATTTTTGACGTGAAAGCCCCTCTTGGATTCATTATTTCCAAGTTAGTTAACTGTGTAGCGCTTATTTTTAAACTCTTTAACGCGTGAAAGTAGCAATTTGAAATAGTCAAACACTTCAGATTCGGACAATCCGATATTAAATCCCTGTGATCTGTATTTATACTTTCGTATAGACTTACCCTACTAAGAAACAGCTCTTTCAAATTAACTGAACTAATCGTATCAGGTAAAACAATCTTTCCACCACTTAAACTTAGTACATTCAACGATTTTGAGGTAAACACTGTGTCTGGAATCTTGAACGGATCGGATTGAGCACAATTGAGTTCGAGAATTTTGACATTGTGTTGAAGTGCATGATCTATGAGAAAGCTTAAACTGTTGATATTAATGGGACTTTCGATATAGCAGCTAAGTGTGTGAATATCAGAAGTGTTGCGTAGGGTTAAAACCTCGTGAATGAACGTATCAAACCAATGATTATTGATAGGATGAACGAAGTTGAAATTTAAGCAAGATATGCCTTTCCATACATTTTTCCATCTTCTTGAAAGAACACATGTTTGAACACCGTTTTGAATATCCATGAATGAGAGTATGTGATGAAGAATTTCATCAGGTAAACTGCTCAATCTGCTCATTCTGTTCTTGTTCTTGTTCTTGTCTCTCTTCTTATCCATTACTCTTCCATACATTTCTAACTATAACCAAGTCGAAATTAACCCTGTATTTTTAACCAGATACAATCAATTCGGGTTAATTAATGATAAAAACTTTAAATCAATTAGATAATGATTGGAATAAAGCATAATAAATTTGTAAAAAAACAAGAAAACTTAATCATTTCGAGTAAAGCCATTACAATCGCTTTAAAAATAAAGTACCTCTTTTCAACGGCGTGGGTTAAAGGAGGAAGCGAGAGAGAGATGGAGCTCTAAAACCTTCTCGGCGGGGCAACATTCTTGCTATCTCGTGAATTATATAAGAACTGTTGCTTTAATGGCATGGAAGAGGTTTTGGCGGTTTATTATTTTTATTTATTTTGGTGTAGTTCTGTTTTGGCGGTTCAAGAGATGCTTAAATGGTTAGAGCTCGTGGTTGTATGGAGAATTACTTTTCCTTTTTAAGTCCGAAAAAATTTAATGCAATAGTTTGAATTCAACTTTTTAGAAGAAATGAAGAAAATAATAAATTTTCATGTTTGACCAAAAAAAATAATAATAAAGATAAAACATTAATCTTTTGTTTGGATTAGATTTAAAAAAAATTAATTTAGTTAATTATATTTTCTTTTTTGATTCTTTATACTATATTTATATATACAATTATAAAAGAAGATAGATATTAAATATTAATCAATTATTTTACTTGTTTAGATACATTTTTTAATAATAGTAAAAAATTAAAAAAAATTAAAAAATTATTTGAATTTCTTTAATAATATATATTTTTTTAATTCTTCTATTTTGAAATAAAATTGATATTTATAATATCTAAAATATCTTTAAATATATCAATATAGTAAATTAATAAGATCTCATTAAAGGATATAAAATAAATATGTACTTAATATTGTCAATATCTTTTTTTCTTTCTCTTCTTTTAATATTTTTAACAATTAAAAAAAATCGTTTTCTTTTCCGTTTATCATTTTTAATATTCTTTTACTTTCCTTTTCTTCATACAATCTAAATAATACATTAATAATGCAAGTAATTATCCTTCTATATTAAAATTATTTTGAAATATCCTAACTAATTTTTTATTTTAATATGGTAACTATAAATGTTATTTTTTTATTATTCTTTATCACCTTCTAGTAATATCTTTACATGACCAATGAATTAATTTTTCTATCCTGATTAATCTTTCTCTATTTTCTATTGAAAGAAATCAAATCATATATATGGAAGAATAATAAAAAAGTGACCTGAAAATGAGTGACGTCTATCATTACTTTTTTAATATATATATACTTAACATAACATATAAAAAAGATATAAAATTATTATTTTAATTCCTTTACTAATGTAAATTCAAACAAGAGAATTCCTATTCAATTAATTATTATTATTTTTATAATTCAAACACGATTATTAATTTTTTTTTTTTCATTTATTTATGTTTGGATTCAAAATTATTAAGGAAAGAAAATAAATATTGATACTTAATCAATCTTTTTATTTTATTTAGTTAATAATATTAAAGGAATCATAATAATTAAAGAATTATTTGAATTTTTTTAATATATATACATATATATTTATTTTAATCCTTTTATTTTGGGGTCAAGGGGATAAAAGGAAGGGTTTATACATTAAAAAAATTAAAATATCCTTAAATAAATTTACAAATTTGATTAAAGAATATAAAATAAATATGTATTTAATATTATCAATATCTTTCTTTTCCTACTTTATTCAATCAAAAAAAGTAATATAATTATATATTTTTCTTTACTTTATTATTTTTCAACAATTCAAACAAAAAGTCATTTTTTTTCTTTTCCTTTATTATTTTTTCTTTACATTCCTTTACAATCCTGTCTTTCATACAATCCAAACAATACATTACTATTTTTATATTCATATCATTTCCTTTCTTTTTAAAAATGTAAATCCAAACTATGCATAACTTATAGAGAAAATCACTTGTAATCCTAGATAATGTTAGCCAATCTCATAATTATCATTCTTAATAAGTTTTTGCTAAATGGGGATATGATAAAAACAATTTATTTATCCTTATCAAAATGTTAATATTTTTTTCATCCAATATTGAATGGTCAAATATAATTACCAGTCAATCATGTTATGACACCTAATTCATATTTTAAATCCAAAAAAAAACTAATTATAATAAGAAACATTTGTATTAAAAAATAAAATAAGAGTACTAGTAAGTTAACAGATACCTGCTCGCTTACCAAGACTTACCAAAATCCTAGTCCTATTTTTTTTTTTTTTTTCGAGTCTCCTCCCTGAACATGGGTAACCTAGTTCTGATTAAGTGGGAGTATGCATGAGGAGGCGTGTATATTTCCTATGGGATTAGTCGTGGTGCGCGTAAGCTGGCCCGGACACCCATACATCGAAAAAAAAAAAAAAAAAAAAAAAATCCTAGTCCTATTGTTAATAGGGAACGATGACCAGTTTCTGTCAGTGAATTACATCTGAAGTTCGTAGCAAGAAAAACCTACCGCTACATTAATATTCTTAGAAACGTGTCTAATAGAGATATAGGGTTTATAACGAACACACTCTGTAATTCTAGGCATAAGAGGTCTAGCTCCCTAGTTTAATTCATATGCCGAGACCAGGCGTTGGGGAATACCATGGTAATTGTGTGAATCATAAACGACATATTACAGAAGCGATTTGCCGCAACACATACTTTAAGAATTATTGTCACCCCCCCCATATAGGTTCATTATTCCAAAGAGCTTCTTGACCTTTGTCGCCCCCGTTGATAAAATAAAGTAACAATAACTGGGGAACCGACTCTGCAAAGTATGGATCAAAGGAAAGTAGGAGTGATAAGTAGTGTTATCGTTTTCCACATGGATTAATTGTGATTAAAGCTTTTCAAACTAGCGCAAATGTGTGAAGTTTGTGATTGAAATAACAGAATACTAAAGAATAAAAAGGAAAAATATTTTTTTGGTTTTGAATTGATTAACAACTAATGACAAGATAAATGCAAACAAGATTAAACTAGGAATAATGATGATTAAGCTATAAATAAATATGATTAAGCTAGACATAAAGATGATTAAGCTAGAAATAAAGATGAACGGTAATTAACTAAGTAAAAGGTATGAACTATATGAGATGAGTGCTTGAGGATGTTGCTAGTAAATTTGTACCGCTAATGACATTGTTATTGATAAGGGTGAGTGGTTTTGTTGTTCACATTAATCGGGATTCAAGTGCATCTAAGTCCCTGTCCGGGTAATCTTAGTTGTTTACCTTAATCACCTCTTGGTTTTCGGGTTGGATTAGCTCCCCTAACTCTATTGACTACCTAGCGTGCAAGAACCCACCGTTTCAAGGCACTAGGCGCTTGTATATTAGTTCTGTAATTAAGGCCCCCCGTCAAGATGTTTGCCTAATTACGACAACTCTTGCTACTTGGCAGAACAAATGAGTAATTACAATATATACACAAATAATGAAAATATAAATTAAAACTCAACTCAATTAAATATCAATAGATAGCCCAAATGCAATAACACAATCAAAAAGCTAAACACAATGTCTTACAAAAGTATCCTTAAGCAGTTAAAGTTTAGCTCATAATCAAATTAGAACTAAATAAAGGAAAATTAATTAAAAATAAGAACAGATTCGTGTTTAAAACTAAAAAATAGATAGAGTTATTTTTATGATGAGAAGAGATGGTGAATGAGGTAGAATGACTAGGTTCATAGTCAAACCTTTGTTTTTCCTCTTCCCTTTTTTTATCTTAGTTTGGATAATGTTGTGTGCTAGGGGTGGAAATTTGATCCGGAATTTCTGATTTCCGATTTTTCCGATCCGAAAATTCCGATTTAAGAATAAATTGTTTCCGAAAAAATCACATCGAATTTGAAACTACATATAAATTACCAAAAATTTTAGTTTTCCGATCTGATTTTTGTTTTCCAATTTGTATTTTCAATTTTTTTCCTCGATTTTATATTCCGAATATTAAATAAATAATAAATTTTAAGAAAAAAAAAAGTATACAACCGAAAATGTAAAATTTTAGAACAAAAAATGAAAAGAAAAAGTAAACGTTGAAAAGCAATAAAACATTTTTTGTATGTTAAAAAAAAACAATTAAACATGATAAAATCTAAAACCCTTCCCTTCATACTCACCTTGGAAACAAAAACAAATCTCTTCACATCTTCCTTGCCACCAAGACGACTGCAGTGAGCAATTTGGTTGTATCTAGGGCTGCAAACAAGCCGAGCCTAGCCGAATACTAGATGTACAGTCTTGGTTTGTTTAATTTCTCGAGCCGAGCTCAAATTTACACGAGCCGGACCGAGCCGAGCTCAAATTTAAACGAACCGAGCCCGAGCTTCCAATCATCCAAATCAGAAATGTTAGAACTTGTTTGTTCAACTTATTGAACAATCTTTTTTAAAGTCGAGCACGAGTTGCTCATGAACAATTTGTTTTTTATGGTTGAAATGGGACTTTCATGAGTGTGTGGTATGAAAATATGAAACATAACACTAATGAAAAATAAATGTCTAAAGAAATTAAAAATATCCAATTAGATATTGAAGGTTTGATAATATATTTATAAGTAGATAATTTATTTTTATTTATAATTCATAATTTTAAACGAGCTCACGAGCCGAGCTCGAGCAGGCTCGTTTACGTATCGAGCTTAAAATGGAGCTTAAGCTTGAGCTTGTTTACATTCGAGCCGATCTCGAACGAGCTTTTCTCCGAGCCGAGCTCGAGCTGCTCGCGAGCGGCTTGGTTCATTTGCAGCCCTAGTTGTATCCATTTGGCGCAAAATGGCGCAACCTGTGGAGATGTCTACCATAACAAAAAAAATAATTGAACAAAAAAAAACCATAACAAAAACAAAAAATCACTTTTTCCGAATCAAAAGTTTTAAAAATTTGCCGAAATTCAGATAAATTTTGAAATTCTGAATTTGGAATTTTTTTCCAGTTCCGAAATTTTGGATCGGAATTAAAATGGGAAGAATCTTTTACAAAAAAAAAATTAAAAACCTTTATTCCAACCGTTCCTTCCAATTTCCAACCCTTGCGTGCTAATATGGGGCTGGAAAATAAGCTTATATAGCTTCTAAAAACGTTGGGCCCTATTTAGTTTTAGAAAATTAGGTTTAGAAGGAGCCCAATCCGTTTTACTTAACCAAATTTCTGGTGACATTTTGGGAGCCTAAGGCAAACTTTAAACAGTGGGCCCCTCAAAAAACCTTATGTAGTATTATATAGGATAACTTTTTTTTACTTAACTTAATTAAACAATGTTTTTAAAAATAAAAAAGACAGACTAGAATTTTTGTTTTAAGTTGCGTCAAAATTGGGTCTTTTTTTAATAAAAAAAATATATTATGTATGAATTTTTGTTTTAAGTTGGGGCAAAACTGGCCTTTTTTAAATATGAAAAACTATATTATATATGAAAAAAATTAAGGGGCCTAAAAGTTGTAAGAATTTGGGGGCCAAGACCATGGCCTCAACTCAAAACCGGCCCTGGGTACAACTGGCATAACTTTTTCATCTTAAATCCGAATTGACTTCCGTCACTTTCCAAACGACCCTAACTTCAAGATCTTTCTAAGTAAAAAGGAACTAGATCCATATCTCTCACCAAAAATTTGTAGTGACTGAAACACTAAGGCGCACGATTTCTTTGGTAAATGCTTCAACTTCTCAAAGTGGCTCTAAGCTTAATTTTCGCTTTGACTTGGGGGTTTTCTTGACTCTTTGCCTTCTTCTCCTCATCTTGGACCCTTGTATAAAGCATATACTTAAAAGGTACACACTTAACACACAATCAAAGCACATAATCTCTATAAACAATAATATATCCAAAACAAGGTGTAAAAGTGCAATATGGCAAAAAAACATGGAAAAATTCCTCACTTAGGTCCAATAAACTCCCAAAATAATACTTCGTGAATGTCTTAATCCATCACAAAAATAGAGACATCAAGACCTTCAACTCAAGGTTTTGTCGTCCCGACAAAATAAAAAGAAAAGAAAAGAAAAGGAGTTTAGAAGGGTCTAAGTAAAATAAGCTCAAGGAAGGAGAAAGAGTGAAAAGCTCTAATATAACATAGTTTACAAACGAAATCAAGTATACACCTTAAATAAATAATCTACACATGTTGATTTCAAGATCTGATTAGAGTCGCAATGCACGAAGATAGGTCGTCTTAGTTCTCAATGGTGGCTATAGGGTGTTCCTAGATCCTCACTAGTTTCTAAGGTAGCTGATGTCTCCCTAATTGTTCTTATTTTAGACCCTTGGGAGACATCATTTTTTATGTTTAATTGAATATTTTGATAGACTTTTAGGCTAAATATGCAATAATCCGAATTTCCTCTTTTAATTTTAGTATTTTTAATTTATTAAACTTTTGCGCGTACTCTTGTGTATTTTAGTGAAAAGTTTGTAGGTTTTGAATATTAGCTAGGAGAGGAATCCGAGAAGAAAGTCAAAGATCGTGATATGGAGTCAAAGCTTGAAGATAAATTCCGAAAAGAATTATATTTTGAAGCTGCAAATCTGGAAAACAGGCCAAAGATTGCTGGTTTCGAGGCACTTACGAGTTGATTTAGCCGCTGACCTTTGAAGAGATTATGTTCCTTATCGAGTTACGGAAATTTAGCAAGTGATTTGAGGTCAATCGGAGTCATAACGAATCAGTTAGAGCTGTTTTAGTGGAGGTGGTGAAGCAGTTACGGGATTTTGGGCTTAGAAAATGGACTTGGGCTTTTAATTTTTAACTTAAACCTTAAGACAAAGCCTAATCCGTTTTGGAGCTTATAAAAGGAGCTTTTGACTTCTATTTTTAAGATAACTCATTATTCAGAAAGAAAAGCATCAGAGAGAAGTCAACGAAGGAAGTAGAAGAAAGCTGAAGAGCTGGAGAGGGTCTATATCTCCATTCACAGCCGAATCTAATTACAGAAATTAGGTTTTTCTTATTTTTATTTCTGTAAAACAATACGAGTCTTATTTCTTTTAATTTAGTTTTAATTTCCATTAGCATGAGCTGATTTCTCTTAGTACTTGAGAACGCATAATGGGTGAATCCCTATTCTATTGATTTTCATATGTTTGAATTTGGGTTTTAATTAATTAAATCGAATTGGGTCTTTTATATTTTTCTGTAATTTGTGATTATTTACTGTTCTTAGAGTCGCGAACTAATAACAGGTTTTAGCATCTAGGCTATTCCACATAGTGGCGTGTGGATCATCTTGACGGGGGGTTTAGGTGCATAATCAATTACAGAATATAAAATAGAAACTATTTGACTTTGACGAGCGTAGTTAATTTTATGGCCAATGAGGAAATTTTAGCTTAATCATTCGAAGGTGGATCATAATCACCCTGACGGGGTTTGTGACACCCTAGAATAGCTTTGTAGTCCACCCTGACGGGGGTACAAAGATTCCCGAATCTCGACCAATGTTAATTGACCAATTTGACCCTTAAACAACATATTATATGAAATAGAGTTAGGAGGATCCCTTGCGTCTCTCAAGTACTTCCTTCCATTTCTTGCGTCTAGCTATTTATTCCTTGCGTCTTGTTATTTATTTGCATTTTTACATTAGTCTTTCATACTTAGGATTTGTAAAACCAACCAACCAATTATTCAAATCATTTAGTTGCTTTCATAAGTGCAATCATTCATTAATTGATAAGTATTGTAGTTAACCATACCGTCCCTGCGAACCATCCTGTTTATCACTATTATTACTTGGGACAAACCGTACACTTGCGTTTGTGGTTCTCCTTACTTATTACATTATTTTTAGAACACACAAAGGACCACCAAGTTTTTGGCGCCGCTGCCGGGGACGGTAGCGTGTGACCACGGTGTTTATCCTTTAGTGATTAGTTGCATTTATTTTTATTTTTGTCAGTTTTTCGCTTTTTGTTTGTTCATCTTTTTCAGGTTTTTAGGTTTGGTGTATGCGAAGGAGACTCTTTAAGGATCTAGAGCCATCACCTCCGATCCTTAATAATCCAGAATCATTAATCAGATTGCTAACAAGAGAAGGAAAGAACAAGAAGCTAGAGAAGTAGAAGAACTAGCGAACAGAATGGAAAACATTAATCTTCATAACCAAGAGAACCCAGGAGTTCAGCTAAACGGAAACGGTCAACCACTAGTGCCTCCAGGAATTCCTAACCTTCCGGTTCCACCTGTCATTCCTAATCCTCCAATTCAAGTTCAAATAGCCGACCCATGGTTTCTTACCGGTCCAGTACAAGAACCATTCCTTGCCCCTCCTCTTGGGATTGGCCTAGCTGATATCGATGTTCTGAGATTCCGTCCAGATTCGGGTATGCTAGCTCAATTTCAGAATTTCGGAAACTTTCATGGCAAGCCCGGAGAAGACCCACTTCGCCCGGTACAAAAATTTAAGCAGATTTGCGATTCATACATCACGCAAGGGGTAGCGAGGGAGCAAATGTATTTTGCTACATTCAGATTTTTCTTAATAGATGGAGCGAGTGATTGGCATGATTCGCAAGAACCAGGGAAGATTACGAATTGGGAACAGTTACAGGCTGCGTTTTTCGATAGGTATTATCCGTCCAACATGAGGTTAGATGCTCAACTTGAGTTAACACATTTCAAACAAGAATATGATGAAGCGTTGGGTAGAAGTTGGTCGAGATTTCAGAAATGTTTACGAAGAGTCCCCAATCATGACCTTTCAGAACAACAGCAATTGAAAATTTTATATAATGGTCTTGAAGGGAGCTCACGCAAAGATTTAGATTTGTTATGTAGTGGTGCGTTTTTACGAGTTCAACCTGCGTATGCAAGAATTATTTTGGATAGAACAGTTGATAATGAAGTGGGATGGAATACAGTAAGAACACCAGTTAAAGGAGTTAATAATATCAACATCGAAGAGAAGTTCAACTCCTTAGAGAACAAGATACAAACCACATTAGAACAACAGTTGAGACAACTTACACTAGCCGTGAAAGAGGGTTTTTCGAATAAAAGAGTTGAGGTAAAGGTTGCGCAAGAAGTGTATGGATGTGAGTATTGTGGTGTGAATGATCATGATTGGGAGAATTGTCAGAATAATCAAGAGTCCGTGATGTTTGTCTCCAACAGAGGAAACTTTAATTTAAGTGGTAATGGATATCAGCCTAACAGAAACCATCCTGGGTTTCAATATTCCAATACTAATGGGGCAGCCAATCATACATACGCATATCAGCCGCCTTCCCAAGTTAACAACTTCAATCCAAGACCACATAATAATTATCAAGGAGGACAGAATCAAGGAAATTATGTTCAGAGACAAGCTCCTCAAGAAAGTTATAACTACACCATGAACCAAAAAACCTTACCCGCTCAACCACAAGAAGGTACAATTAGCCTTCAGAAAACCATTGAAAACTTAATTGCTCTCCAGACGCAAGCTATTCAGAATCAACAAGCGTCTTACGCAAATATTAAGCTATTAGAGAACCAGCTTGCTCAAATCACAAAACAACTTAATCAGCGTCCACAAGGGCAACTCCCTAGTGACACAGAAAATCCAAGACAACATGAAGATTGCAAAGCTGTTACTCTCAGAAGTGGTAAGAACCTCCCTCCACCTCCTTTTCCAGTAATGAAAGAGAAAGAAGTTCCAAGAAAAGAAAAGGATGTGATTGAGAAAGAGAAAGATGTTGAGGTTGAAGAAATAGAGAGGCCGATTGAGGTTCCAAAGAAGAAAGATGATGTTATAAGTAATCGCCCTCCTCCACCATTTTAATATCGAGTCCAGAAAAAGGGTGATTTGGCCGATTATCAAAAGTTATTCAATAGAGTGAGAGGCCTTAGTATTAACATTCCGTTGTTAGAATCCATCCGAGATATTCCTAAATGCACGAAGTTTTTGAAAAGAGCTCTCTCTAATAAAAGGTCATACTGTGAGAATGAGATGATTGGTCTTCCTGAAGAATGTAGTGCTATTTTTCAAAGTAAATTACCTCCAAAGTTACTTGATCCGGGGAGTTTCACAATTCCGATATCAATTGGAGAAGAATAGAAAGGTAAAGCACTATGTGATTTGGGTGCGAGCATCAATCTTATGCCCAAATCGATCTTTGATAAACTGAAAATTGGAGAAGCAAGACCTACTTCTATGGTCTTGCAAATGGCGGATCGATCTCTTGCACATCCGGAAGGCCGAATTGAAGATGTCCTCGTTAAGGCAGGTACGTTAGTATTTCCCGTTGATTTTGTTATTCTTGAATACGACGCGGATAGGAATGTCCCCATTATTTTGGGAAGACCATTCCTAGCTACGGGGCGTACATTGATTGATGTAGAAAACGGTGAATTGACAATGAGAATCCAAGACGAGGAGGTCAAATTTAATGTGTTCCGAGCTATGAAGTTTCCGGATTCTCAAGAAGATTGCTTTCGAATGGATGTAGTTGAGCATGCCAGACAAGAGGTATATAATGAATTTACTTATGATGATATCTTACAGGCAGCTTTAACTATTGATGCACCTGAGTTCATGGAAGAGCTTGCCGAAACAGTGGCAGCTCTTAATTCTGAGAATCCTAAGTATAAGCGTCTTGCCTATGAACCTGTGAGAGAACCGGGGGAGATTGTCCCTAAAAAGAAGCCTTCAATCGAATCTCCTCCCGAGCTGGAAGAAAAGCCATTACCAGCAGACTTGAGGTATGCGTATTTAGGTACTAATGAAACTCTACCTGTTATTGTTTCAGCAAATTTAACAGGTCCTCAAGAAGATAAACGGTTACGTGTGTTAAGAGACAACAAAGAGGCGATAGGTTGGACAATTGCTGACATCAAAGGCATTAGTCCCTCCTATTGTCAACACAAAATCATACTTGAAGATGATAACGCACGCTCAGTTGAAGGTCAAAGGAGATTAATGCCCACTATGAAGGAGGTAGTGAAGAAGGAAGTTATCAAGCTGTTAGACGCGGGGATTATTTATCCCATCTCGAGTAGTGAATGGGTGAGTCCTGTTCAATGTGTTCCAAAGAAAGGAGGAATTACAACTGTTCTAAATGCTCAGAATGAAGCCATTCCTTCGAGAACGGTTGTTGGATGGAGAGTTTGTATGGATTACCGGAAAGTGAACAAGGCCACCAGGAAAGATCACTTCCCCTTGCCCTTCATTGATCAGATGTTAGATAAATTGGCTGGTAGAGAATACTATTGTTTCTTAGATGGCTATTCTGGATATAATCAGATCTATGTGGCTCCAGAAGATCAACATAAAACAACATTTACATGTCCCTTTGGTACTTTTGCATATCGCATAATGCCATTTGGGTTGTGCAATGCACCTGCTACCTTTCAGAGATGTATGATGGCTATCTTCTGGGATATGATTGATAATTTCCTTGAAGTTTTTATGGATGATTTCTCCGTGTTTGGTGATGATTTTGATAAATGTTTACATAACTTGGAGAAAGTGTTAATCATATGCAAGGAAACAGATTTGGTCTTAAACTGGGAGAAGTGTCATTTCATGGTTCGCGAAGGTATAGTTATGGGTCACAAGGTTTCAAGTGTTGGGTTAGAGGTTGATAGAGCGAAGATAGAGGTAATTAAAACTCTTCCCCCTCCTATTTCTGTAAAAGGGGTAAGAAGTTTTCTCGGCCATGCTGGCTTTTATAGGCGTTTCATTAAAGACTTTTCTAAGATTGCTAAACCGCTATGCAACTTACTTGAGAAGGACTCCAAATTCCTTTTTGATGAAGCCTGCTTAGCGGCTTTCCAAGCAATCAAAGAAAAGCTTATTTCTGCTCCTATAGTATTACCTCCAGATTGGAGTTTGCCTTTTGAAGTTATGTGTGATGCTAGTGATTTGTGTATGGGAGCTGTATTGGGACAAAGAAAAGATAAGATATTTCATTCGATTTATTATGCTAGTAAAACTTTCAATGGTGCTCAAGTTAATTATACGGTTACAGAGAAAGAATTGCTAGCAGTTGTGTATTCATTCGATAAGTTTCACTCTTATCTTCTTGGAGCGAAAGTTATTGTTTATACAAACCATTCAACGATTAGATATCTTATGGAGAAGAAAGATGCTAAACCGAGGTTAATCAAATGGGTTTTATTGCTTCACGAATTCAATTTAGAGATGAAGGATAGAAAGGGTTGTGAGAATCAGGTTGCAGATCATCTATCGCGTCTTGAAGGTTCAGAAACAAATGGTCGAGCTGAAGTAGTTAGAGAAGAATTTCCTGACGAGAGTTTATTTGCTGTTCGTGATTATGAAGCTCCTTGGTATGCAGATATTGCGAATTTAATTGTAAGTGGTTCTTTTCCTGAAGGATCCACTTATCAAGACAGAAAAAGGTTAGCTCATCGTGCTAGACAGTTCTTTTGGGAGGATCCTTTCCTCTACAAAGTATATGTCGACCAAATGGTAAGAAGATGTGTAGCCAAGGAAGAAACAGATGCAATTATAGCTGGGTGTCATGATTCACTCTACGGAGGACACTTCAAGGGGGATAGAACTGCTGCTAAGGTATTCCAATCCGGTTTTTATTGGCCTACACTTGTAAAAGATTGTCATACCTATGTGAAGAAATGTGAGAGATGTCAGTTTATCGGAAACATATCCAAGAGGGATGAAATGCCACGTAATAATGTGTTGGAAGTTGAAATATTCGATGTTTGGGGTATAGATTTTATGGGTCCGTTCGTTCCTTCAAATGGTAACCTCTACGTCTTATTAGCCGTTGATTACGTGTCTAAATAGGTAGAAGATGTGGCTTTACCAACCAATGATTCACGAGTGGTGATTAAGTTCTTAAAATCACATATCTTCACTAGACATGGTACACCTAGAGTGATTATTAGCGATGGAGGATCTCATTTCGTTAATAAGTATTTGAAGACTGTTCTAGAGAAGTATGGAGTGAGACACCGTGTATCTACTACATATCATCCACAATCCAATGGTCAAGCTGAAGTTTCGAATCGTGAAGTAAAATCCATCCTAGAGAAGACTGTTGGTCCTACAAGAAAAGATTGGTCAATGAAGTTAGATGACGTGTTGTGGGCCTATCGTACTGCGTTCAAAACTCCGGTGGGTGCACCTCCGTATCGTATGGTCTATGGTAAGGCTTGTCACTTACCTCTTGAGCTTGAAATGGGTGCCTATTGGGCAATTGCGCAGTTAAACTTAGATCCTACCTTAGCCGGAGAGAATCGTATGATGAAGCTTAACGAACTTGACGAATTCCGATTGAATGCCTATGAAAATGCTAAACTCTACAAAGAAAACACTAAGAAATGGCATTACAATCGGATTCGTGTGAAGAACTTTGAAGTTGGTCAAAAAGTATTGAAGTATAACTCAAAGTTCAGCAATTATCCGGGTAAGTTAAGGTCTAAGTGGTCGGGTCCATATATTGTGACCAAAGTTACACCTCATGGGGCGATAGAAATAGAATATCCACTCGAGAACCGCACCTTCATGGTGAACGGTCATCGTTTAAAGATATACCATGGAGGTAAAGAGACCAACCGCTTGGAAGATCCACATCCGGGGAGGTCATGTATCTCTTCTATGCTCCTTAGAAGCGTGAGGTAACCCGTCGAGCTTAACGACGTTAAACAAAAGCCAATTCATTGTATATTAGTTTGAGTTTTTAATTTACGTAGTGTAAACTATTTTGATTTTCATAAATTTAGTGTTTATTAGTAAGAAATGAGGAAGGGTAGTTGTTTTTGATGATTTCAGGGGTAAAAAGGTCGTGAGTTTGGGGTCGAAAGGGCGAAAATAGAAGAAAAATAGGTGGTGTTCCAGGGGAAAAACCGGGAACCCGGTTGCGACGCTGTAACCCACCCATGAATACGCAATAGGTGGCGTCTTGGTTCGCGAAGTCGACGCAAATCGGGGCCCTGGTTTCTCACAAACCGGGTACCCGGTTTCGAGAGATGGAAATTTCAAAAGTTCTGATCCAGCGTTTTGGGGACCCGCCCTTTGCTGCGTGTCCACTCGCGCCATCGACGAAAACCGGGAACCCGCACTCGAATCGCAAAACCTGAGACAAGTTGTTTTTAGAGCTTGAGTTTGGGGTGGTGGGTTTCATGATTAGGTAACATTGGGATTTGGAAATTGTAATTGTGATATTATTGATGATGAAAAAGTATTATTGTAACCCTTTGTCAGGGTAATAGTGAATGAAAAAGAAGCTACGAGCTCAAGTTATGAATAGGCATAATTATGAAAAAAAATAGCGTGATATCTCGAACATCAAAAAAAGAGTCATAGCTATACAAAAGAAAAAATTGATATGAAAAGAATATATATATTCAGACCGGCAAAGTGGAATTTGTATATCCTCATGAAAAAGGTTTTATTTTGGAATAATTGGGGATGCACATCAAAAGCATCAAAAATTGGGTTGAGTGAGAACATCTTCGAGTGAAAACTCAAGCTTTAGGGCGATTCGTTGATGGAATGTGAGGAGAGAGCCAAAAGCTCACTTTTCATTATCCAAATATACCACACCGTCCCTAAGCCCCGTTATAACCAAAGACCTTAGGATTTCTAACTACTTGGTGGAGAAGCAATTGAGCTATTAGGTAGTAGGTAAGTGGACCATTGGATTCTATATTAGGACCTATGAAAAACCTATAGCCATTAGCACGAACGGAGTTATCAACCTCTCCTTCCGGCATTGCGAAATTAATCTTGAATTGAATATATGGATTGTTGATTATGTGTACATTAAGCATACTTGTTCATTATTTCTTGAGCATTACTACATGAGACTTTTTAGATACTGGTGTGGCCTAAGGTGTGATAAAAATACGATATAATTTAGATGCAAATAAACACCCTAAGCTAACACGGTACTGCAAGTATTACAGATCGTATGCAAGTTTTAGTTAAATAATTAAGATTCGTTCCTCAGGGACTGACGAAAGTTAGAGAGAACTTATGCAAATTATCAAGTGCAAATATGAAAGATAGAAAAGATAATACGCAAGAGAAAGAAAGAAAAATAGATTTTTATTTTGTTTTTAAATAAAGAAAACTAAACTAATAATTTAAAAGACAGAAAGTTAAATAACAGAAAAGAAAAGAAGATAGTATGAAAGTTAGCTTGAGTAAATAGCATGCAATCCCCACTAGTTTTGCCGTTCTAAACATGTAAGGGTGAATTATGTAGTATTTCAATAATCGGTTCCAATTCGCTATCGGTAGTTTCAAATAGGATTTACCTGTGTCAATAAGGCTTCCTAAGCAAACTTTTCCTGTAATTGGTAAATAGTCACAAGAACTAAACCATAGTGATTATCTAGTTAGGTTGGGTTGTCAGATCAAACCTTGTACTAGACGTTATGTGCTAAACATGTAATTAAACACCGTTGTCAATGGTGACTTAACTACTAGATGGTAATTCTATATGGCCTAGGTTCCACAAGAACACAGAATATAAATCCAAACATATAAACAATGAATAAAAACTATAATTCAATTTAAAACATAGAATTCCCAAATTAGATAGATGTCAATCAAAACTAGGGTTCATACATATATGCTAAAACTCAAGCTAAAAAGAATTAATTCATACTAAGAAGAGGAGAAAAAAGAATTACAAAATAAGAGGTTGAAGAAGACATGTGGTGTTCTGCTCCTTCCAGACTTCTTCTCTTGTGTTGCGGCTTCCTCTTGGCCTTAAGGTCTGGCCAAGGATGATTTAAGAGTGTTAAGAGGCTGTATTTATAGTGTATAGGTTGACCTAATTCGTTTCTTGGAGGAAAGGCCAAGTAATAGACTCCAAGCCCAACTCAAATTCGTAAGGAAATAAAGATAAACACTGCTAGACCGTTTTGGGCATATCTTCTTCGTTATTGGTCGGTTTGAGCTCCATAATATACCAAAATAATCGTCACAGAATTATCTATGTCCCTGTGAAAGGAATCTTCCAAAATCGGCTTCGTTGTAGGAGTAATCATCACTTCTTTAGGCGTGTGCTGCAGACATTCAGATTTAGGCAGCTTTTCCTTTTCCTAATTAAACTCTGTTTCCTTCTATCTCCAATTACCATGCATATCTCTTTCCATATCTTGTAGTCTTTGACTTGGACTCTAATTAATATCCATAATTATCTTTAAAGCTTCACACTAAATAAACAATTAAACCCAATATGCTCTAAAAACATTATATTACTAAATCAAGACTCAAAATAGGAAAGTGCACTAAACTAAGCTCAATTCAACCTATAAACTAATAAATAAGCCTAAAATGATGTCTCAAAATTATATTATATTATATTATCACAAATGAGGAGACATCAAGACCCCCAACTCAAAGTTGTATCGTCCCGATACAATAAAAGTAAAGAACAATAGGGTAGTCATATAAACAAGAAGAAGAAGTATGAGGAGAATAAGAACAAAACACAATGAATGATCCTAGAGCAAAATATCTAAAAAGTCTCATGTAGTAATGCTCAAGAAATAATGCACAAATATGCTTAATATACATGTAATCAACAATCCATAAATTCAAGTCCAGATTAATTTCGCAATGCCAGAAGGAGAGGATGATAACTTAGTTCATGTTAATGGCTATAGGTTGTTCATAGGTCCTAAATAGCATCCAATGGTCCACTTACCTACTACCTAATAGCTCAATTGTTTCTCCACCAAGCAGTTAGAAATCCTAAGGTCTTGGGTTATAATTTGGCTTAGGGACGGTATGATATATTTGGATAATGAAAAGTGAGCTTTTGGCTCTCTCCTCACTAGCCATCAACGAATCGCCCTAGAGCTTGAGTTTTCACTCGAAGATGTTCTCACTCAACTCATTTTATTGATGCTTTTGATTTGCATCCCCAATAATCCCAATTAAAACCCTTGATGATATACAAATCCACTTTGCCGGTCTGAATATATATTTTCTTTTCATATCAATTTTTCTTTTGTATAGCTATGATTCTCTTTTTTATGTTGAGATATCACACTATTTTTTCATATATATATTCTTTCTTTTTATGCCCTTGTTGGCAAATTTAGCTCGTAGCTTCTTTTTCATTCACTATTACCCCGGCAAAGGGTTACAATAATAACAATTTCATCATCAATAAAATCACAAATATAATACCCAAACCCAATGTTCCCAAATGATGAAACCCACCACCCCAAACTCAAGCTCTAAAACGAGTTGTCTCAGGTTTTGCGATTCGAGTGCGGGTCATATAGATAAGTCCTACAAACTAAGGGTATGGATTATAATGTGTTTCAATAAAAAGGCTTTAGAAAGGCTCAAAGGGGTTAAGACGGATAAATAACAATAATCAAATAAAAGGGTGAGAAAGTATAAAAGGTTTCAAGTGTTTTAATCATGAAAGAACTGCCTTATTCATTTTTCTAACTACCGGATTTTGTTACTTTTTCACTAATAGTTCATAGATAAGCGGGTTTTCAACTAATTTCAAACCTCACGTTCTACACACCAAATAATTTCCCTAAGTTTCAACGTGACTTCATTTCTATCTTTTATTTCTAGTTTTCATACATGTATCTAAACAAACTTATGACATCTTTCAAAAACATACTACTTACTATCATTGACCTAATAAAATCATGCTCAAATAGGTACATTTAACATATTCTATGCCTAATTCAACCCAAAAAAATTTTAAATTTTATGAAAAAACAAAAAGGAAGATGAGGACAACGAATCCCCACCCCCAACTAAAAAATGAGTCTTGTCCCCACGACTCGAAAAAGAGTCAATAAAGAAATAAAATTTAAAATTAGCATACATATTGCACATAAAGAAATGGTAGGGAAGAAAGAAAACATACTCTTCGAGGCTATCACCTCGCCTTATCGATACTCGGATTAAATCTAATGTATCTTCTTCACCCAACTTCTTATTCGCTTTTCGTTCAGGACACGTGATCATAATAGGATATTGCATTAAATAACTACATGGGAGAGATCGAAAATTCGTATCACCTCCTCATAGATCAACTGTGCCACATCTTCCTCTTCTCCTCACAAACTACAATTCAAACAACCCAAGCATTCCAAATCTCCATGAACCCAAGCATTCCAAACTTTGAGTTGGGGGTCTTGATGTATCCCTGTTTGTGATGATTTATTAGTAGTTGGAGACATCATTTTAGGTGTATTTATTAAAGTGTAGGTGGAATTTCTCATGATTTAGTACACTTTCCTATTTTGGGTCTTGAATTGATTATTTATTATTTTTAGAGCATATTGGGTTTAATTATTTATTTAGTGTGAAGCTTTAAAGATATATGGTGATTAATTAGAATCCAAGTTGGTTCAAAGAGCTATAGGAAAGAAGATAAACATGGAAATTGAAGATAAGGAAGTAAAAGCTAAAATTATGGAAAAGGAAAAGTTGCCATAAATCTGAATTCCAGCACGTACGACCACAAATCATCTTATATCTCAAAATCGGTGAGGAATCTGGAGAAACAGTCAAGAGAAAAGTTATATATCTTTCCGAGAAGATGAATTTCGACTACTCATTCGCATCAAACGGATAAGTATTAAAGCTGCTAGGACCAAAACAAAAACGGGGCTGATTTCATAGTTTAGGGTTACGAATTTGAGTTGGGCTTGGAGTCCACTACTTACCTTCTCCTTCAAGAAAACGAATTAGGGCTTCCTATACACTATAAATACAACCTCATATCATAAGAAAATTATCCTTGGCCAAACCTTAAGGTTAGGAAGAAGCTATAACACAAGAAGAGAAGTTTGGAAGGAGTTGTGCATCAATCATGTCTTCTTCAACCTTTAATTCTGTAATTCTTTTCTTTTCTTCTCTTAGTATGAATTAAATAATTTAGCTTGAGGTTTAGCATATATGTATGAACCCTAGTTTTGATTGACATCTATCTAATTTGATTGAATTTATGTTTTGATTTCTCTGTTTATGTGTTGGATTTATATTTTGTGTTCTTTACGGTTGCAAACGTATAGGATTACCATCGTAGTAGTTAGATAACCGGTATATTTGACTATAGAATTAACACATAACGTCTAGGATAAGGTTTGATCTGACAATTCAGCCTACCTAGGTAGTCAATGGTTTAGTGTATTGCTATTTAATCAATTGCAAGAAAAGTTTGATTAGGTTCTTATTGACATAGGTAAACCTAATTTAAAACTACCTAGCGCAATTGAAACCAAACTATTTAAATACTACATGATTCATCCCTTACATGTTTAGAACGACAAAACTAGTGGGGATTACTTGCTAATTACTCCGGCTAAACTATCATACTATCTTCTTTTCTTTTATTTAGTTTCTGTCTTTAATTTAGTAGTTTAGTTTCCTTTATTGAAAATCAAATAAAAATATATCTTTCTCTTCTTTACTCTTGCGTATTATTATTCTAGCTCTCATATCTGCACTTGATAATTTGCATAAGTTCTTCTTAACTTTCTTAGTCTCTGAGGAACGAATCTTCTTATCATTAAAACTTGCATACGTCCGGTAATACTTGCAGAACCGTGCTCAACCTAGGGTGTTTATTTGCACTTATTTATACATTATTTTATCACACCTTAGGCAACACCAGATATATTCACTAGATTCCATCTAACCTTCACACTTAATAAAAGCAATTAAAACACATAAACGTGGGGGTGGAAATAATAGGTTTTCACCCTTAACTCAAAGTTGAGTCGTGACATCCACAATCGAAACATGCTCAATAAACTTACAGACAAACAACTAATATACAGATAGAGAAAGGGCTAGAGACGAGAGAAACATACTCTCGATGTTATTGCCTCACATGATCATCATTCAAGATGGGATGAGGTAGATCCTTCGCGGTGTCGAGACTTATCTTCTCAAAGAGTGCCACAGTGTGCACTTGATTATACTTAATTAGCGCCAACACATTGGTAAGGAGGGTTTGAGCTATTTCAATATGTTTAAGATGCTCACTCACCTTCTCCTTCCAAGGAGATTCCTTTGACTGTACTCCTCTTGAAATGTTCTTGATCCACTCATTATCTAAGATGGAAAGTTTCTCTTTCTCCCCAATGTTCACATCTGCTTTCATCACTAGGCTAGTGATCATTGATGGGTATTTCAAGTTAAAGAAACTCTTTGGTTTGACGATGAATCGCATTACCTCATCAAATATCACTTGCGCCATATCCACTTATTCATCTTTCATCATACAATCCAACATGATGACGGATTTCTGAAGTACATCCGCGAATCGAGCATTCCCAAGGGTTGAAGGTGCAAGGAAATGATACCAAATTTTCACATCGGGTTGAAGTAACTTGTAAGGCCAAGATGTGTTCAACTTATCTTCATCATTTATTAATACAAACTCTTCACTAAACACCTTTTCGTGTAGTTGGTTCCATCAAAATTTTCAATCTTTTTCACATTTATTTGATACTTGCATGGTCCCGCCAATTTCATCATCTTGGAATGGCTTCTAATGTCTTTAATTGTGAAGGGAATCAACATACCCCAGATGGGAACTCTACCAATGCTACCTCAGCTAAAACGGCCAAGATATAACTCTCTCACTAGTTCAATATTAAAACTCAAGCGCTCAATTATGAAAGTATTCCACCCTAACCTTTCTTCAATCTCAATAAATCTTTTAAACTTCCCATTTTCTAATTCTTCGTGAAATTTGTGTTCATGTGTGGGTGTCAAAGTAGGTATAAGATCAATCGCAATAACTGAATTAAAAATCTAAACATAAATTCTCACAATATCATCCTCAAGCAATAAGGGTTCAGTTCATAAATAAATAATAACAACTAAATAAAGAAGAAATAGTTAAATCTAAACACATAATCATGTTTAAAAGGAGAAATAACTCTACCAAGGCAATCAGTGATTGGTTGAGGTAGAATGGCGCTTTTCCCCCTTTCTAATTTGTTGCACGTTGATTGCTTAAAAGTCGGATAATGATATGGGGGTTGAACTATGACTTATATATGAGCTAAAAACGTTTGGGCCCCCTTTAGCTTGCTAAGTTAGGTTTAGAAGGGGCCCAACCCGTTTTACTAACCAGAATTCTGGTTCGGACCACGGTGGAAGCAACTTACATAACTTTTTCATCTTAACTCCGAATTGACTTTCGTCACTTTCTAAACGACCCTGACTTCAAGATCTATATAAATCAAAAGGAACCAGGTCCAAAGATCTCACCAAAAAGTCATAGTGAATGAAATACTAAGGAGCAAATATTTCTCTAGCAAACGCTCCAACTTCCCAAAATGGCTCTAAGCTCAATTTTCGCCTTGACTTGGGGTTTTTCTTGGATTCTTGACATCTTCTCCTCATCTTGGAACCTTGTATCAAGCATGTAGATAAAATCTACACACTTAACACACAGTTTAAACAGTAATAAATCCAAAACTAGAAGTAAAAGTGCAATATAGCGAATAACATGAAAAAATCCCTCACTTAGGCCTAATAAACTCCCAAAATGAAGTCTCGTGAATGGATTCCCTCTCAAAAGGAGAGACATCAAGACCCCCAACTCAAAATTCTATCGTCTAGACAAAATAAAAATAAAATAAAAGGAGTTTAGAAGGGTCTAAGTCAAATACGCTAAAGAAGAGAGAAAAAGAGTAGAAAAGTAATGAATAACACTAAAGCATAAATATTAACAAGTCTCCGATAGTAAAGTTTACAAACTAAATCAAGTATATACCTATCAAATATACAATCCACACAAATTAACTTCTAGATCAAATTAGTTCTGCAATGCGCGAAGTTAAGTCCTTTCTTAGTTCACAATGGTGGTTATCGGTTGTTACCCGATCCTCACATAGTTTCTAAGGTCCATATAACTACTATATATAATGAGAAAGCTCCTAATTTGTATAGTTAAGGATCCTAAGGTCCTTAAGGCTGTAATGTAGGCTTAGGGTAGGTGTGATACGTATATTTTGGTAATTTAGAGTGAGCTTTTGGCTCTCCCCTCACTAGCCATCAACGAGTCTCCCTAGAGCTTGAGTTACTCTCAAATATGTTCTCACTCAACCCAATTGATGCACTTATTCACATCTCCGATAATCCGAAATGAAACCTTTCCTGATCACCTAAAGAATTCCTACCTTGTCGGTCTAAAATGTATATATTTTTCTTTTGTAAGTGGCAATGACTCTCTTATTTTATGTGAGAAGTCATGCCACTAAGTTTCTTTTAATTTCTCATATATATTTATTCTTTTCTTTTATTTTCAAATCTTTTTCCTTTTACTCCGGAAAAGGGTTACAATATATATAACAAATGATCACGAAGCTCAATTACATAGCATAAAACCAACCAATGATGATTCCATTAAACCACCCCCAAACTCAAGCTCTAGACGAGTGTCAATCAGCGCGATTCGAGTGCGGGGCATATGGAAAGTCCTAAAAATGTAAGGGATAAGACTTGTAATGTGGCTAAATAAAAAGGCTTCGAAAGGCAAAGAGGGGGATGAGATGGACAATATATGGATAATACATGAACAACAAGCTAAAAGGCATAAGGGGCTAGCAAAAACTGCCATTTGATGAGACGGAACAAACACCTACTTACTATAATATCGGGAGTGGAAGAACTTGAAAGGTGAACGACAAACACCTTCTATGTTCACTTCCACACCGAGAAGACAACAAGTCAACTATGTCAAACCCACACCAAACTAACCGCCTACAACAAATAAAGGAACAACAAACACAGGCAAAACAAAACACATAATGCTTCATCTGAAAACCCACAACGACACGAGTCGGGAAAATTAAAAAAGAAAAGTACGAAAACCCAAAGTTTCAAATGAACAGCAAACACCCAATACTTCTATTTACGATCTTTGCAAATTCAAAAAACCCGACCCAAAGTGAATCACCACCTTTATCTCTTTTCTAAAGACAGAAAACCGATACCACTAAACACGATAGGCACAACCTACACTCTATATGGCCCACCAACCACTGGCCCATCTCGGCCCTTAAGAAAATTTTCACTCGTTGAATCACTAGATCGAGCCAAACTCTACCCAAGAAGAAAGAATTCACTTGCTGAAACCGATGGGTCCAGAATCTAGCCTAGCCGCTTGAGAATCCCAACACAAATCTGAGTCATCCCATCTTCAGACTCAGATTTTGTAGTCTTGTTTGACCGGAACCATGTGGTCTTCATTCTTACAAGAAACCTCTTTTTGCTCGATCAAAGAAACGAAACCCCATGCTGCTCGAATTGAGCCAAACACGTTTTTGTAAGCCACAAAAAAAGGTTACGCACTACCACTATGTTCGACCGTCCGGATCCAGAATTTTGCCCAAAAGAAAAACGTGAAAAGCTCCGGTAAAAGCGGAAACAGCCATGGAAAACGGCCAAAAAGAAGTGTTGTTGGGGAAAGGAAAACATGTACAAAAACAAAAAGAATTAAAGGGAAAAGAAATGCAAAGGAAGAAAGGGGCGAAGAAGAGAAAACGGGAGGGAAAGAAGGAGGGTGGGCAGCGACGGCAGCTAGTTTTTTTAACTTTTAGGGATATTTGGTTGTCGGATATGCATGAGAGCATCAAGATTCAGGCTTACGTTTTTATACATAAAATACCAAATCTACACTGAATCGACGATAAATTAATTTTACAGATTGATACACCTTATGCAGATTGATCGAAATCCATTTGCTGCTCTTTAAAAAGCAAAAAATTTAGGTGTTTTGTACGAATAATATTATAAACCTGAATCTCATATCATTATAAATCCACACAGAAATACTGAACTACTTTATTTGGTAAATAAGTCATAGAAAATGGATGCAAAATTTAGCCGCTTTTATAATAATCTCAAGTTCAATACATTGCGAGTATCAAAATATCAAAACTAAAAAGTCTGCTATTCTAGCAGGAACAAAAGACAGTAATACCCCAAAAAATTATGACGAAAATAAATGGAAAATACATCACAACAAATTAAAGTAACGAAGATTAAACGATGAATCCAAGTAAAAAGCAGATTTGCACTATCATCCCTCAACACACTTCTACCTCGTTGCACCTAAAAAAACACACAACAATTAAAAGATTTCACATGAAAAATCAAACACTAATCGGAATTAACAGACATATATATACATACATATATATACATATATATATATATATATATATATATAATTTGTGATTACCTGAGAAATTAGCGGACCCACCTAAGATCTCTTGAGCTTTACCTTGCAAGAATAAAGAACGTGCTTCAAGCATCTACACATCAAAAGGAAAAACTCAGACAAGATAATTTTAATAATAAAGGGAGTTGACTTTGACTTTGACTTTTACTTTTACCTCAAAAGCACTGGGTGATAACGTAACAGATCTAGCATCCTCAAACTGAAGCAGCATTGCATACAATACAAGGCCCATTTCTTCTTCCGTAACATAACAAGATTTGAAGATATTAATGTTCACACTTTCCATGTTTAGTGTATTCTCAATAGAACATACTATTGGAAAGTTACACCCATAATTGAAAGACAATAGATTTGGTGCACATATTATAACATTGCAATACCAAGGACTAAATTTTGTAAAGAAAGCCCCTCGTGGATTCACTATTTCCAAGTTAGTTAACTGTGTAGCGCTTATTTTCAAACTTTTTAACGCGTGAAAGTAGCAATTTGAGATAGTTAAACACTTCAGATTCGGACAATCCGATATTAAATCCCTATGATCTGTATCTATACCTTCGTATAGACTTACACGACTAAGAAACAACTCTTTCAAATTAACTGAACTAATTGTAGCTGGTAAAACAATCTTTGCCCCACTTAAACTCAGTACATTCAACGATTTTGAGGTAAATACTGAGTCCGGAATCTTGAACGGATCGTCATTAGCGCAATTGATATCGAGGATTTTCACATTGTGATGAAGTGCATGATCTACGAGAAAGCTTAAATTGTTGAGATTAACTGGACCTTCGATATAGCAGCTAAGTGTGTGAATATCAGAAGTGTTGCGTAGGGTTAAAACCTTGTGAATGAACGTATCAAACCAATGATTATTGGTAGGTTGAACAAAGTTGAATTTTAAGCAAGATATGCCTTTCCATATGTTTTTCCATCTTTTTGAAAGAACACATGTTTGAACACCGTTTTGAATGTCCATGAATGAGAGTATGTGATGAAGAATTTCATCAGGTAAGCTGTTCATTCTGCTCATTCTTCTGCTCATTCTATTACTAATCTTCTTGTTCTTGTCTCTCTTCTTATCCATTACTCTTCCTCTACAATAATCATCAATTATATAAGTCAAAATTAACCCTATATTATTAACCAGATACAAACAATTGGGGTTAATTAATGCTAGAAACTTTAAATCAATTAGATAATGATTGAAATAAAGCATAATTAATTTGTAAAAAAACAAGAATCCTACAAAAGTAATTAATCATTTCGAGTAAAGCCATTAATGGAGTACCTTTTTTCAACGGCGTGTGTTAAAGAAGGAAGCGAGAGAGAGAGAGAGGGAGCTCTAAAACCTTCACGGGGCAACATTCTTGCTATCGTGAATTATATATGAATTGTTGCTTTAATGGCATGGAAGAGGTTTTGGCGGTTTTTATTTTTTATTTTTTTGGTCTAATACTGTTTTGGTGGTTCAAGAGATGCTTTAATGGTAAACCGGGTCATTTATGGTTAGAGCTCGTGGTTGTATGGACAATTACTTTCTTTTTAAGTCGGAAAAAATTTAATGCAATTATTTGAATTCAACTTTTTAGAAGAAATGAAAGAAAATAATAAATCTTCATGTTTGACAAAAAAAAAAAGTTTTACTTTTTTTGTTTGGATTAGATTTAAAAAACAATTAATTTAGTTAATTATATTTTCTTTTTTATTCTTTATACTATATATATACAATTATAAAAGAAGATAGATATTAAATATTAATCAATTATTTTACTTGTTTAGATTCATTTTTGTTTTTTAATAATAGTAAAAAATCAAAAAATCAAAAAAAATATTTAATTTTTTTAGTAATATATTTTAGGGTCAATGACCCAAAAAATCAAAATAATATTATACTTGCCCCAAAGAATCATCCATTAACTTACTATTATAAGATTACATGTTTACCCGTCAAGGACGATTCCCGTCAACGACGATTCCCATCAAGGACGATTCCCGTCAAGGACTATTCCCATCAAGGACGATTCCCGTCAAGGACGATTCCCGTCAAGGACGATTCCCATCAAGGACAAAATTTAGTTAATGATGTTATTGGGAAGAAATTTTGTCATTGATGTTATTGGGCTGAAAATAATATTATTTTGATTTTTTGGGTCATTTTCCCTATATTTTAATTCTTCTATTTTAAAATTAAATGGAAAAAAAGATAAAATTTATATCTAAAAAATTTAAAATATCCTTAAATATATCAATAAACTAGACTAATAAATCTAATTAAAGAATATATAATAAATATGTATTAATGTTGTCAATATCTTTTTTTTATTCAAACCGAAAAATAATACAATCATTTACTTTCTTTTCCCTTAATTATTATTTTAAATAATTTTTTTTTGGACGAATTATTTTAAATAATTCAAACAAAAGAATAGTTTTCTTTTTATTTCATTTTTCTAATATTCTTTTACTTTCCTTCCTTCATATTATCCAAATAATACATTAATAATGCAAGTTGTTATCCTTCTATATTAAAATTATTTTAAAAAAAGAAAAGAAATGATTATCTTTTAAAATATCCTACTAATTTTATAATTTTAATATAGGTAATAATAAATGTCACTCTTTTTTGTTATTCTTTATCACCTTCTAGTGATATCCTTACATGGACCAATGAATTAATTTTTCTATCCTAATTAATCTTTTTCTATTTTCTATTGAAGGAAATCAAATCATATACATATGGAAGATTAATAAAAAGATGACATGAAAAGAAGTGACATTATTAATGTAAATTCAAACAAAAGAATTCTTATGCATTTTATTTATTATTATTATTATTATAATCCAAACATGATTATCATTTTTTTTTCATTTTTTTCAAAATTATTAAGGAAAGAAAATAAATATTGAAGATTAATCAATCTTTTTATTTTATTTGGTTAATGATATTAGAGTAATCAAAATAATTAAAGAATCATTTGAATTCCTTTAATATATATATATATATATATTTTAATCCTTTTATTTTGGAGTCAATGGAATAAAAGGAAAGGTTCATACATTAAAAAAAATTAAAATATCCTTAAATAAATTAACAAATCTGACTAAAGAATATAAAATAAATATGTATTTAATATTATCAATATCTATCTTTTCCTACTTTATTCAAACAAAAAAAGTAATATAATTATATATATTCCTTTACTTTATTATTTTTCAACAATTCAAATAAAAAGTAATTTTTTTTTTCCTTTATTATTTTTTCATTATATTTCTTCACAATTATGTTCTTCATACATTCCATACAATACATTACTATTTTTATGAGTATTGATATTTGTCATCCTTTTTGTATCACCTTTTTATCACGCCCTACGTGTATGCCTGCATGGACCAATGAATTGATTTCTCTATCTTATTTAATTTTTTTCTATCTTCTATTCAAGGAAATCAATACATATAATATATATAGAAGGGTGATAACATGGTGACATGAAAAGGGGTGACATATATCATTACTCAATATAATATCATCTCATTTCCTTTTAAAAATGTGAATCCAAACTATGCATAACTTATAGAGAAACAATACTTGTAGTCCTAGGTAACGTTAGCCAATCTCATAGTTATCATTTTTAATAAGTTTTTGCTAAATGCGGGATATGATAAAAACAATTTATTTATCCTTATAAAAAATGCTAATATTATTTTTCATCCAATATTAAATGGCTAAATATAATTACCAGTTAATCATGTTACGACACCTAATTCATATTTTAAATCGAAAAAAAACTAATTATAATAAGAAACAATGATTAAAAAACTTATTAGGTTTTTTTAGGCAATAAACATTTGTATTAAAAAGTAGAATAAGAGTACAGGAAAGTTAACAGACCAAGACTTACCAAAATCCTAGTCCTATTGTTAATAGGGAACGATGACCAGTTCTGGCAGTGAATTACATCTGAAGTTCCCAGCAAGAAAAACCTACCAATACATTTATATTCTAGAAACATGTCTAATAGAGATATAGGGTGTATAACGATTACACTCCGTAATTCTAGGCATAAGAGGTCTAACTCCCTAGTTTAATACATATGCCAAGACCAGGCTTTGGGGAATACCATGGTAATTTGTGTGAATCATAAACGACATATTACAGGATCGGTTTGCCGCAACACATACTTTAAGAATTGTTGTCACCCCCCCCCATATAGGTTCATTATTCCAAAGAGCTTCTTGACCTTTCTCGCCCCCGTTGAAAAAATAAAGTGATAATAACCGGGGAAACGACTCTGAAAAGTATGGATCAAAGGAAAGTAAGAGTGATAAGTAGTGTTATCGCTTTCCACATGGATTAATTGCGATTAAAGGGTTTCAAACTAGTGCAAATGTGTGAAGTTTATGGTTGAAATAACAAAATACTAAAGAATAAAAAGGAAAAATATTTGTTTGATTTTGAATTGATTAACAACTAATGACAATATAGATGCAAACAAGATTAAACTAGGAATAATGATGATTAAGTTAGAAATAAAGATGATTAAGATATAAATAAAGATGAACGATAATTAACTAAGTAAAAGGTATGAACTAAAATGAATGCTTGAGGATATTGCTAGTAATTTTGTACCGCTAATTGACTTTGTTATTGATAAGGGTGAGTGGTTTTGTTGTGCACATTAATCGGGATTGAAGTGCATCTAAGTCCCCGCCCGGGTAATCTTAGCTGTTTACCTTATTCACCTTTCGGTTTTTGGGTAGGATTAGTTCCCCTAACTCTATTGATTACCTAGCGTGCAAGAACCCACCGGGTCAAGGCATTAGGCGCTTGTATATTAGTTCTGTAATTAAGACCCTTCGTCAAGATGTTAGCCTAATTATGACAAGTCCTCTACTTGGCAGAGCACATGAGTATTTACAATATATACACAAATAATGAAAATATAAATTAAAACTCAACTTAATTAAATATCAATATATAGCCCAAATGCAATAACACAATCAAAAAGCTAAACACAATGTCTTACAAAAGTATCCTCAAGCAGTTAAAGTTTAGCTCATAATCAAATCGGAACTAAATAAAGGAAAATTAATTAAAAATAAGAACAAATTCGTGTTTAAAACTAAAAAATAGATAGAGTTATTTTTTATGATGAGAAGAGATGGTGAATGGTTGAGGTAGAATGATTGGGTTCATAGGCAAACCTTTATTTTTCCTCTTCCCTTTTATGAACTTAGTTTGGATAATGTTGTGTGCTAAGGGTGGAAATTTGATCCGGAATTTCCGATTTCCGATTTTTCCGATCCGGAAATTCTGATTTAGGAATAAATTTTTAATGTTACGAAATTCCGATTTTCGATTTTTCCGAAAAAATCGAATCGAATTTGGAACTACATATAAATTACCGAGATTTTACGTTTTCCGATCCGAATTTTGTTTCCAATTTGTATTTTCCTTTTTTTTCTTCGATTTTACGTTCTAAATATTAAATAAATACCGTCCAAAAAAATATTAAATAGATAATAAATTTTAAGAAAAAAAAAGTATACCACCGAAAATGTAAAATTTCAGAACGAAAAAATAAAAAGAAAAAGTAAACTTTGAAAAGCAATAAAACATTTTTGTATTTTCGAAAAAAAAACAGTTAAACATGATAAAATTTAAAACCCATCCCTTCATACTCGCATTGGAAACAAAAAGAAAACTCTTCACATTTTCCTTCCCACCAAGACGATTGCAGTGAGCAATTTGGTCTTATATTTTTTGATTTGTATTTTTTGATTTGTATTTTTTGATTTGTTTTACAGTGGTATCCATTTGACGTAAAATGGCGCAACCTGTGGAGATGGTCTACCATAACAAACACAACAAATCACTTTTTCCGAATCAAAAGTTTTAAAAATTTGCCGAAATTTCAGATAAATTTTGAAATTCTGAATTCTGAATTTTTTTCCAGTTCTGAAATTCCAGATCGAAAATGAAATGGAAAAATCTATTACAAAAAAAAAAGAAGAAAAAAATTGAAAAACCTTTATTCCGGCGATTCCTTCTAATTTTCACCCATATTATGTACTGATATGGGACTGGAAAATGAGTTTATATAACTTCTAAAAACGTTGGGCCCTCTTTAGTTTTAGAAAATTAGGTTTAGAAAGAGCCCAATCCGTTTTACTGGGCCAAATTTCTGGTTCATACTATGGCGGGTGCAACTGGCGTAACTTTTCCATCTTAACAACGAATTGACTTCCATCATTTGCCAAATGACTCTGACTTCAAGATCTTTCTATATAAAAAGGAATTAGATCCATATCTCTCACCAAAAATTTGTAGTGACTGAAACACTAAGGTGCAAGATCTCTTTGGTAAATGCTTCAACTTCCTAAAGTGGCTCTAAGCTTAATTTTCGCTTTGACTTGGGTTTTTTTACTCTTTGACTTCTTCTCCTCATCTTGAACCCTTGTATAAAGCATATACCTAAAAGCTACACACTTAACACACAATCAAAGCACTTAATCTCTATAAACAGTAATATATCCAAAGCAAGGAGTAAAAGTGCAATATAGCAAAGAACATGAAAAAATCCCTCACTTAAGTCTAATAAACTCCCAAAATAATACTTTGTGAATGTCTTAATCCATCACAAATAAAGAGACATCAAGACCCCCAAATCAAGGTTTTGTCGTCCCGACAGAATAAAAAGAAAAGAAAAGGAGTTTAGAAGGGTCTAAGTCAAATAATCTCAAGGAAGGAGAAAGAGTAAAAAGCATAATGAATGACGCTAAAGCACAAATATTAACAAGTCTCATATAGCATAATTTACAAACGAAATCAAGTATACACCTATCAAATATATAATCTACACATGTTAATTTCAAGATCCGATTAGAGTCGCAATGCACAAAGACATGTCATCTCTTAGTTCACAGAGGTGGTTATAGGGTGTTCCTCGACCCTCACTAGTTTCTAAGGTCCATTTAACAACTTTCTGTTGATGTGAAAGCTCCTAATTTGTATAGTCAAGAATCCTAAGGTCCTTAAGTCTGTAATGTAGGTTTAGGGTAGGTGTGATACTTATATTTGGATAATTTAGAGTGAACTTTTGGCTCTTTCCTCACTAGCCATCAACGAAACGCCCTGGAGATTGAGTTACTCTCGAAGATGTTCTCACTCAACCCAAGTTATGCACTTATTCGCATTCCCAAAATCCCAAATGAACCCTTTTATGATCACCTAAATAACTTCCACTTTACCGGTATAAAATGTGTATGTATGTTCTTTTGTAAGTGACAATGATTCTTTTATGGATGTGAGAGATCATGTCACTGTTTCTTTTTCTATTTCATACATATTTTTCTCATATTTTTCTCATATTTTTATTTTCTTTCTCACCCCGACAAAGGGTTACAATGTAAATACAAGTGATCAAAAAACACCATTACAAGACGTATATCCTACCCAATCATGTTTTCCCATAAAACCACCATCTAAACTCAAGCTCAAGACAAATGTCAAAGCATCGCGATTCAAGTGCGGATCATATGGAAAAGTCTTAAAAATCTAAAGGATAAGGCTTGTATCGTGGCTAATAAGAAGGCTACAAAAGGCAAAGAGGGGGCTTAGACGGATAATATAACAATTATAATGGACAATTGGCTAAAAGGCACAAAGGTCTAAACAAAGAACTGCTTTATCATGTCTTGTCCTATACAAATTAGTTACTTCCTCACTTCTAGCACGTTCATCAAATGGTTTATACGCTAGTTAAGATCTCCCGTTTTGCACATCACTTCAAACCTATTTCTACTACATTGCTTACTAATCTTTTCTTTACTTTCAATAAGGGTTTCATATAAATCTTTTAAGCATACACAAGACAAGATCATAACTATTTACTATCATTAACTCATATACAAATAGCTTAAAAGATACATTCACTAGATTCTACCTAACCTTCACACTTATTAAAAACAATTAAAACACATAAAAGTGGGGGTGGAAATAATAGGTTTTCACCCTCAACTCAAAGTTGAGCCGTGACATCCACAATCGAAACAGAACCAATAAACTCACAGACAAACAACTAATATACAAACAGAGAAAGGGGTAGAAACGAGAGAAACATACTCTCGATGTTATTGTCTCTCATGATCATCATTCAATATGGGATGAGGTGGATCTTTCGTGGTGTCGCGTCTTATCTTCTCAAAGAGTGCCATGATGTGCACTTGATTAGACTTAATTAGCGCAACACATTGGCAAGGAGGGTTTGAGGTATTTCAATATGTTTAAGTGTCTCACTCACCTTCTCCTGCCAAGGAGATTCCTTTGACTGTACTCCTCTCGAAATGTTCTTGATCCACTCATCATCTAAGATGGAAAGTTTCTATTTCTCCCCAATGTTCACATCTGCTTTCATCACAAGGCTAGTGATCATTGATGGGTATTTCAAGTTAAAGAAACTCTTTGGTTTGATGATGAATCGCATTACCTCATCAAATATCACTTGCGCCATATCCACTTATTCATCTCTCATAATGAAATCCAACATGATGGCGGATTTCTGAAGTACATCTGGGAATTGAGAGTTCCCAAGGGTTGAAGGTGCAAGGAAATGGTACCAAATTTTCACATCGGGTTGAAGTAAATTGTAAGGCCAAAATGTCTTCAACTTATATTCATCATTTATTAATACAAACTCTTCACTAAACACCTTTTCGTGTAGTTGGTTCCATCAAATTTTTCAATCTTTTTCATATATATTTGATACTTGCATGGTCCTGCCAATTTCCTCATCTTGAAATGGCTTCTGATGTCTTTAACTATGAAGGGAACCAATTTACCTCGGATGGGAAGTCTAACAATGCTACATCGGCTAAAAAGGCCAAGATATAACTCTCTCGCTAGTTCAATATTAAAACTCAAGCGCTCAATTATGAAAGTTTTCCACCTTAACCTTTCTCCAATCTCAATAAATCTTTTAAACTTCCCCTTTTCTAATTCTTTGTGAAATTTTCGTTCATGTGTGGGTGTCAAAGTAGGTATAAGATCGATCGCAATAACTAAATCAAACGTCTAAACATAAATTCTCACAATATCATCCTCAAGCAATAACGTTCGGTTCATAAATAAATAAGAACAACTAAATAAAGAATAAATAACTAAAACTAAAGACATGATCATGTTTAAAAGGAGAAATAACTCTACCAAGGCAAACAGTGATCGGTTGAGGCAAAATGACGCTTTTCACCCTTTCTAATTTGTTTCACGTTGATTGCTTAAAAGCTGGATAATGATATGGGGGTTGAACTATGACTTATATATGAGCTAAAAATGTTTGGGCCGAGATCGATAGTTGGCCTAGTGGTTAGGCTACTCCGCAGAGACCAAGTGGTCTTGGGATCGAATCTCATTGGAGTCAAAATAACCCCGAGTCCAAAGTGTCTCTCTAACGTACTAAAAACAAAAACGTTTGGGCCCCCTTTAGCTTGCTAAGTTAGGTTTAGAAGGGGCCTAACCCGTTTTACTAACCAGAATTCTAGTTCGTACCACGGTGGAAGCAACTTACATAACTTTTTCATCTTAACTCCGAATTGACTTTCGTCACTTTCTAAACGGCCCTGACTTCAAGATCTCTATAAATAAAAAGGAATAAGTTCCAAAGATCTCACCAAAAAGTCGTAGTGACTGAAATACTAAGGAGCAAATATTTCTCCAGCAAATGCTCCAACTTCCCAAAGTGTCTCTAAGCTCAATTTCCACGATGACTTGGGGTTTTTCTTGGATTCTTGACTTCTTCTCCTCATCTTGGAACCTTGTATCAATCATGTAGATAAAATCTACCCACTTAACACACTAGTTAAGGCACAAAATCTCTATAAACAGTAATAAGTCCAAAACTAGAAGTTTAAGTGTAATATAGCAAATATCATGAAACAATCCCTCACTTAGGCCTAATAAACTCCCAAAATAATGTCTCGTGAATGGATTCCATCACACAAAGAGAGACATCTAGAACCCCAACTCAAAATTTTGTCGTCTAGACAAAATAAAATGAAAAGAAAAGGAGTTTAGAAGGGTCTAAGTCAAATACGCCAAAGAAGAGAGAAAAAAAGTAGAAAAGTAATGAATAACACTAAAGCATAAATATTAACAAGTCTCAGATAGTATAATTTACAAACTAAATCAAGTATATACCTATCAAATATACAATCCATACAAATTAATCTCAAGATCAAAGTAGTTCTGCAATGCGCGAAGTTAAGTCATTTCTTAGTTCACAATGGTGGTTATCGGTTGTTCCCCGATCCTCACATAGTTTCTAAGGTCCATCTAACTACTATCTATAATGCGAAAGCTCCTAATTTGTATAGTTAAGGATCCTAAGGTCCTTAAGGCTGTAATATAGGCTTAGGGTAGGTGTGATACGTATATTTGGGTAATTTAGAGTGAGCTTTTGGCTCTCTCCTCACTAGCCATCAACGAGTCTCCCTAGAGTTTGAGTTACTTTTAAATATGTTCACACTCAACCCAATTGATGCACTTATTCGTATTTCCAGTAATCCCAAATGAAACCTTTCATGATCACCTAAAGAATTCCTACCTTGTCGGTCCAAAATGTATATATTTTTCTTTTGTAATTGGCAATGAATCTCTTTTTGATGTGAGAAATAATGACACTATGTTTCTTTTACTTTATCATATATATTTATTCTTTTCTTTTCAAATCTTTTTCTTTTTCCTTTCACCCCTGATGTCTCCTCATTTGTGATAGATTTATGTTAAGATGAGACATCATTTTTAGTGATTTAGAAGTCATTTTAATCGTTTTTCTTGAGAAATAGTACACTTTCCAATTTTGAGTCTTGATTTAGTAAAATAATGTTTTTAGAGCATATTGGGTTTAATTATTAATTTAGTGTGAAGCTTTAAAGATAATTATGGAGAATAATTAGAGTCCAAGTCAAAGACTACAAGATATGGAAAGAGATAAGGAAGTACCACATGCTGCCGTTAGTGCCGTGGAGGTTCCGAGTACCGAAGAAGAACCAACCAAGTCTAGCCCCATGATATCTGACTGTTCTGAGGTTGATGTGGAGGACGATTCAGAAAAATCTGAATTTATACAGCTTCTGAAGGATATGCAAGAGGAGATTAGATCGGTCATGGATTATCAAGCTGAGTTGGCTAAAAAGAAAGAGGAAGAAGCCTCAAAGGAGGAACCAAGAGTTGAATTTGAAGTTGCACCTGCTGTGCAAGAAGAGAAAGAGGAAGAGAAGGTGGAACCGCCACCTGTAGTTCAAACAGTGTCATCAACTATTCCTGATACAAATCCTAAGGATGACACTGAACTCAAGACATTTCTAGAGCCGTACACTCCTGAAAAAATAACGCCCAAATGCTTGAGATTGCGAAGAAAGGGCTTACACCGCAACAAGTTTTTACGCAAGTTATTCCTGAGAAAGAAGCGGGTTTAGAAGTCCCAAGAGAGAACTTGAGAGTCTCAAGAAGAAGTGAAAGAGAGCTACCAATGAAACTTAAAGATCCGAGAAGTTTTAACCTTCCTATTCAAATAAATGGTATGCTTAAGGTGAAAGCTATGTACAATGTGGGTTCTGGTGTGAATCTTATGCCTAAGTCCGTGTTCGAGAGACTTGGACTTCAGATTTCAGAGAAAGCTCCAGTGAAGTTGCAGTTCGCTGACAACTCAGTTACCAAGACGTGGGGAACAGTAGAGGACGTTCTAGTCCAAGCAGGTAGTATCGCCATCCCTACTGACTTTGTTATACTTGAGTTTGATGCAGATAAGCAGGTTCAAATCATACTTGGACGGCCTTTCATGGCCACAAGTCAAAGTGTCATCAACTTCCAGGAAGGGACCATTACCCTTCATGCAAAGAACGTATTCGAGACCTTCTATGTCTTGGGAAAGAAACCAAGGAAGTTAGTTCCCACCGTTCCTGTCATCCACAACCTTTCACATCATAAAGTACCTCCCGAGAAGATCCACTTAAAACCTGTGGATACTGAGCCAAACATTGAGTTTGGGGTTGGCCATGAAGTACTATGGAAAGCTCACAAACGCGAGAATAGGCCGCGTAGTTTCAAAGACTCATGGATGGGACCATTCATTGTCACTAAGGTTGTTTCGGCCAAGGTGATAGAAATTCGACCCAAAATGGGGATCAAGCGCAGATTAGTTGACGTTCATAGCCTAACTCGTTGTTGGGGAGGCTATATTCGTAAACCTTGATAGAGGTAACGCATCTAACTTTGAAAGACGTTAAATAAAAGTGTTGTACGGGAGACAACCCGCAATTTTTTATGTTTTTATGCTTTTACGTTTTTAGTTTGTGTTTAGTTTAGTTGTTTTTAGTTGATATTGCATATTTGAGAAAGGTATTAGTGTTTTTGATGCTTAGGTATCGGAGAAATCGAGTTCGGGAGGAGGAAACGAAATTTTTCGGAAAATTAAGACCATCAGTCCGGTACACCGGACAACCCTTCCGGTATACCGCGGAGGAGAAAACACGTGACCACGGGGTATTGACTCAGGTTTTTGGCCGAGAAGAAAAAAATCAGAGCTTCAGGTCCGGTACACCAGACCATAGCCCCGGTACACCGCATGACCAAAAACCTGTGGCCACCGGTTGAGGATTCGGGTTTTTAACCGAGCATTAAATTTTTGAGGAACAGAAGCTGCGGTATACCGCGCCTCAGTTTCGGTACACCGCACGAAGCCGCTGGAGAGAGAAATCAATTTCGTTTTCTGCTTATAAGAAGCAAGAGGTTGGTATAATTCCGAATTTATTAATCCTTAAGCCTCTCTTTCTTCTCCAAACCTCTCCCAACTCCATTAAAGCTCATTCAAACCTTCCCCAAACATCAAAGCACTACCCAATCATCATAAAAACACATCAAATCTTCTCTCAACATCATTACAAAGGAAATTCAAGCACCCAATTCTCACCAAACACATTAGATTGAAGAATCAAAAACTTAAAATTTAAAATTCATCCTACAATTTCATAAACCCATACCAATCCATCAAGAATTCATCTTACCCACATAGAGATTCATCATCAATTCACCTTTCCTAAACCAGATCAAGCTTGTTCAACCAATAATTCAAAAGTTTAAATTTCAAGAGTTGTTAAAGCTTTGAGTTGGGGGTCAATTGAGATGACTAAAAGAACAGAAATATTATCTAACAAGAGGGAGGTGAAGATAAGCAAGGTATTGGGTTCAATTGAGAAGAAATCAAATAACAAAGGTTCTAGTTCCAAAGCTAAGGGTAAAATCGATGTTGAAGATGGAGGTAAGCTAGCTATGTTTAATCCTAATGGCAAAAGGCCTTACTTTTACACAAAGGAGAAAACACAACCTCTTCCCTTCAAAGATACTACACCCATGGATAAAGAGAAAGCTTCAAAGGCCTTGAAAGCTTCTGCAAAAAAACAATTAAAGGAGCTACCTTTTGCTTACGAGAAAGTATTCGCTGAAGAAGTTGGTGCAGGAGAGTATAAGAGATTCTTGGAGCTTGGTGCAAATTTGGGTTGGTCTAAGTTCATGGTAAGACGTTTTGAATTATGTCATGAGTTAGTTTTAGAATTCTATTTAGGCCTCTTTAGCCGAGATAGTAAAAGTTGTGTTCCGATTAGAGGAAAATTAGTTCCTTTCACAGTTGAGGAGATTAGAAACCACTTCAAGTTTAAATAATTAATTGGATATTGCAAGTATAGTGAAGCGGTTGCTAAACAAAAAATATTTGATGAGGAATTACTTTTTGAGCATGTTTTAGACAAGGAGAAAGTGCAATCACATAAGGGAGAATTGAAGGCACCTTGGCCTTACAAATATCTTCAACCGGATGCGAGAGTTTGGCACAATTTCCTTATTCCTAATGTATTTGGAAACACACGAACTTTGGATGTGACTAAAAAGAACGCTCTACTTTTGGATTGTATTTTGAGAGGAGAAGAAGTGGATGTGGCACAGTTGATCTATGAGGGGGTGATGCGATTTTCGGTCTCTCCTAAATCCGTTTATAATGTTAAATATCCTACTATGATCACGTGTCTTGTGCGAAAAGCGAATGTTGCATTGGGTGAAGAAGAGAAACTCGAATTTAAGAAGAGTTATATTGATAATGCTTGGATCGTGAAATTCTTGAGAGGAGCAGTTTATACGCAAATCTCGAAAGAAGAAAAGGAGCAAAGTTGGCAAGAGAAGATGGAGGAGCGTTTAAACAATTTCGAAGCAGCTCAAACTTCCTTAGCCAATGATGTGGCATAAATCAAAGCCAATCAAGTGCACATCATGAAACTCCTTGAGAAATTAAAGAAAGATCAAGCAAATCCTACCTTGGATGTCAATAATGCGAGGCAATAGCCTCGAGAGTATGTTCTCTTTCTTCCTTACCATTTCTGTAAATGCTTTTATCTGCTAATTTTAATTTCTGTTTCGAGTCTTTTTTTGAGTCGTGGGGACACGGCTCATTTTTGAGTTGGGGGTGTGGGGATTCGTTGTCTCTCATCTCCATTTTTCTGGTTTTAGGTAGAAATTAAATTTTTTGATACATGGGAATTAGATGTAGAGTGTGTTTAATAGCTTGAAAGCATAAGCTCAGTAAATTAATGATAGTAAGTAGTATGTTTATGAGCTATTTTATTTTGTATGCTTTGAGTATTTGCAGGAAAACACACATTGATAGTAAAGAAAGGATTAGTGAGCAATGCGATAGAAAGTATGTTCGATCTCAGGGAACCTTGAGAAGTGTGTAGGCCGTGAGATCCAAGCTAGTTGACAAACCCATTTGATGAAAGTGCTAAAGGTAAGAAAATAACGAAATTGCATGGTGTAGAAAGTGATTAAGGCAGTTCTTTCATATTGAAGCCACTTGAAGCCTTTTTATACCTTCTCACCTTGTTATTTGATTTTATATGCTATATCCTTCTCAGCCCCTTCTAGACTTTCTAAACCTTTTTATTGAAACACATTATAAGCCATATCCCTCTAGATTATAGGACTTTTTCATATGACCCGCACTCGAATCGCGATGCATAGACAGTTGTTTTAGAGCTTGAGTTTGGGGTGGTGGGTCCACCATTATGGGAATTGTTATTGGGATGGGATTTTTGAGCTTATTAATTGTGCTCTGTTCTTTATATTGATGATGATTCACAGATTTTTGTTGTAACCCTTTGCCGGGGTAATAGTGAATGAAAAAGAAGCTACGAGCTAAATTTGCCAACAAGGGCATATATATATATATATATATATATATATATATATATATATATATATATATAGCGTGATATCTCAATATTAAAAGAGAGACATAGCTATAGAAAAGAAAAAAATTGATTTGAAAAGAAAATATATATATTCGGACCGGCAAAGAGGAATTTTTATGTGAACATCTTATGCTTTAATTGGGTTATTGGGGATGCTAAATTGTGCATCAAGGAATTCATTGGGTTGAGTGAGAAACATTTTATGAAAGTAACTCAAGCTCTAGAGCGATTCGTTGATGGCTAGTGAGGAGAAAGCCAAAAGCTCACTCTAAATTATCCAAATATACTATCACACCGTCCCTAAGCCTAAATTACAACCTTAAAGACCTTTTGATTCTTCGCTGTGTAATCGAGAAGTGATTGAACCGTTAGAGAGTAGTTAAGTGGATCTTTGGATACTAGTGAAGTTCGATGAACAATCTATAACTTTCTTGGTTAACTGAGTAAAGTCTCAATCCTTCTTACATTGCGAAACTAATCTGATCTTGAATTCAAATTGTGTTGACTATGGATATGAGAAGTGTACAGGTATGTAGTTTATGAATATTATTACATGAAATTTTCTGAGTAATTGCTTTATGTCTATTCTATATATTCTGCTATATTCTTCCCATTGTGTTAAAATTACCTAGGTGTGTATTTATAGACTGCCCTTTGTTTTTATCTTTATTGTATCGGGACAATACAACTTTGAGTTGGGGGTCTTGATGTCTCCTCATTTGTGATAGATTTATGTTAAGATGAGACATCATTTTTAGTGATTTAGAAGTCATTCTAATCGTTTTTCTTGAGAAATAGTACACTCTCCTATTTTGAGTCTTGATTTAGTAAAATAATGTTTTTAGAGCATATTGGGTTTAATTATTTATTTAGTGTGAAGCTTTAAAGATAATTATGGAGATTAATTAGAGTCCAAGTCAAAGACTACAAGATATGGAAAGAGATAAGCATGGTAATTGGAGATAAGGAAAGAAAAGCTAAAATCATGGAAAAGGAAAAGCTGTCTTAATCCCGAATTTCTGCATCTACGACCACAAATCAGCTTATATCTCAAAATCGGTGTGGAATTTGGAGAAACGGTCAAGAGAAAAGTTGAAAATCTTTCTGATACGATGAATTTCGACTACTCATACGCGTCAAACGGATGAGTATTGAAGCTGCTAGGACCAAAACAAAAACGGGTCTGGTTTCATGATTTAGGGTTACGAATTTGAGTTGGGCTTTGAGTCCATTACTTACCTTCTCCTTCAAGAAAACGAATTAGGTCTTCTAAACACCTAAAAATACACCCTTATATCACTTGTAAATTCTCCTTGCCTCATAGTAATTAGTTCTTAAGGTTTTATTCTTCAAAGTTATTGTAGAGAGCAAGATGATGTCTTTTATTATTTCCTTTAGTTTATTTCCTTGAGGTATGAACTAAACTTCCCATAGTTTGGGTTTGCATCATGTATAAACTATGAATTCTAATTTCTTTCTATCTAAGTTTCTTTGGCAATTTCATGTTTTAATCTGATATTAGTTGCTTACCTTTATATTTGTTTATGTGTTTTGATTTAATGATTGTTTTCCTTGCGGTGCGCAACGTTTAGGATTACCTTAATAGTAGTTAGATGATCGCCTTAGCTGAGTGTCTAATTATTGAAACACCACATAACGTATAGTGTCGATATTGGTCTTGACAACACTAATTGTAACTAGATAGTCATTAGGGTATAATTTAATCACTATCACCATGTATGGAAATTGATTGCTTAGGGCCCTAGTGGCGTAGGATAACCCTATTTGAACCAGTCTCGTGGTGTGTCTGTAGCCCCCTTAGTCGCTCTCAAGGTCTAAGGTATGGGAATTTAGAATCCTGACTAAATATCTAAGAGCTAATTATCTCCCTTATTAACTGGAATTGATAGAAAGAATTAGAAGGATTAGTGCATACTAGCAAAACCTAAGCTATACTTCTCATCTCATATTTCTTCGTATTTAATTTACTGTCTTTATTTTCCTTAGTTTAATTATTAATTTCGAATTATTCTCTATTTATTTTCCTGTCTTTTAATTAATTACTTCTTACTCGTTATTTCTACCCATTCGATTAACACACTAAGTCCCTGAGAACGAACTCAACTTATCATTAAAACTTGCATTCGTTCTGTAATACTTGCAGTACTGTGCCTGTCTAGGGTGAGAGTGCGTTGTTTTCTGACTTATTATTTACCTTATTTTTATCACACCCTAGGCGACACCAACCCCGGCAAAGGGTTACAATATATATAGCAAGTGATCACGAAGCTCTATTACATAGCATAAAACCAACCAATGATGATTCCATAAAACCACCCCCCCAAACTCAAGCTCTAGACGAGTGTCAATTAGCGCTATTCGAGTGCGAGGCATATGGAAAAGTCCTAAAAATGTAAGGGATAAGGCTTGTAATGTGGCTAAATAAAAAGGCTTAGAAAGGCAAAGAGGGGGCTGAGATGGAAAATATATCGATAATAGATGAACAACAAGCTGAAAGGCATAAAGGGCTAACAAAGAACCACCTTAATTATGCACTATCCTATACAAATTAGTTACTTCCTCATTTTAGCATGTTATTAAATGGTCTATCAGCTAGTTTAGATCTCACGTTCTACACACCACTCAAGTTTCGTGTGATCAAACTAACTTCATCACATTGCTCATTACTCTCTTCTTTACTTTCAATTTGTATTTCATGTACATCATTTTAGCATAAACAAGACAAGTTCATTAATATACTATCTACTATCATTAACTCATTCACACTTAGCTTAAAAGATACATTCACTAAATTCTACATCAACATTCATACTTTACTGAAAACAATTAAACCACATAAAAGCGGGGGTGGAAACAACGGATTTCCACCTCAACTCAAAGTTGAGAATTGACATTCACGACTCGAAATATACTCAATAAAATTAAAGACAAACACCTAATATACAGATAGATAAAGGGGTGGAGAAGAGAGAAACATACTCGCGAGGAAATTGCCTCTCGTGATCACAATCCAAGATGGTTTACGGTGGATCCTTCGTTGTATCGCGTCTTAATTGCTCCGGGAGTGTCATGATGTGCATTTGATTAAACTTGATTAGCGACACATGATTGTCAAGGAGGGTTTGATCCGTTTTGATTTGCTTTAGTTGCTCACTCACCTTCTCCTGCCAAGGAGATCCTTTCGACTGTACTCCTCTCAAAATATTCTTGATACACCCATCATCTAAGATGGAACTTGACTTGCTAACAAGCTTCTATTTCTCCCCAATGATCACATCCGCTTTCATCACTAGGCTAATGATCATTGATGAGTATATCAAGTTAAAGAAAACCCTTGGTTTGAATATGAATCACATTACCTCATCAAAGATCACTTGTGCCATATCCACTTCTTCCTCTTTCATAATACAATCCAAAAGGACGACGGATTTTCGAAGTACATTCGCAACTCCAAAATGAATGAAGAAAGTGATTATAGCAAAATACGATGATAAATCTAGTAACTAGGTCCAATTTAAGCCTAAAATGATGACTCATGAAGGAATCTTTCGATCATAAATCAAGAGACATCAGACAGTGACCCCTCATCTTTCTACAAAAAACCATTTGACCCCAGCCTTCTTTCTCCTATTGCCCCTAAAACGTATCTAATGATTCATTTAGTCTATTATGTTCATTGTATTCCTTAATATGGGTCTTACTCATCTCCAATCCCTTCTCCTTGTTGTTATCGCCTATGTTAATTTTTTTGCCTTGTGGATATGTAATTCGCACTCTCTTTGCAGAAAAATCGAATAAAACCTTAACTCTTGATGTACGCGTTACTCTTATCAGATTAGCTTCCTCAACTCCTTCGTATATAATTTTAAGAACAACGAGGTAGATCGGATAGGTTTCTGATCCGCCTCCGCCAAGATCTTCCTCGCTGTTAGTGGTAAGTTCCATGGGCATGGAGTGTCTCCCCTAAATACTAAAACTAAAATTTACTCAAAACCCACTCAAAAACAACAACCTAGATCGTATAAGGATGGTATAACACAAAATCAACATTAATTTTTACCGAATGGATAAAAAAATGAAAGTTTTGTGTAGTAGGACAGTTTTCTCCTTTTTTTTTTTTTGACGTTATGGACAGTTTTCTCCTCAAGTAGAGAGAGAATGTTGTAGTAATGGATATTTACTTACATTTTACTAGAATAATAGAAAAAGAAAATGAAAAGTAAAAAATGAAAAGGTGTTTTTTATAAATAAATAAAAGAGAAAATAAAGAACAATGTCCGACACACGAAGGAGTTTGTCCGATACCACACCACTCATTGACCGTCGAAACGATCTCCACCACTTACATTCTTTCTCCGCCATCGAAATGTCACATCCTCTCCCCTCCGTCTTCCTCGGCGTTGACGTCGGAACCGGCAGCGCCCGCGCAGGTCACTCTTTTTCCACTCTCTACACATTTATAACTTCATCTATTATATCTCTACTTACATATATTTGTTTTGAAGCTCGAGTTTTTTAATCACACTCGTTAAAAAATTCAATTTGTTGAAGATTATTATTGAATGAATCATGATTACTTTTAGTAATCTGTGTAATTGCCGTGCTATTCAGGTGTTTTTGATGAGGAGGGTAAGCTTTTAGGTTCAGCTAGTAGCTTAATACAGATTTGGAAAGATGGTGATTGTGTCGAGCAATCTTCAACTGATATTTGGCTTGCAATCTGCACTGCTGTTAAATCCGCGTGTTCTCTTGCAAACATTGATGGGAAAGAAGTCAAGGGTTTGGGTTTTGCTGCCACGTGTTCCCTTGGTAATTCAGTAATCAAATTAAACTACGATGAAATTGATAATTAATTATAAATTCGATGTGGTGTACAGTTGCTATAGATTCTGAAGGTGAACCTGTATCAGTTTCATGGAGTGGTGATACAAGAAGAAATGTGATAGTATGGATGGATCATAGAGCTGTAAAACAAGCTGAAAAGATTAACTCTTTTAACTCACCGGTATTACAATATTGTGGCGGATCAGTATCTCCGGAGATGCAACCACCAAAGGTATATTAAATTACTAAATTGCCCTTAGTTCCCGTTTTGAGACGCAAAACTTTATTTACAGCTCTTATGGGTGAAAGAGAATTTGCAAGAATCTTGGTCAATGGTATTTAGGTGGATGGATTTAAGTGACTGGTTATCATTTAGGTAAAGCTAATTTCTTATTAATTTATATATATTTTCTTGTTTAGTAAATGGCTTTATTGTAATTAATAGAGCAACTGGAGATGATACTAGAAGTTTATGCACAACTGTATGTAAATGGACATATTTAGGTCATGCACATATGCAACATATTAAAGAAGAAGACTCTAAAATGGAAGCTTGTGGTTGGGACGATGATTTTTTTGAGGAGATTGGGTTATCTGATCTTGTTGATGGTCATCATTCTAAGATAGGTATGTTATATTATGTTATGTCATGTCATGTTATGTTATGCATGTATTCAATTTTGTAATGATTTTTTTATAATTAATGTGTTCAGGACGAAATGTTGCTTTCCCTGGACATGCTTTGGGTTCTGGTCTAACACAAGAAGCTGCCCAGGCAAGATTTTTGTAATCAAGAGTTAAAATTGAGGTTCATGACATTTTATTTGAACACAATAGTAATACAAGAATATGCTAAAAGGTGTTAAAAATTTCAGGAGCTAGGATTAGTGGCAGGTATACCGGTAGGCACATCGCTAATAGATGCTCATGCAGGTGGAGTCGGAGTAATGGAAAGTGGGTCCCACTCAAACTCAAACGAGGAAGCTATATGTAATCGTATGGTGTTAGTTTGTGGTACATCCACTTGTCATATGTCTGTATCGCGTGACAAATTGTTCATCCCCGGTGTGTGGGGTCCGTTTTGGTCTGGTATTTTTTTTCTTCAAACAACTTTTTTATTAAATTTTTATTTGTAATTTGTTACTTAATTTTTTTTCTCTTGGCATATATTTTAGCAATGGTACCTGGATATTGGCTTACTGAAGGTGGTCAAAGTGCGACTGGTGCTTTACTTGATTATGTCATCGAAAATCATGTTGCTTCTCAGCTTTTGGCAAATCGTGCGGCTTCTCAAAGTAAATTAATCTGTTCAATAAACAATAAAGTATATCTTTTAATTTTTGTATATTATATAGGAACATCAGTTTTTCAACTACTGAATGAGATATTGGAAAAATTAAAGGAAAATTCAGGGTCAGCATTTCTTGCTTCATTAACGAGTAATATTCATGTCCTTCCCGATTTTCATGGTAACAGGTATAGAATGTTTAATGTTTGTTAATTATTGTAGGACCCACGTTTAATAATGTTTTATTATAGGTCACCTATCGCAGACCCTAATTCAAAGGGAGTAATAAGTGGGTTAGGTCTTGACACAAGTGAACAACAATTAGCTGTTCAATATTTAGCTACTGTACAAGGTATCGCTTATGGTACACGTCATATTGTTGAGCATTGTAATGCTCATGGACATAAGGTAATAAACTACACTACACGCATGTAATATTAAAATTGAATGTAAATTAATATTTGTGTTTTGTTTTTCAGATTGATACGTTACTTGCATGTGGTGGATTAGCGAAGAATCCTTTATATATACAAGAACATGCGGATATATTAGGGTACCCTATAATTCTTCCAAGGGAAAATGAATCTGTATTATTAGGAGCGGCTATACTTGGTGCTGTAGCTTCAAAGAAATACAAGACTATTCATGATGCGATGAAGGTTTTAAATGCATCTGGTCAAGTTGTGAATCCGTCTAAAGATCCAAAAGTGAAAAAGTATCACGATGCGAAATATCGTATCTTTCGTGAACTTTATGAGCAACAATTGGCTCATCGTAAAATCATGGCTCAAGCTTTGGAATAACTTTATTTGTGTGTTGTGACTATGTTTATCACTTTGGTTGTAATGGATTTGGATTAAATCTTCTTATCTAGACTTATCGATTGGGTTTGGTTTTTGATAATTTTTGTCTCTTGAGATAATTTAAAATTAATTAAAGGAAGATATCATTATAGGATGAATAGGAGGGGTTAAGATTTGTGCAATAGAATAATACATCTACACGCTTATTCTGTCATCCGTCTGTCTAATCCAATAATCTATGAACTAAAATATTTTCCAAGTGAACTTGTTCTAAATTGTTTAGTTTATAATCATTGGTTATTATACGTAGGGTTTGAAAATGACAAGAATGATATAAGAGTGATTCTATTCTTGATAATATAACCTAATTAAAGTGTAATGCATACACGTATTATGATAGGGTCCATTTCACTAACTTTAGTATTTGTTCTATTATTTTGTCGGAAAGGTAAAATATATTGCCCTATAAGATATATACACATACATTGGACATATCCATGTGAGCAAAACAAAGTCACATACTTCATGTTACACAACCCCTAATAATGTAAGGATTTTTGGATTTGTTGTGAGAGATTGGACAAAACCGTCTTGAATTTTGGAACTTATAACCATAGATAATGTGGTGATGCACGATGTCTCTCCTATCCAGGTTCGTGGTGAATTCCGTAATGGTGTATGTTTTTACGACATAAATAAATGAACGAATGTGTAATTTAATACGTAACTAGACTCATTTTGTTTACAATTCTAGACGGAATCTATTGCTAGCCGACCATATCACTTTCTATATATATTTAACATGTTGTAGATACTTTACAAGATGATCATGCACATTATCTCATAGATATGGGTTTTTCTAGGCTATATATATGGGCTTTTCTAGGCTAATGATCTGATCCGTCCAAGATGGTGAGAGATCAAAGGCTATAAGACATCCATGTTTTAAGTCGGTGAAACGAAACACCTATGTTTTGTATATATAACTTGAAATAAAGGACATAATAAGACCACGATGAAGAGGAAAATGTCTGACCCATATAAACATGTAAAAGTCCTTTGGACTTTATAATACAACATAACCCTATTTGATGTTTTGAAGAACTTGGATAAAACACTGGAATTAAACATATTTTATTCGTATGTATAATTAACAAAAGTTATCAAAGTAATATAAGAGATTTAGTGTAAGGATGTGTATAGAAACTTGAGTTAAGGGTCTAAAGTATTTGAGGACAACATGATTTTTTTAGTTTTTTTTTTTCAATTTATAAATAATTTTGAGGATTTTTAATATACATATTAACATGACATCTTATTACTATTTGAAATAAAAATTAATTTGCCTTAAATTCACAATTTATTAAATATTACATAAAAATAATATAATATGTTGAATATCTTATTATCTTATAACTATATATAATTCTTTTAAATCATTATATAATATTAAATTGGATCAAAAATAGTTTTTTGAAGACATATTGTATTTAAAATAAAGAAGCACTATTATCAACAAAGAGCAACTAGATCAAAGTACAACCACAAAGCCATTGAAACTTAAAAGTAAATAATTCAAATTTTGGGAAGCAAGAACTTGATAATTGGAGAAAGGAGAGGTATCAATTTTTTTAAAACTAAACTCTAATTTTCTATTAATAATATGAGTAAGGACAAGAGATGAATAATTTGACAAAAAAAATTGGTCTTCAGAAAACCAGTCATCCTTTACCAACAAGAGGGTCCACACTCGTGCAAGTTTGATGCACAACTTTACCATGGTCAAGAAAACACCAACTTAATTATATTTTATAAAAGAGTAATGCTGGGTATCACCCAAAAAGGCATCACCTAAACATCACCCATGATGTGGCGGTTAGGTGGTCCAATTATGGAGGAGAGAGAAAAAAGTAAATCTGGAAAGAGAAAAATCATAATTGGTCCATCTAACCGCCACATCATGGGTGATGTTTAGGTGATACCTTTTTGGGTGATACCCAGCATTACTCTTTATAAAAACAACAATACCTATAGTTAAATGCATAGGAATCATCTGCATATGAATTCAGAGATCATTTGGAATTCATATCCCTATATTGGAAGATGTAATTTACTTAATTCCTCTCTTGATACCCCAGGTCGTATTACAATAAAAATTAGCTTAAACAAGAAATGAAAACACCATATTACAATATTGAAAATTGTACAAGAAGGTCAGGGTGGCAGTCTAAGATAATTTTAAACATCTTTGCACTGGTTAGTTGAATGCGTATATTTCTTATTTATCTTACAAGAAATCTGCCTCATCACAAGCTAAAAAATATTCAGTGAATGATCATAAAGCTAATATGATAATTAGGTTAATTAGTAGGAATGAATCCAAGCATTGTATCTGATGTTGGCAAATAACCTTGTTCATTAGTTGTTTTAACGTGACACATCCTTCGAACATGAATAGTATACATTTAATTTCTATTCTTAATTCTTTTAGTATAAACTAAATTCTTATAGTTCGAGAACAACATTATGTATGAACCCTAGTTGGTTTCATTTCGTGTATTTAGTTTGGGATATTACATCTTCATATGAATTGTTAAAATTATATGCTTTGCTTATGCGTTTTCTATTTAAGTTTAGCCCTTACTCTGGCCAAGTATAGGACTGCCCTTAGTAATTAGGACTGTCACCCTGACAAGGGGTTTGGTTACTAAAAATGATACATAATTGTCCAGCATGGGTTAGTGATCCTGAAAGGCGTGAACAATCGGATAGTTAATAGGGTTAGAGGCTTTCTAGAACTGGTCATTGCTAAAGTCACCTCACCCGAGTCCCATAGTAGTGTTGAAGTAGCTTCCTAAGCTACTGGTGGTGGCAAAGGTGTGATAGATAAACTAATAAATAAATATAATAATAAATGACACACCCTATACTACCACGAGAAACTCACTGCATGTGCACAGATCGCTCGCAAGTAATAGTTAAATACGTAAGAGTTTGTTTTCAGAGATTTAGGTAGTTAGCTCAAACCTGTATTCAATAATAGCGTATATGAATTTAGATGTTTATATTAAAACAAATTAAGATAAATAATTACGTAACGCGGATAAATAAATAAGAATACATATAAATAATTATGAATGCAACTAAGATGATGATCAGGGTTAATAGTGTGAGCCTATCTACTAAGTTGTTATTCTAACCTTAAGGATGAATTGAATATTATATATGTAGCAGGGGTTCTGAATTCCTCCTAACCCCCGTCAGGGTGGACTTAGGAAGCAAACTCTACACTACCAGGGGACTTGTATAAGGGGACCCTGCACAATGATTGGTGGTTAAATCAAACCGTAATGTCTATCTAACTAGGGAAGCCACTACCGCACACAAGGCGATTATGTGGTGGTGTCAATAATTGAATCCCCAATCAGGGTGTCTACTCAATTACTAAGGGCAGTACTAAGATTGGCCAAATCTGGGGTTGGAATAGGTCAAAGCACATAACACATATATACACCAAGCTCAAATCAATTAAAATAACAAATATTGTATTAGGATTTACACAAAGTAATAAACCAAACAATTAATAATAAAGCTTACAGAATAAAAGCTAAGAAATATGGTTAAACCACCGATCTATAGCTAATTATCCTAATTTATAGAGAATGAGAGATATAGAAGAGGAGTTTTTCACTCTCCAGCTTCTTGCTTCTTGTCTTCCTCTACAAGCCAGCTTGCTTCTCTAGATGATGACACTTGATACTAAGGATTAATAACTGATCAAGGACAGTGTTTACAATGGTATGGAGATGTATTTATAGGTGCTAGGTCTAAATCTTGGAGTGGAAGTCAAGTTATTGGAGTCATATTCATTTTCAGATTCATTTCTTAAAATATAGGACAAGATAAACATTGCAGATTGACTTGGTCATATCTCATTCGTTACTTATCAGATTTCAGCGTACTTTATATGAAAACGGCCGCGATTCTAAAATCTATTTTCTTATAAAAGGGATCATCCAAATTCATAATATATTTTCTTGAAGTTCTCAAAACACTGGACGTCTTTACTGTATGTCAAATTTATTTGACAGATTTTCCTTTTCTAACTCAACTTTGTTTCCTTTTAATTCCAGATGTTGCCTTGGATTTTATTTCCTTAACTTCTTGCAATTGATTTGACATCTAACTATATTCCATATACTTAAGAGCTTCACATTAACTTACAAATTATACCAAATATGCTCTAAAAGTAATAAATCTCAAAATCAAGACATGAATTAACAATTTATTAAATAATGGGGAAAATCCCTTAACAATTTATATACTAAGCCTAAAATGAAATCTCATGAGTGGATTAAATCATCACAAATATAGAGACATCAAGACCCCCAAATCAAAGTTGTATTGTCCCGATACAATAAATAATAAGAACATAGGGAAGTCTCTAAAAATACAGCTAAGTTAATTAAGCACAAATGGAGAGAATATAGAGAAATGTGAATAATAATCCCAAAGTAACTACTTAGCAAGTTTCATGCAATAATATTTTCAAGCTAAATTACCTAAATACTTATCATACAAACAATCAACACAATTCAAATTCAAGATCAGATCAGCTTTGCAATGCACGAAGGAGGTGTTATTCACTTAGTTTAACATGGAGGTTATAGATTGTTCATCGACCCTAACAAAATTTCCAATTCTCCATCTAACTACTATATATTGGTTTAATCGCTTCTAAATCGCATAGTCAAGAATCATAAGGTCTTTAAGGTTGTAATGTTAGGCTTAGGGACAGTATGATTGTATATTTGGATAATTTAGAGTGAGCTATTGGCTCTCTCCTCACTAGCCATCAACGAATTGCCCTAGAGTTTGAATTACTCTCATAAACGTTCTCCCTCAACCCAACGAAATTATGCACTAATTAGCATCCCTAGTAACTCAACAATAAAGCTTAAGATGATCACATAAAAAATTCGACTTTGCCGGTCCAAATCATATAATCTTTCTTTTTATATCAAGTTTTCTTTTGTAAGTGTAGCCATGACTCTTTTTTCGATGTGAGATGTCATGCCACTTTTTTCAACAAATTTCTTTTATTTTCATAATTTTTTCTTTTAGCCCGGTATAGGGTTACAATATAATAATAAGTGAATCATCATACAATAAAGCACAATACATAATAAGCTCAAAAATACCCAACCCAATAATGTTTCCCATAATGTTGAACCCACCACCCCTAACCCAAGCTCTAAAACGACTGTCTAAGCATCGCGATTCGAGTGCTGGTCATTTGGAAAAGTCCTAAAATCTAAAGGGTATGGCTTATAACGTGGCTAATAAAAAGGCTTTAGAAAGGCTAGAAGGGTTGACAAGGATATAAATTAACTATTTAATGGACAACAAGCTAAAAGGAAACAAGGGTTTATCAAAGAACAGTCTTAATCACTTTCTAAACCATGAAATTTCATTACCTTCTCACCTCTAGCACATTCATTAAATGGGTTTATCAACTAGCTTGAATCTCACGGACTACACACCTCTCAAGGCGCCCTAAGATCAAACTTACTTTTTACCGCATTGCTTACTAATCTTTTCTTTACTATTAATGTGTGTTTTCATGTTCATACTCTAAGCATACAAAATAACCAGCTTATAAACAAACTACCTACTATCATTAACTCACTAAATTTTATGCTTTCAAACCATTAAACACCTTTTACATATGATGTCTCCCGATTTGTTCTAATTATTAGCCCTTTGGAGACATCCTTTTAGGTGAATAAATGACTTATGTGATAGATTTTTAGGCTTAATTGATCATATTACACTTTCTCCCCTTGGAAATTAACTATTTGCAGAATCTGAGCTTTTGTGCGTAAATTTAACTATTTTTAATGCAAAGTTAATTGGTTCTTGAATTTCATGAAAAAGACCAATCCAAGGAGAAGAAGTGAGAATAAAGTCTTAGTGTATTTTAGAGTGTTAGGAAATAATTTTGAGTCGAGTTTCTATTTTTAGAGTACACTTTCCTATTTCGTTTTCTTGATTTACTGATTTATTCTTTTTAAGCATATGCGGTTTAATTATTTATTTAATGTGAAGCTTTAAGAGATAAATGGTAATTACTTAGAGACCAAGTCAAGATAAAGATGAAAGGAAAGAAGATTTACATGGAAATAAGAAGATTTAGGAAAGATTTATTCAAAGAAGGAAAAGATAAAGCTGCCTTGTGAATCTGAAAATCCAGCCACGTTTTAAAGATTAAATCATAATTAAAGATTGGCTAGGATTCTGGACAAGTGGTCTGCACCAATAGAAAGCTCTTTCCAAGACAAGTGGTTTCATATATTGGAACTTCTCAAACGGATAAGTATTGAAAAAGATATGACCAAATCAAATCAGCAGCAAAATCTTACCTTTCCTAGAATTTAGAGCTACGAATTTGAGAGTCCTTGACTTATCTTCCACTCCAAGAAAATTCGACCTAGGGTCCTCCAACACCTATAAATACACCCCCTTAACCTCCTACTTTCACACACTTCGGAGAATTAAACAAGAGGCTTAAGGTTTTCAAGTCAGAGCACGAAGGAGAGAAGAAGCTAGAAGCTGGAGGAATCCTGTTCTTCCAACAATAGTCATTCAACCCTTTAGGTTATTTATTTCTTTCTTGTAATTGAACATGAATTCCTTTTCTTTTATGTTAGTCTTTAATTTTCTTATGAGCTAAATTTGTTTATACTTGAGAATCGCATAAAAGGGATGAACCTTAATTAATTAATCTATGTTTTGAATTTGGGATTGTTTAGATTTAAATAGGATTGAGTTTTATATATTGGATATTACTTTGTTTTCATTACTAATTCTTTTAGGCGCAACTAGAAATAGATTTTAGTATTTGGGCTATTCACTTTAGTGGCGAAGTGATCATCCGACAGGGGGGTTTGAATACAGATCTAGGTAATACCCGTGTAATGTCCGTTATTGACCGACAGGCTTAACTAGTTACATAGCCAAAGAGGTAAAATCATATCATCCGAAGAGGCATATTCGACCATACAGGTGTTTATGATACTTTAGGATAGCTCCTAGGTCCATCCGACAGGGGGCTAGGAGATATTAGAGTCCCGACTAATATTATAATTCCAATTCTGCCCTTAGACATAGCATAGATTATATTGATTAAGTGGATTCCTTTGCGAGACTCAAGTATCTCTCTTATCTGAAGTTAGTCGTTTATTTGCTTTATTTCCTTTCTGTTCATTTAATTTTAGTCTTTACTTTTATTTGCATCTTTTATTTTACAAAAACCAAACAAAAATTATTATCTTTTATTTTCTGTTTAGCAATTATCTCTACTATCTGATTAATATTTGGGTTGAACCTAATCCGTCCCTGAGAACGAACTTGATTATCATATATTACTTGGGACAACCGTACTGGTGGGGCCTAGGGTGTGATAAAATAAGATATGAAATAAGTGCAAAAACACCCTAGATCACCACTAGGATATGTAATTCTTAGAAGATATGGTGGTGATAGAAGCATATCTGTATCCAGCATCTCCACCTTATTCTCTTTTTTTCCAACCTCTTTAACACAATTTTTGATCGTCACATTGTCTAAGTTAAGCTTCGTGGGTTCTTTTAGTGTTGAAATTTCTACTCCACCCATTGCTACTTCTTCTTCAACCTTATCTCAATTTTTGATTGTTACCTCGATTAAATTAAACTCGATTGGTTATGATGGTTGTGTAGGAGGTTGCTCCACTTACTTTCTTCTTCTTTCACCTTTGGTTCAACTGTCTCTTCTTTCATAGTCTATTTTTGCACTTCTCTAACCACATGCTCGAAATTTTTCTCAACCGCTTTCTCCTCTTGGATCTCAACAATCACCTCATCTAAGATAAGCTTGGTTGGTTCTTCTATGGTTGAGTCCTTGAACCCAACATTGTTATCGCCCCATTTCATATGCAAATCTTGTTGTCATTGTTGATTGATCGTAGTGAGTTGCGTTAATCTTTGCTCCATCGCTTGATATTGTTGGTGCATGAGTTGCACTGATGATATAGTAGCATCGATCTTTGTTTCAAGAGTACCTTTCCATTCGTTTATACCTTCTTGTAGAAGAGATGGCAGTGCCTTTGGAACTTGAGCCTCCTAAAAAATATTGCTTCTGTGGGTGACTTGCGTCCCTAATGGCTCCAACATAGCAGCTTGCTTGTTGAATCTTGCATGATCATGCCTCATGTACTCTTGTGATAATTCTATATAATCTTGCAAGCTTTGTTGGAGATTGGTTATAGATTTTTCTTGCGGATTATACCTGGGATGTGGTGGAGCTTGATCTTGGATGCTCGGACCTTCTTGATAGAAAATTTGACTTTGGGCCCCATGCATGTTTGTATCCCTTGTTGCGTAATAGTTCTTCATACCTAGGAAACCTGAAAAGAGAGTAAAAAGAAACGCGTAAGACTGAAAACAAATAAAAACTTCTGCACTAAATAAAAAATAACTAACTATAAAATCCCCGGCAGCGGCGCAAAAAACTTGGTGGTGGCAAAGGTGTGATAAATAAACAGATAAATAAAATTAATAATAAAGGACACACACCCTATACTACCATGAGAAACTCACCGCAAGTGCGCAGATCGAGCATATGTTTTTTCAATGTACTTGGACAAAAGATCTCTATCTTATGGGTGTCCTGCCTCTTAGGGAACCTTTCCCCTAGAAGTCTCGGTTTGACAAGTGGCTCGTGGATCTTGTATCCATCTATGCTAAAAATGGATCAAGGCCGATAGAAATAATTCCTAGGATAATCTTTACTTGTTGATCTATCTGGCTGGCACATAATAAATTTGTCATGGAACAAAAAATATTTATGTGTCTATTATTTTCATTCAACTGAATAACAACCTAGATGATTTTTTTCATGTTTTGCATGCTCCCTCTACTACTACTAGTGATGGCAATGGTTATGGTTTAAAACCAAAACCGATGAAAATCCGAACCGATTAAAAAACGATTACGCAACCATAGATAAAACCGTTAGGTCATGGTTTTAAAAAGTGTAACCGATGGATAAATCTGTTAGGTTGTGGTTTTAGATAAAAATAAAACCGAATAACCAAAAATCCGTTTATTATCATCTATTTTTCTATATTTTATAATAATATAGATAAAAAAGTATTTTCATGTCTCATACCTAAATTCTAAATATTAAATTTAACAAAAAATTTAACAAATATGTTATTAACTAAAGGATCAACGTAATTTTTTATATATTTTTAAGATTTTTCTTGTATTTATGATCTTATTTTAAGAATTCTCAATATATTTATAGAGTTATAGTTTTGTTATGGTTAAAATCCAAAAATCCGCTAAAAAAAACCGAATCTGAATTATTCGGTTATGGTTTTGAATAGTAAATCCGATGGTTAAATCCGTTAGGATTTGGTTTTTTGATAAATTAAATGGTTATGGACACGGTTTTGCATTTTTTTGCAATAATCTGATCCGTTGCCATCCCTAACTACTACCCCTACTACTTCCGTGATGCTTCGGCTTTAACTAACATCTCTACTTGGACGCTTCCTTTGCAGGATATCATTAAACTTAACACAGACGTATCTGTATCCCTCGTGGTCTTGTTACTGCGTTTCTTAGGAAAGATCATGATGGGGATGTTGTTTGTGACAAACTAGTTGTGCGAACCCTTGCACCATTTTTACAACTTAGTGTTTGCCTATCATGAGTGCTATTTTGTTTATCTGATAATTTTTTTTGTTCGTGTCACCATCGAAAGTGATGTTTTAGTAGTTATCCGAACCATCAAGTCTCCAACCAACGCAGTAGATTGGAGATCTTTGGCAATTATGGAAGATATTCGTTGTTGGCTGATGCTTCATCTCTATTCTCTTTTAGGTGGAAAATCAGCAAATCGTGGATTGATTGTGTTGTTGTGTTTAATTTACCTTTTAATTGGATACTTTTTCCTACTTTTGATTTATATTCTATTTTGTAATCTAATCCCGCTTCTTCGAGAATGGGATACCATTTTTAACCAAGGTTACATTTATGAAAATAAATTAATTATACGAAAGGAATATATTCAAAAAAGGGTATAAAAGCATATTACAAAGGGATATTTTAGTTTTATAAGTTAAGATCCCTTGTCCACAAAAAAAGGAGATAGAAAGACAAATAGTATTGACTTTAAAAAACATAAGAAAACAAAAAGCACCTTAAAAGAAAAAGAATAGCGGTCTAAATTTTAGTTTAGGAGAGATATAGGAATATACCTCTATTACCTTAAAATGCGTGATAAAATAGATGCCTGAATTAGTTGCCACATGTCCACTTATCTGGCATCTTCTCCACCTCGTCCACATAACTCAAAATTAAAATAACAAAAAATCAATTTTCCTTTCCTAAAGAGCCATGCACCAGCTCTTAATCTATTCCTCTCTCTAAAATACTTATATATCTATCTATCTATCTACAATTACATATACATATATAAATATATATTTACCCAATCGCAGACATTTATACATATATAGAACAGAGTGTTTTTCCAGTTCTATTTTATATATTTTGTATCTACTTTTGGCCATTAAACCATCGTTATCTTCAGGCTAATTTTTCTAGGGTTTCGTTATAATTTTTTTTTGGGTTTTGCCGTGGTAATTTATAGAATCTCATTTTCCAGGTACTAATCACCTTTCCTTTCTTTTATATTGTTATTTCGTTAATTTTCAGATATTAATTATTGGGAAAAATTTACTAAATTGTTCAATTGAGTAATAAATTTTATGTTTTTAATAGCTGGAGCGGTGAAAAAAGCTATCGATTTGAATAATTTGCATTGTGGAAGAAGCTAGGGTTTCGAAAGTCAAAGTGTAGGAGTGATGGTGATATAACAACTAATGTGTAATAAAAAAGTGGACTGTTTAAGTGAATCAGATTTGCAATCTGAAAATCCTCAGTACTTAATGGATAGTCCGACAATGACCCCTGGATCTGCACCAAGTTCTAACGATGAAAATCAACGAGTCAAATTCTTATGTAGTTTTTCAGGTAGTATACTTCCTCGTCCACAAGATGGTAAGCTTAGATACGTTGGTGGTGAGACACGTATTGTAAGTGTTCCTCGTGAAATCATGTTCGAAGATCTTATGTTAAAGATGCGTGAATTATACGAAGGAGCTTTAGTTTTAAAATATCAACAACCTGATGAAGATTTAGATGCGTTAGTTTCTGTAGTAAATGATGATGATGTCACTAATATGATGGAAGAGTATGATAAATTAGGAGCTGGAGATGGTTTCACTAGGCTTCGAATCTTTCTATTTTCTCAATCTGATCAAGATGGTTCGCTTGGTTCGATTCATTACGGTGAAGGAGATGAACGAGATAATGAAAGACGATATGTCGATGCTTTAAACAGTTTAAATGAATCACCTGAATTTAGACGACGTGAATCTGACCCGTTTCATGTAATGGGCCTGGGTTTAGGTCCTGGTCCGGGTCTGGGTATGGATGATTTACATTTTCCTGAACAGTATTATAATAATACTAGTCAATTCGAAATGCCTATGGGTCAGATTAATTTACGTCATTTAAGGATTCCTCATCTCGGTTCTGGTCAACCTCAACAACCGGTTAGTCAACGGTATAACGATATGGAAGCTCCGTGGAGTCCAGCTTATTACTCCCCGAGACAAACCGGGCCCCACGATTATCCGACTTCACCTTCTTCAGGCCGTTTTCATATACCTTACGGTGAACCTGATGATTACATTCGTCATCAAATTAACCACCCAAACCTATATGATCCTCCGGGCCCGGTCCCGGGCCCCCCGGGCCCGGGTTATCCGGAGAATATGGTATTTGTACCGGCCAATGAAAAACCGGCGGGTTTTCCGGGGAATATACTTCATGGAAATGGGATATGTAATGATATACCACCAAATATGGTTTCACATTTAGATGCGAATAAACATCATCCTTATTATTTCAGAGAACAAGAATGGAATGTTCAACATCAGTTACATCAAGCTCAAGTTGATGAATCTAGACATGTTTCCATGGCATTGCCACGTGTACATCCCGAGGATCCGCGTTACGTGCTTGGGCCCGGGCCTGGGCCCGGACCCGAGGTTTTTCATGAGCTTGTTCCGTCGATAGATCGATACGGAAATTTGAATCCGAATCAAAATGCGGGTTCTGGTTATGGAGGAGTTGAGAATATGTATCAAGTTCATCATGGACATTTACCTTGGAGAAATGTTCATAGTCCTATTAATGGTGTTGGTGTTTTTGATGCTTCTGTATCTAATTCTCCTCAATTAGGTAATGGTTCGGTTAACCCTGGGTTTACTAGAGTTACTATGGATAGTTCGAGGTTGATTGAGAAAAATTTACCCGAACAATTGATTCCAAATGCGTATAATTTGGAGAATAATCAAATCTTATCTCCTCCAGAACTTGTTATTAGATCTGATACAGTCTTACTTGAACCTAGTAATAAAAACAATGTGGAGGAAGTAGAAAAGGAAGTACGGGACCCACTTGATGTAACATTATCCGACTCTCCCGGACAAAATAAACCTGAAAAAATCAAGGATGTTCAAAATGGTGAAGAAAATAATGTTTTAAACTCATCAAAGGACAACGAAACTCAAGAGAGTGTGAAGAAGGACGAAGAAGAAGCTGAGTCAGCTATCAAAGAAGCAGGGGTGGGACCCACTTACTTATTATTATGTCCTATATCTCTTTCTAACATTAACTCTTCTTTTATAGGATACAAATGGGGAAGTAGAGATTGATTCTGATAGTGATAAAATCACTAAATCGAAAATCGAACCAACCATGGCTGAAGAAGAAGCTATTAAAAGTGGATTACAGGTTTTTCACTACTCAACTTTGACATTTTTCGTGACATTTATATTTAATTTTATTTCTTTTTTTAATGTATAGACTATTAAAAATGAGGATTTAGAGGAGATTCGAGAACTAGGATCCGGAACATATGGTTCGGTTTTTCATGGAAAATGGAAGGGATCTGATGTGGCAATAAAAAGAATAAAAGCTAGCTGTTTTGCTGGAAGACCATCTGAAAGAGAACGTTTGGTACTATTTTATTCTTTATTTAATAGTTAAAGGATTAATTAATATAATAAAATAAAATAAAATAAAATTAATTAACTTGTATAGATTGCGGATTTTTGGAAAGAAGCTCGGATATTAAGTTCTTTACATCATCCAAATGTTGTTTCGTTCTATGGTGTTGTGCGTAATGGACCTGACGGTTCTTTAGCTACTGTTACTGAGTTTATGGTTAATGGATCTTTAAAACAATTCCTACAAAAAAAAGACAGGTAGATTTATTATTAATTTATATTTTTTAAACATTTAATGTACAATTTATATATATCAGGACAATTGATCGACGAAAGAGACTTATAATAGCTATGGACGCTGCTTTTGGAATGGAATATTTACACGGAAAAAATATCGTTCACTTTGATCTTAAATGTGAAAATTTATTGGTTAATATGAGAGATCCACATCGACCCGTGTGTAAGGTATATATATATATATATATATATATATATATATATATATATATATATATATATATCTATAAAGTTAAGTTAATGTGTACTAATTATTAAAACACTTTTAAATTGTAATATAGATCGGAGATCTTGGATTATCAAAGGTTAAACAACATACACTAGTATCAGGTGGTGTACGTGGTACTTTACCATGGATGGCTCCTGAACTTCTTAGTGGAAAAAGTAATATGGTAACAGAAAAGGTAATTAAAGATTTTTTTTTTAAAAAAAAAAATCTTTTTTATTTTGTTATTTAATTTTTCTTTTTGGCATTACAGATTGATGTTTACTCGTTTGCGATTGTGATGTGGGAAGTTCTCACCGGGGATGAACCGTATGCAGATATGCATTGTGCTAATATAATAGGTATATATTTATATTATTGTGCTAATATAATATAATATAATATAATATAATATTTTAATTTTGTTTAGGAGGGATAGTGAATAATACTTTACGGCCACAAATACCGACATGGTGTGATCCGGAATGGAAAGCATTAATGGAAAGTTGTTGGGCGCCTGAACCGTCTCAAAGGCCGTCTTTTTCGGAAATTTCTCAGAAGCTTAGAACTATGGCGGCTGCTATAAATGTGAAATGATTATTATTATATTATTATTTCTTTTATAGACAAACACCAAAAATAATAATAAACTTTTATGTTACTTCTACTACTACTACTCGCTTATGTTTTTGGTGGGGGTTGCTATTGATAGGGAAAGTTTTATAATACCCTATGAGGCAAACATGTCTATTAGCAAATGTAAGTTTTTCTATTTTATGAAATAGTAATAAATTGTTATGGTTAGTTTATTTTCGATAGTGATTTTTGTTTATGATTGATTTATGTGCAGGTTATATGTATTATTATTGTATGGTGTTGGGATGAATTAATGGGAATATCAAGGTATTGTTTGTATATAAGTATTATGATATATAAAACAGCTTCTATGGGTTATTATGTTGCATTCTTGTTTTGGGTGCTGTTTTTAAGCATTGGATGTGTGTGAAAAAAGTACATTCTTGTTGAGTCGTTTTGGTCAACAAGGTGTAATCAATAATTTGTTATGCACACTTAATTTTGTGTAATTAATTAAAATTATGATACTTCCATTTTCTGTGTTCCGAAAGAAATAAGCTTTTTAAGATTGATCCGTGGAATGTTGATTGATATGTTTCTCCTTTTGGTTGTTTTTGAAAACTTGAGGGTATTCAGTTACATATTGTGTTGATTTTTTATAGAAGAAAAAGATGTTTTCGAAATGAAGAACTCTTAAATGCATTTTGTATAATCCTAGAATTTAGTGATTTCCTAAACTTGTTTCTTTTGAAGAAAAATATGAAATATATTGAACATAGAGATAATGCCTCCCTTTGCAGAATTTTGGGCGGGTTGGCAATTTGCCTCTTATTTTGAAAAGGAAAAATTTCTTCGTGATACCCAGCGTTATAAAATATTTCAACAAATAAGCGTCCAAGTTTTCAAAAATGACAAATCGGTACCGAACTTTATATTTTTTGTCTTCCGTTAGTATCAGTCACCGTTAACAGCCATGTTTTTTTATCTATGGGTATTTTTCCTTTTGAAAATTATATATTTTTTTTATCAAGAGAAACTTAAATATAACTAGGAATATTATACATCTAGTTAAGAAAATTAAAAGCACCGAAAAAAGACAAATCGGTCAAATGACTCGGTTAATATTGCGTTTCGTACGTTTTGCCAGAGCAGCCGCTGGGGTATTGAATGATCGGTTAATGTGCGTAACTTTTCACGTGAGGAATTTGACAAGCCAGTTTTTCATTTTGGCAATAAAAAAAGAAATTTGCCAGCGATCCATTTGAGAATTATATCTACTTATATCATTTTTGGGACACTTTTTTAACAATTCCATTAGCTTCTGATGTCACTTTTTATCTATCATTTAATTGATATTTTCATCATTTTAAATTAAAAAATTAATAAAAATAATAACAAACAATATATTTAAAAGAAACAGATTTAGTAGTGTAGTATTAGATGTACACAATGAAGTTTCTTCAATGGGGGAGAATGATCTATGTTTTGGCAGGATTGTAATCAATGATAATGCTCTTTGTGGTGGAGAACGATCTCCATTTTGGCTGAGTAATGTGATCAATCGATGATGCCTTTGTTTTTCTTAAATCAATGGAATTTAGGCTCATTTGATACCAATACTTACTTCAAGAACTCTGTTTAGACTAAAACATATCACATGATTGATGAAGAACTTATTCGAAAAAAGCAACATGGTAATATTAGTGCCCGTTTGGGATTACTTTTCAAAATAATCACTTAAAATGATTTTATATCCGTAGCAATATTTTAGACTCTTAAAACCACTTTTAGGAAAAGCACTAGATTGGTGATTATTAAAATAATCACTTAAAGTGATTTTAGATGTCAAAATATTTTTTAATATTTTTTACAAATAATTTAATTTTAATAAAAAAGCGCTTTTAGCTCCAATATAATCAATCCCAAACGGGCTCTTAGTTAACAACAATGTAAATGAACCAAGCTGTTCGCGAGCAGCTCGAGCTCGGCTCGTTTGAGATCGGCTTGAATATAAACAAGCTCAAACTTCATTTTAAGCTCGATAAGTAAACGTGTCTGCACGAGCCGCGCTTGTGAGCTCGTTTAGAATTATGAATTATAAATTAATATACAATCTACTTATAAATATATCATTAAACATTTAATATCAAATTGGATATTTTTTTTAATTTCTTTAGACGTTTATATTTTCATTAATGTTATGTTTCATATTTTCATACCAGACAGTCATGAAAATCCCATTTCAACCATAGAAAACAAATTGTTCATGAGCAACTCGTGCTTGACTCTAAAAAAAATTGTTCTATAAGTTAAACAAACAAGTTCTAACATTTCTGATTTGAATCATTGGAAGCTCGGGCTCGGCTCGTTTAAATTTGAGCTCGGCTCGACCTGACTCATTTAAATTTGAGGTCGGCTCGACTCGAGAAATTAAACAAACAAGCATGTAAATCTAGTATTCGACTCGGCTCGACTCGTTTACAGCCCTAATAGAGGATATAGTGGGAAGTAAGGGATATCGAATACGAAAATGAAGTTTAAGGAATAGGTAGATATAATTTTCAAAATATATTTTTCGGTACGTTCAAATTCAAGAGACGATGATTATTTATTGACTCGTACTTTACAATATCATCTTTATTTATCTTACATTATTATTGAAACTTAAATAGGATTAAATTAAAAGATTGAACGAAAATAAATTAATATTGTAAGAAAACAAATAAAACTATACATTATTTAAAAAAAAAAGATATTTAAATTTGGTTAGAAGAAATAATAATATAAGTTTATCATCTTTATTAGGGTTTAAAAACCTCAACAGTTAAGTCTGAAAGTCGAGAATATAATTTGTTAGGATGTAGAGGTAAGCTCAAATTGGGTCAAAGTTAGAATGTATTTATTATTATTTATTTTATCTCAATTACTTTATCAATTGAAAAGAAAATATTAAAAAAATTAAAATATAAATAATGACTTAGTACTTTTACATCTAAAAAATTAGAAAATAGATTTGAGATAAAAGATTATATAAAAAGGGCCCAAATTTTGATTTTGCCTAGGGCTTCCAAAAAGCTAAGGACGAGTCTGGGTGGGTGGACTCGGGAGGGGGTGGTGGTGGTGTGGGGGTGAGGGGGATGATGAGACAAAATATGACATCGTGTTGACAGAAAATATTTTCTAAATTATCCCTTAATTGTTTAACGTGATAAATTACTATCATTTTTTAATCTTTCTCAAATGCATCATTTTATTGAAAACATTTGCATCAAATCCATTTATTTATTTTCTCATCAGAATCACGTTTGTCTTCTTATCATATCTTTCTATATGCTGAATATTTAAACCTCTTGATATACTATTTCTTGTCCTAAATATTTACCTAACATGTTATTTGTAGAAAGTTTACCCATTCAAGCAAATGATCAATATGTAAAAGTAGTTGCAAGTTATATTCAAAATTGGCAACTTTGCATCCCTCAAAATCGGCATTTGGAATCAAAACGGATACCCTTTTTGCGTACAAAATTGTTATACCCTTTTCAAAAGAAACCAAAAAAAGTCAGAGATAATCGGCAACCTTGTACCCATTTTAGCCGGTAATCCTACACAAAACGGGAACCCGATTTTTGGTAAAAAAACGTCATAGCGTTTGTATCATAAGAGACATTTGATTTTTGATTGTTGGATCATAAATGCACAATGAGAAAATAGTACCATCCATCCAAAACGGGACCCCATTTTTCTACGAAATGTTATATCGTTTTTGGGAGAAAATGATCTAGATTTATATCATAAGGGCAATCAATAAATGCTATATAACACCCCCTTCAATATAGATTTAACTACAACTTCAACCTCCAATTCTACTACATTTTGAAGCGTTTAATTCAAGCTCACTCACTCACTTCTCAAGCATTCAAGAGTACCATCTTCTCATCATTATTGAAGGCGTTATTTATCATTGATTTATTAGCGCTTAAGGAGTGGAATCATCTTTGTAAACAATTTTTAAGCACCCATCATAAATATTCTCATCGAAATTATAATTTATCTCTAGGGATAGAGTTCAGAAGAGAGGGAGAGAACTTCCTTTGTTGAAAAGGAATACTTGTGTCTAGAATTGCTCAAGGGAGCTAGCTTGAGTTTTTCAAGTATTAGGTTGTTAAAAAATGAAAATAGTCTCATTGTACCGGGTCAGGGTGGCTAACGGAGCGGTTCAGACTGGTCCTTATCGGATCTGGGCCTTACCGGTCCGTTACTCCTTAGCGTTTCTCAATTTTCTGGATCGGTTCGGTCCGGTTCCACAATGGTAATTAATGAGACCCAGACCGGTAAGAAGCGGTTCTGGTTTTGGTTCCGGACCAATTTGATCGGTTCTCACTGTTTCTTTTTGAATACCTAATAAAATACATTTTACTAAATTAAAATCAAAGAAAAAGTTACATGCTTAATCATTAACAAATTACAATGTAGCCATATTTGCTTAAACTCCTTAATGATCAAGTCATGATACATATCAAAATTCAATGTACGATAGCAAACAAGAAGATCTTCCAAGTCCTTTGATGCAAATATATCATTCTCTACTATCATTTCCATCCGTCTTTGGATCTTTTGATATAAGCATAATGATCCTTTCATAATTTATAGAAAAACAAAAAGGTAATTAGCAAACGAAAAGGTAACTAATATAAATGAATAAAATGTATTCTCATGATTTTCTTTTTAAGTTAATTGAACATGTAGGTCCTGTATTATGCAAAAAACTGCCTAACTCCCTACATTATACACTATACAAGCCCCTATATCCAAAAAAAGGCATTACACTATACAAGTCCTATATAATGCAAGAATAACCCAAATTTAAGCCTGAAAACACCAAAACATTCATAAAGTATAAAACTAACCTTCATATGAGCTTCAACTTTGATCTTCAACTTTCATCTCTATAGCTTGACCAATTACTAGTATAACCATTGAAATAAGAAAAGAAAGCAACCATCGAATACTCATAGCCTTTTTTTATGCAAATAATTGCAAATAGGATTTTTAAATCATCGTATTCGGATAACGGAGGGACTTTTATGCAAAGTTTTTCTCTTTTCAGAATTCAATCCATCATTTTTGAATAAAGTAGGGACTTTTTTGAAATTGAATTTCATCACATGGACTTATGTGCAATTCAATTTCATCACAAGGACTTTTTTGCAATTGAATAAAGTAGGATTTGAAGAACATTTTACACCTTTCTCATATCCAGCTATCATTTCCTTCCATAGGTTAAAATTCTACTCAACAGTTTGATTTTTACATATAGATTCAATCCCATTCCCTCGTTCCTCTTGCATTTTCTCACGAGGTATATTATCAATATAAGCCTTACCATTCTTAATCAACTTTTCAGCCATTTTCATTAAATCCGGGAAATAATCAAATGTATATGTTACAGCTTCGTATTTAATACAACTGTATCTATATCTTTCAAAAGCGCATCCACAAATTCATTACTTTCTTTAGCAGGATTTGTATCATCCATTCGAATAATCAGCTTACCTTGATATTTATCAACAAAATATTTATTTTATAAAGTTGCTTTAGTATGACCCATGTGAAGATAACCACTTAGTTCTGGAGCAAACCTTAACCACACTTTTTGCAATTGAATAAAGTAGGATTTGAAGAAAAGTTTTTCAAAAAGAATTTTTCAAGCCACAAAATACTAATTTTGCCAAGTATTCATGTCAAAATACTAATTATACCCCACAAATCATATCCTATCCACCATATTAATCAATCATTCATGTAAAAAAGCATATTTTTCAAGCCACAGAATACTAATTTTGCCAAATTTGAATATCACAGGGGCTAGAATCAGCAAATTCGCAACAAGCAAGTAACATAGGGCACTAATAGTATGCATAAATCACCTTAAAACCCACAAATCATAACCCATCCACAATTGTATTTAATTTTTCAATTCATAAACTAAAATTTTCAACCCCCACAAACCAATTTTAGCCAATTTCAAATAACACAGGGACAAAATTCATAACCTTAGACACTTAATCCAACCCACAATTGATTACTAAGCCATATCCAATATGGAGGTTCTATCAAACTTAAATGGTTAAATAATATTGATCAAATACAAAACCTAATAAGGTTGAATAATATAATCTTGATTATTTAACTTGTAATCCATCCACATAGCATGGTGAAGACCAATTGAGGCAGTGGAGATCATTGGACTGGAGGGGTAGCGAAATGAAGAAGATGTGATTAAAAGATAATAGTGAGAGGGGCGGTGGGTAGGTATTATATAAAATGTAACGTAAAAAACATGACCCAATTATTGAAAAAGTTCGGTAAAAGAGGTGTTTTTCTACTTGTTCTTCACTTTCACATGCATTAACTTGGCTATTGAAATCCAATGAACCCATTACAGTAGAACTGGGGTACAACTCTTTCTCCATTTCCTTGTACAACGCGTCGAAATTCCCACAACCATGTCCAGTAGGGGTGAGCATGGTTCGGTTCGGTCCGGTTTTTGTCCAAAACTAGAACCGAACCAGATATTTTAGTTTTTTATAATTTGAAAACCTAACCGGATGGTTCGTATTTGGTTCCACATTTGGTTTTTAGTTTCAGATTGGTTCGTTTCGGTTTGATTTTTGGTTCGCTTCACATTCGGATGCTTAGACCAATAATCTTAGACAACCTATTTCTTAAAATACATTGTCCAACAACGGATGATATTTTAACATAACTAGACAACTATTACATGATGGACAATTAATATATCAATTAAATAAAAACCTATTATTAAATTTACAATACTAAATTAATTCATACAATTAAACCTATTATTTTTGAATTCATACAATCATGATTAATAAAATCAATCAAGTAATGAATACTTACTAATATAATTATAAGTGATATTAAAATATGTTCACTAATAAGACTGCCGAATAATAAAACAAAAATTTCATATAGATGATAATGTCTCACAAAAAGTTTCCCTTACACAATTGTTATAAAAAAAATTCACATTTCCTAACTTTTCCTTCGCCAATTTGGTTTTTGTTCAGTTTCTTTGGTTTGGTTTTTGCGTAGTAAACCGAACAAAAAAAATCTGATTTGGTTTTTGGTTTTTGGTTTTTGGGTTTGGTTTTTTCCGGTTTTTTGGTTTGGTTTATTTTTTGGTTCTCATTTGCTCAGCCCTAATGTCCAGTAAGATTCTCGTCACCCATCCCAATGTCACCGGAGTAGCCCTCAAATTCAATAGTGGGTCTCAAATTATCCAACACATTCAATATTTCATTATCAACAATTGGGTCATCCACGGTAACTAGTGCTTCTTCCCCGTATATCGTCTAGATCTACCAAAACTTCCATTTAAAAAAATCCGCTCTAACATCGTTAATATGAACTGTTTTATTATAGAAAAAATGATTACACGGACAACATATTTTTACCAAATATATCCACGTGATCTTTCGCAAAATTATTAAATTCCAATATACGCTATATGTATTCCCTTGTAACGAAATTATTTGATTTAATCCAACTGTTGTTCATAACCGGGGCCATTATCTGAATTAAGTTTTAAATTTAATTATAACCTAATAAAATAATTAAACAAGTTTAAATAATAACAATTATATCGAAAAATATACATGTTATCACCTAAAATATACCTAATAATACACATTGCACTTATATAATCATAGTATAATATTACATATTTTAAACAAAAAATAAAATATAAAAAAATTAGAAAATACCTAATTTAGGAGATTTTGATGGACAATTTATATTGAAATTGGGACCCACACGTGTACAATGTAGTAGAGAAGTTTCATTAATGATGGACCTAGTCAATATTTGTTTTTGAGAAAATAATTTGGAAGCATTTAATAACTTTGGGTTTTTTTGGGGTAGAATCACCATTAATGGTGTTCTGCCCGCTGATATCTTTATATTCGTCGATTTTTAGCGAGGAAATTATACTTGCTAATGATTAGGAAAGTTCTTGCGAAAGATAGACAATGGCGATAACATCGATGTTCTCGCGAAAGATAGTGTCTTTTGCGAGGACAGATTTACTTTTTTATTTTTTTATCCCAAATAATCCGACCTTATATACGCGATAATAAATGTTCTCTCTAATTAGAGTACTCGCGAAAGATACTATATTTAGTGAGGACATACACACGACCGGTCATGGGAGGAGGCCAAGGAGGCCATGGCCTTGGGCCCCCTCCCAATTTTTATAATATTGGGGCCCCATATTTTTTTTATATATTAGTATAATTTTTTTAATTTAGAAAGACTTAGTTTTGGCCCAACCCAAATCAAATAAATGTTAGACAATTTGTTTTTTGTTAAAAAATATTATAATGTGGGTATTATTCTAGAGTAGTGGAGAGTCTTTGTAACCTTCACATTTATCCTTTGTAACATCATACTTATTATGTAATTAGTAGGGTAGTTGGATAGTCTCATAAGTCTCTATATAAAGGCTTGTCCATTCCCTCAAAGTAAGATGAAAATACATATATAATAATATACTCTTCTTATCCCCATATATCCTCTCATCAACTAGTTTCTTTTATATATTGTTTCAACACGTTATCAGCACGACTTTACCAAACGAGCTAATATGATTTGACACTCTTCATAATGTTTATCATGTTATATAGAGGTAAGTAATTCTTGAGGTAAGATATATTTTTTTATGAATCTTCTATTATTTCATATTATATTATAATATAATTGATAATTATATCTTCCTTTAAAATCCATTCCAAAAGAGTAAAGGTTCATCGAAATTCATATACCTCTTCAAATATATGATTTTGAAAGAGAAGATTCAACTTGAAATTGTACAAGTTTGCTTCAAGAAAAGAATTACAATCATTGAAAAAAATGACGAGAATAAGCAAATGAATGTTTGCTTCAATTTATAAATTATGATTGCTTAAAAGCAATGTGAAACTCGTCTTGTTTATGAAAAAAAAAATAACTTTCGAGTTGTTTATAAAGAAAAAAACATTTCAATGAACTTATCAAGAAAAAATCTGAATATTGAGAAACAATTGATGAAACTATTATATCCAACTTGATAATGATTCATGCGTGAAATTATTCAAGTCTACTTGTTACAAAAGTATGATTCATGAAAATGAGTCTAATAAAATAATTTTTTGTTCATATATTGAGCAATACTTTTGTCATATATCTTGAATTTAAAATCAAGTGAGAAAATAAGGCTTATATGAAAAATATTGGACATGTAATCCAAATACACCACAATAAAAAAAGTGGATTGAAATTGCTAAAGCATCTGTGAAAGATTATGGAATTCATTTATCATAATATCGTTAATTATAGACTTAAAGTCTCAATATTTTATGGAAAATATGATTTATTGAATCATGCAAATAAGTATTGAGATGAATTCTCTTTAATTCTCAAATACATCTTGATGACATGAAAAAAACATTCTATTATCAATTCTATGAAATATTGAATGTTAAAATATTCGTTTGACATGACCTTGAAAGCCATATAAATGTCACGAATGATAGTGAAAAATAATCATTTGAGAAGAAAGTAACGCATCTAAGAACGATTGCGTATAAAAAAATGATATTTCTTCAACATTATCTCAAACGATGCTTAAAGTCTAATCCCATGATTTATATAGTTATCACGAATCAAAAATTCGTTTGATTTAATGAACAATTATACATTATATTAATCACTGACTTTGAAAATCTTACGGGGTTGGAGAAATAATTACGTATTCTTGAAAAGAACAAGTTATCATAAAAAAACCGTGAACTTGAAATTGCGAAAGATTATTTGACATGATTACTGAATCATGAAAACAAAAAGAAAGATAAATTCGGAAATGAATCCTTATAGGATCAAAATCGACATTTTAATAACATGATAATCAAATGTTAGAAGTGGGATTTGAACCACCACCCTCTTGCAAACAAGGTAACTTGAATATGGTGTCTTAGACCAGTCGGTCATCATGTCATAATTGTATAATATTATTGGACAAAATTATTTGACATAACTATTTTATGATGAATGTCATTTGGATAAATCCAATATTAAATCAATATTGTTTAAATCCTAAAATAAATATTACTAGGATATCTCCTTTTTGTTTGTATTATTTGAAGTCAATAGCCAAATTTAGGGGGAGAAATATATGGTCTAGCAGAATATATATTTTCTTAAAATAGAAAATTGCTAGATAATTGGTTGTGAATATGCCTAATATGACTTATCGTCATACAACTTTATACATATATACAGTCATACTGGAAAAAAAAGTCCAACTAAAAATCATGAATACCCTCATTGGTCAAAGACCTAAAGTATCCATCTATATACTGTTACTTGTGCAACATAAAATATAAATGTTCAACCATTATACACAAAGATAAGATCACAAACAAATATGGGAATACTATGCATAAAGCAAGATTCTCATGATAAGAGGGGGAGCTGAAAAATATTTTATAAGATTATAATCATCCTCGCAAATAAGTTATGAGCTCAGTGTAATAATAAGATGCATTCATAAGTGACTAAGTCAAGTATTCAGCTTGAAAAGGTCATGCTCAAATTAATTTCCTTTAAAAAAAATACATTGCAACGCGTAAAGCGTGGTCGACCTATCGGTTCCAAAATATCATATTATTGAGCAGTATGAGCAAGTTGGCACTTCTAAAATTATCACGAGATAATGTAGAAAATATAACTAAAGAATAGTACTCTAAAAAGAGTACCAGGTACCTGAATATTTTCTCAGTATTGAGAAATTGAGATAAAAGAATCTCATTCAATATTACTATAGAAATATATGGAATCGAAAAAAAACTTGATCATGATCAAATAATATGTGCAAATGATCATGTAAAAGTTACTAAACGAAAACGAGGATCTTGAATCGAAGTCCATTCTATAATGTCGACTAGAAAAATATCAATTGGCTAAATATACAAAGACGCAGTCAGGCATAATCATACTCACACCGTCAATGTGAATATATGACGTACTCCTTTGGAAGAAAATATTTGCCTGAAAGTTTCATATAGGACTTCATGTGCGTCTTATGATAACATAAACTTACCAATATGTATCGTGTGATACGAAAAATTACATGAAAGTCTTTAGAAGACTATAAACGCGTATACATAAATCCCGGGATATATTAGAATGATATTTGTATTACTTTTGTTGTCTTTAACAATCTTTAATTGTCTCATATATTGTCATGTAATCTGCAATATATTTGTTTTATATTTCATATGTAGAATATGTGTTTATTTATGATTACATGCATGAATATTTATTACTCTAAATTGCACATGATTGTGTTTGTGGATCATTCCAGTGTTATGTGACGATATGACTTCATATATTGTTTAATTTGAAATTATACTTATTATTATAAAAATGTGTAAGATACTGAATATCGAGATTATATTCGAAATTGAAGATCATCACATATACGTTTACATGAGGGGGAGAACAACACGTATTGCACTCTTTATTCCTTCGTCAAGGTTTTTTCCCACAGGGTTTTCCTGACGAGGTTTTTAACGAGGAAAATTATAAGCGTATTGATAACGATAATGTACTCTTTTTCCTTCACTCGGTTTTTGTCCCACATGGTTTTCCTAGTAAGGTTTTAACGAGGCATATCAATAAAATTTGGTGGATATTCAACTCGACTTGGTCAAATTTAAGTTCACAAGAAAAGCCCAAGATGTAAAGTTCAAGATGAATATCATGTCAATATAATTTATGGTTGCACTTGATAATTTTATGCAAAGATACTTCCACTTCATGAGACAAGTCGATAATACCAATGATCAAGATACTTTGTCCCCACATTCAGAGGGAGATTCATACGCGTTGCACTCTTTTTCCCTTGACTAGTTTTTTTCCCATTGGGTTTTGCTAGCGAGGTTTTTAACGAGGTAACATCATATGCGTATTTGAAGTAATACCCAAGAGGGAGTGTTATAAAATATTATAATGTGGGTATTATTCTAGAGTAGTGGAGAGTCTTTGTAACCTTCACATTTATTCTTTGTAACATCATACTTATTATGTAATTAGTAGGGTAGTTGGATAGTCTCATAAGTCTCTATATAAAGGCTTGTCCATTCCCTCAAAGTAAGATGAAAATACATATATAATAATATACTCTTCTTATCCCCATATATCCTCTTATCAACTAGTTTTTTTATATATTGTTTCAACATTTTTAAATTTTCTATTTTTTTTTATATTTGTTAGAAATATCACAACACATGTATATTTTTTTCTAAATTATTTTTCAATTTATTCTGGTTTTATTATATAAATTTTATATTACTAAATATATTTATTCAATTATTTTATATTTATTAAATAATTAAATTTATGATGAAAAAATTGGTAACTATTTAGATTTTTTTAATGTAATTTGTAATTTTTTAAGTCCCTTAAAATATCAGGAGCGGGCCTTGGACATACATCTTCTCACTAAATTTTTCCTCGTGAAAATAGCTGCGTGCAGTAGTGAAATGATGAGGTAGTTTTATTTATTGGTGATGTATTTTTTTATTGAGTAATGATATATACTATCCAAAATCATACTATCCGAATACCACCTAATGATGTGACATGAATTGGTTGACTATAAATCGTTAATCTATGTATTTTTTGATCTAGTTATCGATTTATTACTAACTAATTCATCTTACGTCATTAGATGGTATTTGGATGGTATATATTATTACTCTAGATTAACAAGTAATAAATAATCTATTGTGTCTTTGTGGTATATATTTTGTTCAACAAATATATATAGGTTATAGTAGATATATTGAAATTCTAAAAACAAAATCCAAACACTAGATATAACCAACTAAATAACAAAAATATGCAATTTAATCAAATAACAACACAATATTTTATATAGGTTGAAGATTTTCCTTATATGTGTGGATTTATTTATGAAAAATAATATATTTATTAAGTTACCATTTGGTTATGGTTAAAAATCGCAAGACCGTTTGAAAAAACGAAACCGAATGATGCGGTTATGGGTTTGAAAAGTGCAACTGATGGTCAAAACCATTAGGTTATGGGTTTTAATATAATAAACGGTTATGGTTATGGGTTTTTATATTTTTGCGATAAACCGAACCGTTTCCATCCCTAATTGATTGGAAAATCATTGCTCACTCTTTCAAATCTATACCAACCTTTCAAATGTTGGGCCCGAGGATTAATGCTCTCGATTTGATTATAAATTTTCCTCATGTGCCTTTTTCCCAAATTGTGTTATAGTGTGAGTGTTGTTCGATAATTTCTTTGTATTCTAATGGTGTTGTTACATGTTAAGAGTTACTTAACCTAACATTTATTTTTTAAGGTATTACAAATGTGAGAGATTGCAGCTATTTTTTTATGTCCTTGATTAAGTGCCCATTTGGAAGTGCTTTTTTGGAAAAGCACCTAAAAGTGCTTCTAAATTTTTTTAAGTGTTTTATACCCTGAAAAACACTTTTATGAGAAACACAAAATAGGTGCTTCTCAAAAAAAGCCCTTACTTTGATTTTAGATTTCAAAATTATTTTTAATATTTTTTTCAAATTTCAAATTTTATTCTAAAAGCGCTTTTTTCCTCTAAAATAAGCACTTCCAAACGAGCACAAAATCTCATCTTCTGGATATTGTTTGCGTATCAATCCTTCCATTTTGGAATCCAATATTTTTGGATAGAAATTTGAAGACTTTGGAGGTGTTCATTGAATTTTTGAGGTTAGTTATGGCCCCACGGTTTTGAGACACCCTGATGAATATAATGTTGAACTGATGTGAGCAGTTAGTGACATAAGATTCATAGTTGATAGGATACCCATCAGACCCTTCTGGAAGATTTTTGTGACGAATGGGTCATCACAAGGATTGTATTAAACCCAACATATGGACCAAAAACCTCTGTTACCAGCTTTAATAATGGTAAATCACTTTACCCCATGTTGATAAAATCAAGACACTAGAAATACAATACCATATCTAGAGGTGATTTTAAACAAATTGTTTCACAACTAACAATATCTTTTGATTTTTTTTCTAAGAGAAGTGGTCGATCAAGGAAGCAAACCAGGAATATCTATAAAACATATTTTGATACCATTCATACTTCCTACAATCTCTAGAACAAAATTAGTAGATAGATTATATGCATCAGTCATAGTCTTTGCTTTATTAAAAATAGAATTTATAGTTGAACTTTTTCCAATAAAAGTTTTACCCAAGATGAGTATCATAAACGAGATATCCTTAATTCGATATGTGAAACAAAAGAAAGCTAAGGTAGGTGATGTCTATCTTTTTGTAATAGATAAATCTGTGCACGAAATATTATATTGGGATTTTATTGGGCCTAAGCGAGGAATTTCCCCCTAGTCTACTTTGCAATATAAAGGGACCAATGGTCTAATTAATATTCATCAACAGCTCTATCGAGTTTAATACATAAAACACAAATATGTATTCGTATAATTTCTTCAAACGATAAAGAAATTGTCTGAAATATAACCACACCAGAATAAGATCAGAGATCATCGGAGCTGGAGAAGTTAGGGATTTTAAAAAGTTGAGGACATCCACTTCAATTCTAGCTCGAACCTAGATAACACGACATTAATTTACAAATATGAAGTACTGAAACTGTGAATGCTTTAAAGAGATAGGCTGATCGGAGTATATTACCTCGGAAGGTTAAAGGATATCAGCATAACATAGGATTTGATGGAGAAGAAAATGAAGGATTTGCATAGATTCCCCATGATTTGAATCTCTGCTGCTTCAGTGGAGAGGAATCGAAAACTTGAAAGGATCACGTGCTTTTGAAATAGTAATTTATAGTTTGATTGGCCTGTTGTAGGATTTGCATAAAAATATAATAAACAAAACGACTGTAATTTTAATTAAATTAGATAATTATGAAAAATTATAAAAGTAATGAGTAGGTTAGAAATCATTCAATTTTTTTTAGAGTTTCAATGGTATTTTTTTCTATAATGATGGTGGAGAATGGTCCCCGAGTGGCGGCGGTTTGCGTGTGCAGGAGAGCGGCTTGGTGGGAAGGTCAGTGTTTACCTTGGGTTCTTCGATTATTGATGGCGAGCTCTTCGATTATTGATGATGGTGGAGATTGGTCCCCGAGTGGCGGCAATTTTCTTTTGCAGGAGGGCGCTGGGAGGGTGTGTGTTTCAAAGCGGGTTGATGAAGGATGATAGATGATGGTGGAGAATGGTCCCAGAGTGGCGACAAATTTCTTTTGCAGATATATAATAGATATAATAAATATAATCTTATCTAAGGCCTGGAAAATATAGAGAGGACATTGATGTCTCCTCATTTGTGATAGATTTATATTAGGATGAGACATCATTTTTAGTGATTTAGGAAGTCTTTGAGTCGATTTTCTTGAGAAATAGTGCACTTTCCTATTTTGAGTCTTGATTTAGTAAAATAATATTTTTAGAGCATATTGGGTTTAATTATTTATTTAGTGTGAAGTTTAAAGATAATTATGGAGATTAATTAGAGTACAAGTCAAAGACTACAAGATATGGAAAGAGATAGACATGGTAATTGGAGATAAGGAAATAAAAGCTAAAAACATGGAAAAGGAAAAGCTGCCTTAATCCTGAATTTCTGCACCTACGACCACAAATCAGCTTATATCTCAAAATCGGTGTGGAATTTGGAGAAACGGTCAAGAGCAAAGTTGAAGATCTTTTCGAGACGATGAATTTGGTATATTCATACGCATCAAACGGATGAAAATCGAAGCTTCTAGGACCAAAAGAAGAACGAGACTGATTGCATGTTTTTAGGGTTACAAATTTGAGTTGGGCTTGGAGTCCACTACTTACTTCTCCTTCAAGAAAACGAATTAGGTCTTCTAAACACCTATAAATACACCCTTATACCATTGTAAACATGTCCTTACTCAGTTCTAAACATTAGCTTAAATTATAAACAATAGCTTAGTCCTTTACATTAATATTCATCCTTAGAATCAAGCTATTCATCCAAGAAGCAAGCTGACCTGTAGAGGAAGACAAGAAGAAGAAGATTGGAGACTGACAACTCCTCTTCTACATCTCACCTTCTCTATATTTAGGGTAATTAGCTATAGATTTATGCTACACCATATTTCTAAGTTTTTATTCTGTAAGTTTTACTTTTAATTGTTGGGTTATTATTTTGTCTACATTCATAAATACTATTTGTTATTTTAATTGATTGAGCTTGGCGTATATTGTTATTATGTGTTTTGACTTATTGTTACATCCATATATTTGGCCAATCTTAGGATTATTCTTAGTTATTGACAACACCACATAATCGTCTAGTTTTGATTCTTTGCCTAACTAGATAGCCATAAAGGTTTGATTTAATCACCAATCATTACTTAGGAATCCCTAGTAGTGGAGAGTTTGCTCCTAAGCCTAGAAAAGGCTAGGTAGAATTTAGAATCCTGGTTAATATATAATGCTTAATCTGTGACAGGTTAGAATTGATCTAATAGACTTACATTCATATTTATTTATCTGCATTCGTATTTGTTTATTTGTATTAGATAGTTATTCATCTTTTTATATTTTTATTTAAAACATCTAAATTCATCTACGCTTGTTAAATATAAGTAGATCTAACGGATACAATCCCTGCGAACGAACTTGACTTATCATTAAAACTTGCAAACGATCTGTGATACTTGCAGTGAGTTCCGTGGTTCTCAAGGGTATGTGACTCTTTATTATTATCTTTAGTTATCTATTTATTTATCACACCTTTACCCCCACCAAGTTTTTGGCGCCGCTGCCGGGGATTTATTCTTAAGTTAAATCTATATTGTGTTTATTTAGTGTAGAAGTTTTTATTTGTTTTCAGTTTTACGCGTTTTTCTTTTTAGTCTCTTTTCAGGTTTCCTAGGTATGGAGAACTATTACGCAACAAGCAATACAAATATTCATGCGGCCCGAAGTCAAAATTTCTCTTAAGAAGGTTCGAGCTATCAAGTTTGAGCTCCACCACAGCCCATGCATAATCCGCAAGAAGACTCCATAAATAAGGTCTTACCAAACCTGGAAAATTTAATGAGATAATCGAGGTAACACGTCGAACTTTAAAAGACGTTAAACAAAAGTGCTTCCTGGGAGATATCCCATAGTATTTTATGTTTTTATGTTTTTTCTTTTTGTTTAGATTAGTGAGTTTATGTGTTTTTAAGTGTATATTGCAGTAATGAGGAAGGTATGAGTGTTTTTTATGTGTAGGTATGCAAGGGTTCGAGTTTGGGGTGAAAAAATGGTAAATTTTCGGAGTTAAAAAGGGCTGGACCGAAGCTTTTTGCGGTACACCGCAGGTATTTGCGGTGCACCGCACCTATCAGCGGTAGAAAAATACCAAAACTTCGAACTGTCATAACTTTGCGCTCGGGTATCGGAATTCACTTTTTCTTGAGTCTAAATCACATATTTTTTCGAGATCTATCCAATAAAGCAGAGAAAAACTGGTTTGGAGATAAAATGAAAAATCGAAATCCAGCAGTGTCATGCGATACACCGTAGCCTGCCACCAGATTCATTAACAAAAGGTTATAAGAAGGGTTTTGAAGAGAAGGTTAGTTATTGCACGAATTTCTTAATACCTAAGCCTCACTTTCTTCACCAAACCTCTCCCAACTCCATTAAAGCTTCAACAAACCTTCACCCAACATCAAAACACTACCAAATCACCATGAATTCACATCCAAATCATTCCCTACATCATTACAAAGAAGATTCAATCACCCAAATCATATCAAAACACCTAGAAACCAAGAATCAAAGCAATAAATTTCAAAATCTTTTTCTAAAAATCCTTAAACCCACATCACCAAACCTTGATTCAATCATACCCACATGGAGATTTGTCATCCTAACACCTTTCCTAATCCAAATAAAGCTTGTTCCACCTATGATCAAGAGTTATAAATTTCAAGAGTGTTCAAAGCTTTGAGTTGGGGGTCAATAGAGATGATGAAGAGATGATAGAGATATTATCAAGTGTTATGGGATATGAAGAATCAAAGCAAGGTATTGGGTAAGCTCTAGAAGATTTCAATTGAGATGGGTACTAGTTTGGGAATAAATTACAAGGTAAATCGGATCAAGAGAATAGAGGAAAGCTAGCTGTGGTGAATTCAAAGAACAAAAAGGTTAAACTTTCATAAGGCAGACACCACAACCTCTACAATGGATAGTCCTTTAACCCAAGATGAACAAGAGCTTCTGGGACGCTAGTAGCTATTTTCAAAACATATTCCTGGATGAACACTGTCACATGAGAGAGGATTCGAGAGCAAAGTTGGAAGAAGATTAACAAGAGAATTCTAGAGTGTGATTGATTGGGATGGAGCATATGAAGATGTAAGGGAAAGCAAAATTGGTGATACATGAAACTTGCATACATGAAAGCACTGCACCCTATTCCGGGTATTGATCAGGCGAGGTAAATAGCCTCGAAGAGTATGTTTTCTTTCTTCCTTACCTTTTCTATATGTGCAATATCTGTAAAATTATAATTTTCTTTTATTTTATTTTTGAGTCTTTTCGAGTCGTGGGGACACGACTCATTTTTGAGTTGGGGGTGTGGGGATTCGTTGCCTCTCATCTCCATTTTTCTGTGTTTTATTGTTTTTTAGGTAAAATTAAAATTTTTATTTGAAGGTTTAGATGTATGTAGAGTGTGTTTAATAGCTTGAAAGCATAAGCTCAGTAAGTTAATGATAGAAATTAGTATGTTTATGAGCTAGTTTATATTGTATGCTTTAAGTATTTGCAGGAAAACACACATTGATAGTAAAGAAAAGATTAGTTAGCAATGCGATAGAAAGTATGTTCGATCTCAGGGAACCTTGAGAAGTGTGTAGGCCGTGAGATCCAAGCTAGTTGATAAACCCATTTGATGAAAGTGCTAAAGGTAAGAAAATAACGAAATTACATGGTGTAGAAAGTGATTAAGGCAGTTCTTTCATATTGAAGCCACTTGAAGCCTTTTTATACCTTCTCACCTTGTTATTTTTGATGTTATATGCTATATCCTTCTCAGCCCCTTCTAGCCTTTCTAAAGGTTTTTATTGAAACACGTTATAAGCCATATCCTTTTAGATTATAGGACTTTTCCATATGACCCGCACTCGAATCGCGATGCATAGACAGTTGTTTTAGAGCTTGAGTTTGGGGTGATGGGTCCACCATTGTGGGAATTGTTATTGGGATGGGATTTTGAGCTTATTAATTGTGCTATGTTATTTATATTGATGATGATTCACAGATTTGTATTGTAACCCTTTGCCAGGGTAATAGTGAATGAAAAAGAAGTTACGAGCTAAATTTGCCAATAAGGGCATAAAAAGAAAAAATATATATTTAAAAAATAGCGTGATATCTCAACATTATAAAGAGAGTCATAGCTGTAATGATTTAAAAAGAAAATATATATATTCGGACCGGCAAAGTGGAATTTTTATGTGAACATCTTATGCTTTTATTGGGTTGTTGGGGATGCTACTTTGAGCATCAAAGAAATCATTGGGTTGAGTGAGAAACGTTTTATGAGAGTAACTCAAGCTCTAGGGCGATTCGTTGATGGCTAGTGAGGAGAGAGCCAAAAGCTCACTCTAAATTATCCAAATATACTTATCATACCAAACCTAAGCCTAAATTACAACCTTAAAGACCTTTTGATTCTTTGCTATGTAATCGAGAGGTGATTGAACCAATAGAGAGTAGTTAAGTGGATCTTTGGATACTAGTGAAGTTCGATGAACAATCTATAGCCTCCTTGGTGAACTGAGTAAAGTTCCTCTCCTTCTTACATTGCGAAACTAATCTGCTCTTGAATTCAAACCGTGTTGACTGTGGATATGAGAAGTGTACAGGTATGTAGTTTTTAAATATTATTACATGAAATTTTCTGAGTAGTTGCTTCGAGTCTATTCTCCACATTCTTCTATCTTCTGTCTTCTATGCTTAATTGACCTAGGTGTGTATTTAGAGACTTCCCTTTGTTTTTATCTTTATTGTATCGGGATGATACAACTTTGAGTTGGGGGTCTTGATGTCTCCTCATTTGTGATAGATTTATATTAGGATGAGACATCATTTTTAGTGATTTAGGAAGTCTTTGAGTCGATTTTCTTGAGAAATAGTGCACTTTCCTATTTTGAGTCTTGATTTAGTAAAATAATATTTTTAGAGCATATTGGGTTTAATTATTTATTTAGTGTGAAGTTTAAAGATAATTATGGAGATTAATTAGAGCCCAAGTCAAAGACTACAAGATATGGAAAGAGATAGACATGGTAATTGGAGATAAGGAAATAAAAGCTAAAAACATGGAAAAGGAAAAGCTGCCTTAATCCTGAATTTCTGCACCTACGACCACAAATCAGCTTATATCTCAAAATCGGTGTAGAATTTGGAGAAACAGTCAAGAGCAAAGTTGAATATCTTTTCGAGACGATGAATTTGGTATATTCATACGCATCAAACGGATGAAAATCGAAGCTGCTAGGACCAAAAGAAAAACGGGCCTGATTGCATGTTTTTAGGGTTACGAATTTGAGTTGGGCTTGAAGTCCACTACTTACTTCTCCTTCAAGAAAACGAATTAGGTCTTCTAAACACCTATAAATACACCCTTATACCATTGTAAACATGTCCTTGCTCAGTTCTAAACATTAGCTTAAATTATAAACAATAGCTTAGTCCTTTACATTAATATTCATCCTTAGAATCAAGCTATTCATCCAAGAAGCAAGCTGACCTGTAGAGGAAGACAAGAAGAAGAAGATTGGAGACTGACAACTCCTCTTCTACATCTCACCTTCTCTATATTTAGGGTAATTAGCTATAGATTTATGCTACACCATATTTCTAAGCTTTTATTCTGTAAGTTTTACTTTTAATTGTTGGGTTATTATTTTGTCTACATTCATAAATACTATTTGTTATTTTAATTGATTGAGCTTGGCGTATATTGTTATTATGTGTTTTGACTTATTGTTACATCCATAGATTTGGCCAATCTTAGGATTATTCTTAGTTATTGACAACACCACATAATCGTCTAGTTTTGATCCTTTGCCTAACTAGATAGCCATAAAGGTTTGATTTAATCACCAATCATTACTTAGGAATCCCTAGTAGTGGAGAGGTTGCTCCTAAGCCTAGAAAAGGCTAGGTAGAATTTAGAATCCTGGTTAATATATAATGCTTAATCTGTGACAGGTTAGAATAAGAACTTAGTAAAATAGACTCATATTAGTGACCCTGATCTAATAGACTTACATTCATATTTATTTATCTGCATTCGTATTTGTTTATTTGTATTAGATAGTTATTCATCTTTTTATATTTTTATTTAAAACATCTAAATTAATCTACGCTTGTTAAATATAAGTAGATCTAACGGATACAATCCCTGCGAACGAACTTGACTTATCATTAAAACTTGCAAACGATCTGTGATACTTGCAGTGAGTTCCGTGGTTCTCAAGGGTGTGTGACTCTTTATTATTATCTTTAGTTATCTATTTATTTATCACACCTTTACCCCCACCAGACATCAAGAGATTTTAAACCATCGATCGAATTTAAACAATCTGGACCATTAATTAGAATTGATCTAAAGTCCGAAAATGATAGAAAAATAATCTGGCCTGAAGCTGTAATGGCTGTGTACTCATTGAAATACTGAGGCACATATAGCCCCAGAAAGATGGAAAATCCCAGAATAAACATGGTTCGGAAGCTGTTAAGGTTACAAAATTTAAGAAAACTTAATCCTCTTGCACCTGTGAATTTCAATAAGAAAACATTATTACAAAGTAACATCGCACTATCCTAGCTTTCTAAATCGAATATACATATACTTACCCAACAAAAGATGGTTCGGAAGCTGTTAAGGTTACAAAATTGAAGAAAACTCAATCCTCCAGCACCTATGAATTTCAATAAGAAAACGTTATTACAAAGTAACATCGCACTATCCTAGCTTTCTAAATTGAATTTACATATACTTACCCAACAAAAGCAAAATTGATTTAATTCGGAATTAATTAACATTAGAATTACAAAGTAACATCGCACTATCCTAGCTTTCAAAATCGAATATACATATACTTACCCAACAAAAGATGGTTCGGAAGCTGTTAAGGTTACAAAATTGAAGATCGGAGCTGGAGATTGGGTTTGTGGATGGTTTTTCGATTTCTTCGATTCAGATTGGGTTTGTGGAGGGGAGGGTTTGCCGACAGGGAGACCCATGCCGGCGCGTGTACGGATTGAGGAGGTGACGGAGCGAGCAACGGCGGTGTTTCCACCGATGATTCTGGATGCCAAATGGTGCGCCAAGCCGGTTGATGATGGTGGATGCTTGGCTATGCGTGCTTGGCTATGTGATTATCAGAGCTGGAGATTGGGTTTGTGGAGGGTTCTTCGATTTCTTCGATTCAGATTGGGTTTGTGGAGGGCGGCTTGGTGGGAGAGACGAAGTGGTGAAGTGAGCGGTGAAAAACTGAAGCGGTGAAGTGATTTCTTTTTGTTTTTTGTTTTAAATTTTGAATTTTAAAAATAAGTAATCCAAGAGCTGAAAAATATAGAGGAGACATCAAGATATTTTAAACCGTTGATTAAATATAGATAATCTGGACCATTAATTATAATCGATCTAAAGATCGAAAATGATTGAAATTTAATCCAAAAACTAGAAAATGTGGAGAAAAACAGGACACATTTTTTTTTTTATATATATATATCATGAGATGTTGGCTTGTAAAGAACAATGAAACCATATGGTTTTAGAATGAAATTAATGTCTTTGCCTTGGATCCGAGAATCCTTTTTACAATATGGTTTTAGAATGAAATTAATTTCTTTGCCTTGGATCGGAGATCCTTATTAAGACTTTGTAATATAGTATTTGCCAGCGTAACAGGACTTTGTTATGTATGTTCCTATATATGTAACAAGGTAGCCAGTCTCCGATATTATATTTGCGACATAAAGATTACATAAAATCTCTTGTAATAACAAATTATTGCATGCATGATGAAAGCCCACTCTCTTGTGTTATCAATTCACGGCTTATATTAATGACTTCGGGAGAAAGGAGAAAGGAGAAAGGAGAAAGGAGAAAGATAGAAGATTGAACTAGGATGGAGATGGAGATGGAAATAGAAAATAGAAAATAGAAATAGATTTGGTGTTAAAGGCGGAAGATCCGAAAATCATGAAAGCTACTGAATTGGCTTAAATAAATAAAAAATTATTTTAGAAATGTTATCATCGAGAATACTCCAAAATCACCATGAAACCCTTATCTTTAGGACTACATGTTTCGAGTTATTTAATATATTTTGTTATTTGTAATATTTACTTTTTTGCTGAATTATCTCTCCTTTCGTTTTAACTTATTCCTAAAGGTAGAAACGTGACAGCCGACTGAGTTACCAAACATGAGTTTTTTAGCACATTGTTTGGTAATTGGGATACCTGTATCCCTTCCCATTTAGCCATTATTTTACATTCAGATGTCGAGCCCATAAAGGTGGACTAAATTTTGTAACAGTTTCATTATTATCTATTATATTATGCATTTGAAAAAAAATTGGAGATAGAGCGCATATTGTTTCTCAATTTTAGCCATTATTTTACGTGACAGCCGACTGAGTTACCAAACATGAGTTTTTTAGCACATTGTTTGGTAATTGGGATACCTGTATCCCTTCCCATTTAGCCATTATTTTACATTCAGATGCCGAGCCCATAAAGGTGGACTAAATTTTGTAACAGTTTCATTATTATCTATTATATTATGCATTTGAAAAAAAAATTGGAGATAGAGCGCATATTGTTTCTCAATTTTACATTTCCCCCCATTGCGATCTCATGCGCTACACTTTTTTTTTGTCGAAAACATAATTAAATTAAAATAACAATAAAAGCATACAATAAGTTTGGATCGTTTTTAGCCTACACCAGTTACAACAAAATAATAAGGAAAAGTTTAAGATGGGTGGGTGATGGTGACACCGCCCGATTGCAAGGAGGAGATCCGGAGATAGCCATCTTCGCAACCCAATCAACATCTTGGTTAAGATTCTGAGGAGTAAACGTGAACTTAACCTTAATTGATTGCATCAATATTTGGATGTCCTCAAATATGAAGGAGAGATGACGATTCCCAAACTTTGTGCAATTCTTGAGCGACTTCATGAGACTAAAACAATCGTTCTTCAAAATAAATTTTCTAGTTGGTTGAGCAGCAGCTACTTTAAGTGCATTTTGTATTCCGATCCTTTGCTTCTTCAGGAGAGTTTGCGCTAAAACTCCATGATTTAACTTCCAAAAGTTGGCCCTGTTGATCACTAAAAATGCAACCCACAACAGCTTTGTTAGAGGTTTTAAGATAAGATTCGTCCACATGTATATAAGTTAGGTTATCGTTATTATACTCACTATTATACTCCTTGTTATTAATAGCAGATGATTATGTTGTTTTAAAGTTTTGGTTTTCATCAGCTTCAGAGTTTAGATTTTTAATCTTAATGAACTCATCATAAGCTTTGTAAGCCTGTATAGCAACTGATAAGGGGCAACTTTTTGATTCTCAAAGATGGTTTTGTTTCTAGCCTTCCAAATAAACCATAATAGCCAAATTGCCATCTCAACTATAGCTCTTCCTTTCTCATCATTTTCAAATTTAGTTTCCATAAGATTTTGTAACCATTTATCCATTCTAGATATGAAATCATTTGTGGATAAGAAGGCTATAGGAGTTGCAAACCAGGCTGCTCATGAACTAGAGCAAGTAAAGAAAAGATGTTCTTGTGTTTCAACATTGTTAGTACAACATTTACAAGTATTAATAAGGGCACATTTTCGGTGAAACTTATTAAGTTCAGTTGGCATTGAGTTTGAAATAACTCGCCAAGAAAAGTTTTGAAGTTTAGGGGGCAAATTTAAATTCCAGATTTCATCCCATAAGCTATTTGTAAGTATAGTAGATGTAGAAGGTTCATTCTTAGTTAAGATCTCTTTCCTGATAATAATAGTGTTTGTTATATTGTTATAGACCTATTTAGCAGTGAGATTTCCAGTGTTTGATTTTTCCCAAACTTGAATATCTTGTGAGTCAGTTATACTAATATTCAATTTGGAGACTTTTTCCATTTTTTCATTACCCAAAACTGAAGCAAGTAAATCAGTGTTCCAAGTATGATCAGGATTGATAAAAGCACAAACCTTAGTGATTGGACTATTTAGGATGCTGTTTGGTTTACCAGATAAAGGGATCCAGTTATCCTCCCATACATTAATTGATTTTCCATTTCCCACTACCCATTTGGTATTATTAAGGTAGCTATCTCTTCCCATTAAGAGACTTTTCCAACCCCACGAGGGATTATAACCAATTTTAGCTAATTTAAAGTTCTCATTAGGAAAAAACATTCCTTTAAGAATCTGATAAGTAATTGAGCTTGGTTTGAGATTAAATTTACAAGCTGAAGAGGTAAGGAGGCTCAAATTCATTTGAGAGAAAATTTTAAAATTTAAACCTCCCTCCCTTTTAGGAATTTCCATGAATTTCCAGTTTTTCCAATGTATTCTTTGTTTTCCTTTATTTCCCCACCAAAATACGACAACAAGAGAAGATATTTTATTACAAATAGACTCAGGTATATGGAAACTAGTCATAATATAAACATGGATTGACTGAATCACTGCTTTAACTAATGTTTCTTTTCCTGCTTCAGTAAGTAATTTAAATTTCCAATTATCTAACTTAGAGATAACTCTTTCAATGAGCCATTCAAGTGCTTTTATTTTTGATCTTCCCCAATCTGAGGGAAGACCAAGATAATTACCAAGTGAAGATAGATGATTAATATTAAGGATATTAGTAAGATCTAGGCTACATTTGAAGGGGTATTTTTGCTATATACCACTCCACTTTTATTAAGATTCACACTTTGTCCTGATGCATAAATATACATGTTCAAAACCTCATTAAAATTTTGAAATTCTTCCTCATTACCTTTTAAGAAGAATAAGATATCATCTGCGAATAAAATGTGAGTTAATCTTGGGCAGTTTCTACTAAGTTTTATACTTGAATGAAGTTTTTTTTAACTTTATCATGTATAAGATTAGATAATGTCTGCGTAACAATACAAAAAAGGAATGGAGACAAGGGGTCACCTTGTCTCAATCCTTTAGTAGGTGTAATGATACTAATAGGGGATCCATTAAGAAGAATGGAGTAAGAAACAATAGTTACACATTACTTAATCCAATTAATCCAAGTATTTGAAGAACCTAAGGAAGACATAATATCAGAAAAGAAGTCCCACTCTATACTTTCAAAGGCTTTATAAATATCAAGTTTAATGGCAGCTGCATAAGATTTAGAGGGTTGTTTATTCTTGAGATAGTGAACAACCTCATAAGCTATAATAAGGTTGTCAGTAATGCTTCTATTATTGATGAAAACATATTGTTCATTAGAGATAATAGAGCTCATGAAAGGTTTCATTCTTTTAGTGAATATAGCTGCTATAATCTTTTAGCAGAAGGTTGGGCAACTTATGGGTCTGTAATGATTTATAGTAGCAAGACAGATTATCTTGGGAATTAGGGTGATGTAGGTTTTATTAATGGATGTGAGATCCCCTTTATTCCACACAAAATTAGTTATTCCTCTCATAAGATCATATTTTATAATATTCCAATTTTTTTTATAGATGTTATCTGAGTAACCATCTAGGCCTGGGGATTTGTTGCTTCCCAGGTTCCAGACAACTTCTTTGACCTCTTCTATAGTAATAGGTTGTTTAAAATAGTATTCATCTCCTTAGTGACTTTAGGAGGAATTTTTTCTAAGATGGGCTGATAATTTCTAGGACCAGTACTAGTGTAGATTTTGGAGTAGTGTTCACTGATAAGGTTTTCAATACCTTTTGGATCATCACACCAGGTTCCATCAGTTTTGAGGAGCCTAAGAATTTTATTTCTTTTCCTCCTTGATTTAGTAGTGTTATGAAAAAAAATAGTGTTTTTATCACCAAGTTGCACCGATTGGAACTTGGATTTCTCTTTCCAGTAAAGCTCTTCTTTATTCCAAAGGTGTTCTAATTGGCTAGATATAATATTGTGCTCATCCAAATCCATATGCTGTCTAGAGTTCAATTTTTCCAATTTTTTCATAAATGATTTAATAAGATTTCTATTGTTATTCCTTCTTTTTTTATTCCAAGCGGTGATCAGATGTGAAATATGGTGAAGTTTATTACCAAATTTCACTATACCTCTGTACTCATTAAGAGAGTAAGAGTTCTAATGTTGATGAATAATTTTTTCATTCTCAGTCTCAGAATTCCAACTCTTTTTATAAATAAATCTTTCAAAATTATTGTGTTTAGGAATATAAGTGTGAAGGATAAGAAGTGAGTGATCAGAGCCAATAGCCGGGAGGGTGGCAACCCATTAGGGAAACAATCATCCCAAGAGGAATTTTCAACGCCTCTATCAATTTTTTGTTTAATCAATTGATCACCACCCCGTCTATTGCTCCAAGTAAAAACGCAACCTTTTGTTGATATATCAGTAAGGTTATGGTGATTAATGAAGGAGTTTAACTCGTTTTCTGAAATATTAATATGTTCATTTCTTCCCATTTTTTCATAATTATATCTAATGAGATTAAAGTCCCCAATTAGAAACCAAGAAAGGTCATTAGTGTTATGCATAAATTTAGTGATTTCATCAAGATTTTTCTGTTTTTCAGGGTCATAAGAATAAATTTAAACATAAGTGGCTACAAATTCATTCCCTAGGTCATCTATAATCTTACGGGGAATATAGTTCTTACAACTTTTAATGACTTTGATGTTTAAGTCATGTTTCGCTAAAAAGAGGAGGCCCCCAGCTTTTCCAGTAGGTTCAATGGTGCATATGATATCCATATTAAGAGAATAGCAAGAGTTTGAGTTTTAATGTAAGAATTTAAAGTTTCACATAGAAAAACTACCTAAGGATGATGGGTCTTGACCGCATCTTTGAGTGTTAGAATTGTCAACGGGGTACCTATCCCTTGAAAATTCCAACTAAAGTGTATCATTGATCTCTGTGGGTTTGTTCAAACACAAACCTGCAAACCTCTTTTTCAGCAGTGGTGATATCCATGTTCATATTTGAGGTTGCTAAATCATCTTCCTCAGCTTCAGTTTTTGTGTAATCAGTTTTCGTGTTTCCCCAAGAAGAATCATCCTCTTCTTTGTCTATAATTATTTGATTCTCCGAGACTTCATTGTTGATAGGGTTTGTTTTATTAAGTATGCTAGTGGGGGTGTTGTGGATTGGCTCAATCCATCTTTTATCCCATAATTTATCAAATTTAGAAGCTTCAATAGTTCCTTTGTTTAGGTTTCTTCTTTCTGATTGGCTTTTGTATTCATTGATACGGTGATGATTTAGTGTTTCAGGTTTTTCATATAGTGTAAAAGGGATTGGATTGACATTGTTTGAATTGAGAGTTGGATTGGTGTTATTTGGGTTAAAGGTATCATTCGAAGGTTGGAATTGATTTTGTGTTATCTGTAGAGTAGAATTAGGGATTTGGGTGTTTTGGTTTATTTGTTTGGTGTTTGAGTTAATTGGAAAATAGTGTTTATCGGTGATGATAACGGGTTTTTCATTTGATCCGAAAAGGAGTGAAGAATGTGTGGTTGTGATCTGTTTGGCGTGGATTGCTGAGCTGGCATAGTAAAAGATTATTTTTTAATTCTCCCTTAATATCAGACCAATTTTTAATAGGACCGTTGAATTTATTTTCTTCTTTCATTTTCCTTTTGTTTTCTTCGAGTCTTTCACAAATATAGAGGCAAGGTCAGAGTCTTTCTCTCTCATGAAAAATTTTCGAGCGCTAGGATTACCCAAATTAGTTCTCCTTCCCGTGTTGCTATTTTCACCATTAATATTGATGTGAGAAGCATTGAAGGAGATTGGCATAGATTTATCAGGTATTGGGGCTTGTTCCATTGGTTTAGGGTTTTTTTAGATTTGGGATTTTTTGAATTTTGGTGAGTTTGAGTGTAACTCGGTTGTGGGTTGTAACTCGGATAGGTTTTTTGAAATTATTTTCGAGTTGGGTTAGTTTTTTCAGCAATTTTTGGCTCAAATACATGAATGAGTTTAGTAAGTTTGTTTTTGAGTTTAAACTTGTTTTGACATTCGTTTTCTTCATGATCTAGCAAACCGCAAAGAAAACATAAATCACAGAGTTTTTCATATTTGAGAATACCTCTAATTCGATGTCCTCCTCCTAGGTTTATGTTGTAAGATCCTTGAATGGGTTTGAAAATATCCCAGTCAATTCGAATCCTAATAGCATTGAATTCTTTGAAGCTTTCCACCGGAGGTAAATAAACTTTTTCCACTTTGCCAAGTTGATTTCCTATTTTAACCACGTTGTCTTCATTTATCAGTAGTGGTGGTATGTTGTGGATCTGGACCATGAATGATGTAGTTGTGAGCTGAGTATCTGCTAGCTGTTTGACATCATCTCATTTTTGAAGAAGAACGTGTTTGCCTACCAAATTCCATGGTCGGTTGTTCCAGTCTTTTTCCATGTCTTCCTTGGATTCAAAGGTTATGATACAAGTATTAAACCCTCTTTTTTCAGTGTGGACTTTTCCTTTGATTCCCCAAGAGTTGTTATTGTTTTTCCTTAAGTAATTGAAACTAACTCCTTTATCTGCAATGATTTTCGCATTTAGTTTTGGGCCTTCAAATTGCGCATAAGTGGAGTTTGGATCAGAAGTTAATATAAGAGCTTCATCATTTGTATTTTCATTTTGTCTCGTGTAGAATTCCATGAGAGTAAATGCTGATTTGAAAGAGTAATAAATGAAAGAAGTAAATGAGGGTGGTTGAAGCAGAAGGTGTTATGAGAAGAAAAGAGAAGTAGATTAGAAAATTAAGGTAATAGTGAATTCAATAAAGCAGTAAAGGTTTATGTGGATGTAATGTAGCTTAGAAATTTTTAAGAAGATGAATGTAAGTGACATATTTTGGTTGTTTAATGGTGGTAGAGTTTTTGGAAAGTTAAAACTCAGCTTTCCTAGGGGGAAGTGCCTGAGAGAAAACTTCTCACTATTCCTTACAAATTACTAGTTTTTCTTAACATTAAATATTTATATTGCATATGCTACACTCACATAACTACTAGATTCCCAATGTTAACTTCTTGAAAGAAAAATTTAGAGTTAAAAACTCGATTCATTACTCACTTTTACCAATTTTGATAATTTTGTCATCAATGTTTTAAAATTGTACAAATAAACCATTTATCTTTTTTTGGACAACGTAAAACGTACATATTACAAAACAGCGTTTATCCAATTCCTAAACGTGAAATTCGATGTGTAAGATCCAACTGGTAATCATTTTGAGAATCCCGCTGTCTAGCGTTCCGCGCGGCTCGGTCAGCCATGCCATTGAGACGTCTCGGAATATGCTTAAAGAACATCTGACCATGTTCCGCAGTATACGCGATGATCTGCTTGACACAGGGTTTGACCTTTCACCACGCCGCTGGAAGCAACCTAATACTTTGAATCAAGTCAAGGTTATCTGAACAGATAATAGTTTTTTGTACCCTGCTGTCTATAACCATCTTCGTTTCTTCCAAGACTGCTATCGCCTCTCCTTCGGCTGGTGAATCTATCCAGATCGTTTTTTAGTAGATCGCTCGATAGCCCGTACATGTAATACTTCGTATTCCAATTCTGCTCTGCTCGATTCGTCTCTTAAAAGATGCATCGCAAGTAAAAATTACTTGTGTACCCGCGAGTTCTTCTGGATTCCACGGGTTAGGATTGATGGTGGCCCGTTTCCGTCTCGGAGGCGGAGTATAGTCCATCCAACCGTGGCCAAAAAGATCCTTCATACCTGCATTAGTAGCCAATAGATCCGTATCTATGTCTAGTGTTGTATTGTTGTGTAAACTTTTCATTTTATGTTTCCAAGTGTTCCAAAGGGTTAGCATCACGTATGACCCCACTACGTGCTTATGCCATGTCATCGTCTCGTCTCCGGTATAAATCTTCGTGAACCATTCCCATGGGACCCGGGATCTGTCTCCGGGGGTCTTATTTGTAGCGGAGAACCTGCCCAAACTTGTTTACAAAAGGCACATTGTTAGCCTCACCTTGTTTTTATTCCCGTTTTAATATTCGACAAATCATCCTTTAAACTAAAATTCATTTTTATACAACTTTAGATGTTTTCCAAAACCCCTCATTAGATTAGTTGTGCTCACTTCATTTGACTTAGCTTAAATATTCAAAAGAACAGTGCCGCGGTGCACCGGAGGAATCACGCGGTACACCGCAGCTCACGGACCAGTCACACGGTACACTACATGGTCCGACCAGTAAGCTCATAAAATCTGCACGGTACACCGGACCACTGTCACGGTACACCGGACCACTACACGGTACAGGCATGCGGTACACTACATGGTCCGACCAGTAAGCTCAAAAGTCAGTCGAACAGTCACGCGGTGCACCGGACCCTACCCGCGGTACACCGCACGAGAGGTTTTCAGCACTATTACTAGAGGACAAAGCTTATATCCGTTGGGAGATTAATAGATCCGTTAGAGAGAAGCTTTATGACCGTTGGACCATCTTTTCAGCTATAAAATGGAGTTCATTCAAGACACAACTTAAGCCTTCCATCTACCAATCTTAAGAGCAATTAATTCTATCATTCAAGGAGGTTTCAAAGGAGCATTCAAGTCATATTCATTGTGAAGCTAATTAGTTCTATCTACTCATTTAGGAGTTTAGTTACAAAGCTTTAACAAGCACCCCTAAACACTTTTTCTTTTCCTCTTAGTTCTTGTAATAGATTAAGAGAGTAGTGTGAGCATAGGTTTATGCTTGGTTCCTTGTGTTGGTGATAACACAAGTGTTTTTCCTTCAAAGGGTTTTGAAGTGGTTGTAAGGGTTTGTATCTCACCCGGTTAAGAGCTACGAAGATTAGTTGAGAATCTTGCAAATCCTAAGGAGGCTTCCTTAGGTAGTGGATGTAGGGAAACCGAACCACTATACATCGTTGTGTATCGTATTCTATCTCTACACTCTTTATATTTCCGCACTCTATATGCTTGATAAAATGCCTAGTTGAATAGTTTGATAATATTGTCTATTAGGATTATCTAGTTTTATACTATTTAGTTTGCTAATACAATAGGATTCAAATTAGCTTTTAATTTTATTTACTTGAAATAAAATTAGCCGATTAATTTCTATTGTCCTATTCAACCCCCCCTTCTAGGACGCATATAGTATATCAATTGGTATCAGAGCCTAGCTCTATTGTACTTAATCGTTTCTAGAGTTAATACGATATGGATTCTAATCAACCGGAAGGTTCATGTTCTACTAGACCTCCACTTTTTGTAGGAAAAGACTACTTTGGTTGGAAAAAGAAGATGGAGATTCATGTGAAAGGAATCGATTACTTTTTATGGATGGCTATCAAAAAGGGTCCTTACATTCCGTACGTTGCCGGAAGTACAACGGTGGTAAAAGATGAAGATGATTACACGGATCAAGACATAGCTAAACTTACCAAAAACAACAAAGCTATGAACATCCTCATCAATGGATTAAGTGTCACGGAATATGCTAGAGTGAGTGAATGCAATTCCGCTCATGAAATGTGGCAACTCTTGGAGCTATCTTATCAAGGAACGGAGGATATAAAAGAAACCAAAATTGGTCTCTTTATCACAAAGTATGAGCTCTTTCGTATGGAGCCCGATGAAGCCTTGAATGCTATGCATCAAAGATTTTCTAACATTGTTAACACTTTGAAGACTCTTGGTCAAGAGTACACCAACAAGGAACAATGCCGAAAAATCTTATTTGCTCTTCCAAGGAAATACAAGACAAAAATCAATTCTATAAGAGACACTAAAGATCTTTCAAAGATGACGGTTCATGAACTCATTTGCAACCTCATGACGGAAGAACTTGTGCTTGAAGAAGAAAAGATAAGAGATGATGAGGAGAAGAAAATTAAGAAATCTATTGCTTTCCATGCCATGAGTTCTAAGTTGAAAGAACGAAAAGAAAGGAAAGAAAGTGAAGAAGAAAACTCTCATGAAGAAGAAACTAGTGAAGATGAAGGAGTAGCTATGCTAGCAAGAGACATGAAAAAATTCATGAGATATAAACGCTTTGCCAAAAAAGGAAGCTCTTCCACACCCTACAAGAAGAATGATAGAGCTATCAAACAAGATGAACCCACTTGCTATCATTGCAAGAAGGTTGGTCATATCAAAACCTATTGTCCTCTTCTTCAAAAGGATAAACCGAAAAGAGCTATGCATGCTAATATCACTTGGGATACTCAAAATTCGGATGAAGAAGAAAGTGATAATGAAAATGTCAATCTTGTTGCCTTTATGGGAAAAGTTGAGAATGATCAAGATGCTTCTTCGGATGATGATACCGGTACTACTCACTTTGCCTTTATGGCAAATCATGATGAGGTAACTCCAAAATCCAAACTCTCTTTAACTAATGATGATGCTAGTGAACAAGATATTCATGAGGCATTTGATTCCCTTTATAATGATTTTTTAAATTCTATTGAAACAAACAAAGTTTTAACAAAAGATTTAGAATTTGAGAAAAATAGAACTAAAGAGGTTTTAAAAGCTTTGGAAGATTGTCAAAATCTTTGTGATGAATGTATAGATGATAATGAGAAACTTCATCTTATTGAGAAAAATCTTTTGGAAGAAAAAGCTTTGTTAGAGAAAAAGATTGTTGATCAAAATGCCATTATTTTAAAATTTACTAGTGGGCAAGAAAACTTGGATTTGATTTTAGGTTCTCAAAGAATGGCTAATGAAAAAAGTGGTGTTGGATATGATCCATTCACTCACCAAAAACCTTTGAAAAATGTCTTTGTAAAATCAAAAATTTCAAATGCAATTCCATCCTCTTCAAAATCTTCTATCTCTTGCACCTATTGTGAAAAACTTGGTCATGATGCATCTCATTGTTACTATCGTAAATTGTTAGATTTGGGATCTCTTGTGCCAATTTGGAAAAGACCTAAATGGGTCTTAAAAAGAAAATCCACTAACCCTCATGGACCCAATCCTAATTGGGTACCTAAAGCTTAAATTATCGTTTGTTTGTAGGGGTTGAGCATCAAGAAGCAAAACATATGGCTACTTGATAGTGGATGCTCAAGACACATGACCGGAAATCCATCATTATTTACAAATTTATATAAAACTAAAGGTGATAAAGTTACTTTTGCCGACAACACTAAGAAACGCGTTTTGGGTAAAGGTAACATTGGTAATTTGGACTCTTTACTTATCTCTAATGTGTTACTTGTTGAGGGTCTCTCTTTTAACTTGCTTAGTATTAGTCAACTTTGTGATGTTGGTTTTAGTGTTAAATTTGAAGCATCTAGATGTGTTGTTTTCAAAAATGATGAGTTAGATACTATGTTTATTGCAAAAAGATCGGATAATGTTTTTGTTGTTGATCTTGAGAGTCTTATGTGCAAAAATATTAAATGCTTATCCGTGGTTAATGATAGTTGGCTTTGGCATAGACGTTTAGGACATGCTAGCATGGATTTGATTTCAAAATTATCTAGAAAAAATCTTGTTGTTGGTTTGCCTATTTACAAATTTGATAAAGATAAATTATGTGATGCATGTCAACTTGGTAAACAACATCGTTCATCTTTTAAATCCATTAATAAGGTCATCACCGTTAGGCCACTTCAATTATTGCATATGGACCTATTTGGTCCCGTTGATGTCACTAGTCTAGGAGGGTCTAGATATGTCTTTGTTGTTGTTGATGATTACACTAGATTCACATGGGTGATGTTCCTTGCTTTGAAAAGTGATGCCTTCAATGAATTTGCAAAACTTTGTAGAAAGGTGCAAAATGAGAAAGGCTACTCTATTACTTGCATTCGTAGTGATAATGGTAGTGAATACGTGAATTCTCCTTTTGTGCATTTTTGTGATGAATTTGGGATTGAGCATAATTTTTCGGCCCCTAGAACTCCCCAACAAAATGGGGTAGTAGAAAGGAAAAACCGAACTCTACAAGAAATGGCTAGAACAATGCTAAAAGAACATAGCTTGCCTACATACTTTTGGGGTGAAGCCGTCCATACGGCTTGTTATGTGTTAAATAGAGTTCTTATTAGACCCCTTATTAAGAAAACCCCTTATGAGCTTTGGAATGGTAGACCACCAACCATTGCTTATTTTCGAGTTTTTGGGTGCAAATGTTTTATCTTAAACACTAGGGATTATTTGGGAAAATTTGATGCTAAATCGGATGAAGGTATTTTTCTTGGTTATTCCACTAAGGGAAAAGCCTATCGTATTTTCAACAAACGTACTCGTACTATTGAGGAATCTATGCATGTTGACTTTGATGAGACCAATCCTTTCAATATCAAGAAAGTAGTAGATGTGGAATTACATGAAGATGCTCCACAAGATAAATCCTTAGAATCTCCTACTCAAGAGGTGAAATCTCATGATGAATCTCCTAAGGAAAATGATCAAATGCAAAATGAAGCTAGTACGGATTTACCAAAATGTTGGAAACATATCAAAGATCACCCAAGTGAACTAATTCTAGGTGATCCAAAAGAAGGTGTTATCACTCGCTCTCGTATTATTGCTCTATGTGCTCATCAAGCGTTCTTATCTCAAATTGAGCCTAAGAATATTAAAGAAGCTTTGTTAGATGATCATTGGATTAACGCTATGCATGAGGAATTAAATCAATTTGAGCGTAGTAAAGTTTGGACACTAATGGAGAAACCAATTGGCCCTACTATCATTGGCACTAAGTGGATATTTCGCAACAAGCTAGATGACACCGGCATAATTACTAGAAATAAAGCAAGGTTAGTTGCTCAAGGGTACAATCAAGAAGAAGGTATTGATTTCGATGAAACTTTTGCTCCCGTAGCTAGACTTGAATCTATTCGTATGCTTCTTGCTTTTGCTTGTTATATGAATTTTAAACTTTACCAAATGGATGTCAAAAGTGCTTTTTTAAATGGTTTTATAGACGAGGAAGTTTTTGTTAAACAACCTCCGGGTTTTGAGGATCCAAAATTTCCAAACCATGTTTTTAAACTTTCAAAAGCTTTATATGGTTTAAAACAAGCACCTCGTGCTTGGTATGAACGATTAAGCAAATTTTTATTAGATGATGGTTTTAAAAGAGGAAAAATTGACTCCACTTTGTTTATCAAAAGGTCTTCAAAAGATATCCTTCTTGTTCAAATTTATGTGGATGATATTATATTTGGTGCTACTAATGAAAATCTTTGTGAGAATTTTTCCAAAAGCATGCATAAGGAATTTGAGATGAGCATGATGGGAGAACTAAATTACTTTCTTGGACTTCAAATCAAACAAATGAAAGATGGTATCTTTGTCAATCAAGCCAAATACACAAAAGAGTTGATCAAAAAATTTGGACTTGAAGATGCAAAGGAAATTGGAACTCCAATGAGCACATCCACAAAATTAGACAAAGATGAAGATGGTAAGGATGTTGATGAGAAACTATATCGAGGTATGATTGGTAGCTTACTTTATTTAACCGCTTCTAGACCCGATATTATGTTTCCGGTTTGCCTTTGTGCAAGATTTCAATCTTCTCCTAAAGAAACCCATCTTAGTGCCGTTAAGCGTATCTTTAGGTATTTGAAAGGAACCCTTAGTCTAGGACTTTGGTACCCTAGATTTACCTCCTTTGAGCTAATAGGTTATTCGGATGCCGATTATGCCGGTTGTAGACTTGATAGGAAAAGTACTAGTGGAAGTTGCCAATTCTTAGGTCAATCCCTTGTTTCATGGTCTAGTAGAAAACAAAATAGTGTTGCTTTATCCACGGCCGAAGCCGAATATGTTGCGGCCGGAAATTGTGTGACTCAAGTTCTTTGGATGAAACAAACATTACTAGATTTTGGCCTAGAGTATGATCGTGTTCCCATTCGTTGTGATAACACTAGTGCTATTAATCTTACCAAAAATCCTATTCAACACTCTAGAACAAAACACATAGAAATCCGTCATCATTTTATCCGTGATCACACTCAAAAAGGGGACATTGTTCTTGAATTTGTCACTTCCGAAAATCAACTAGCCGATATCTTTACGAAACCTCTACCCCAAGATCTCTTTGAGAAAATTCGTTGTGAGATTGGCATGCAAATTCTCTAACCTTTCTCTTATGTTATGTTTTGTTTAGAGCTTTTTGTGTATATAATCTTGTTGCTAATCTTTTCTTGATGTTATAGGTTCTTTGAAGCTTCTAATTGTTATCCATTTATTTCTTTAGTCCTTGTTTTTACTCAAAATGTGTTTTGACCCCTTAAAATTTTCAAAAATTGTTGCTTTTGTTCTTTTTGTTGTTGACAAAGGGGGAGAAATTTTAGTTGAACTTCTTAAAATGCATTTTGTGAGGGGGAGTTTTTATTAAAACTCTTGTGATTAGGTTGAGGGGGAGTTTTTGTTCAAAACTTAATCTTAGGCATCTTCAAAAGTTTATGATTTGTCAAACATCAAAAAGGGGGAGATTGTTAGCCTCACCTTGTTTTTATTCCCGTTTTAATATTCGACAAATCATCCTTTAAACTAAAATTCATTTTTATACAACTTTAGATGTTTTCCAAAACCCCTCATTAGATTAGTTGTGCTCACTTCATTTGACTTAGCTTAAATATTCAAAAGAACAGTGCCGCGGTGCACCGGAGGAATCACGCGGTACACCGCAGCTCACGGACCAGTCACACGGTACACTACATGGTCCGACCAGTAAGCTCATAAAATCTGCACGGTACACCGGACCACTGTCACGGTACACCGGACCACTACACGGTACAGGCATGCGGTACACTACATGGTCCGACCAGTAAGCTCAAAAGTCAGTCGAACAGTCACGCGGTGCACCGGACCCTACCCGCGGTACACCGCACGAGAGGTTTTCAGCACTATTACTAGAGGACAAAGCTTATATCCGTTGGGAGATTAATAGATCCGTTAGAGAGAAGCTTTATGACCGTTGGACCATCTTTTCAGCTATAAAATGGAGTTCATTCAAGACACAACTTAAGCCTTCCATCTACCAATCTTAAGAGCAATTAATTCTATCATTCAAGGAGGTTTCAAAGGAGCATTCAAGTCATATTCATTGTGAAGCTAATTAGTTCTATCTACTCATTTAGGAGTTTAGTTACAAAGCTTTAACAAGCACCCCTAAACACTTTTTCTTTTCCTCTTAGTTCTTGTAATAGATTAAGAGAGTAGTGTGAGCATAGGTTTATGCTTGGTTCCTTGTGTTGGTGATAACACAAGTGTTTTTCCTTCAAAGGGTTTTGAAGTGGTTGTAAGGGTTTGTATCTCACCCGGTTAAGAGCTACGAAGATTAGTTGAGAATCTTGCAAATCCTAAGGAGGCTTCCTTAGGTAGTGGATGTAGGGAAACCGAACCACTATACATCGTTGTGTATCGTATTCTATCTCTACACTCTTTATATTTCCGCACTCTATATGCTTGATAAAATGCCTAGTTGAATAGTTTGATAATATTGTCTATTAGGATTATCTAGTTTTATACTATTTAGTTTGCTAATACAATAGGATTCAAATTAGCTTTTAATTTTATTTACTTGAAATAAAATTAGCCGATTAATTTCTATTGTCCTATTCAACCCCCCCTTCTAGGACGCATATAGTATATCACACATGTAATTAGAAGATGGGTAACATTTTTTGTAGTCTCAGTTGCACCAGATACACCCTTTGTCCGTGCTGCAATGTCTGAAATACAAGTTCTGTTTAGTAGGTAAGATATTTCGCCAAGCCTTCTAGGTAAAATTCCTAATTTTATTAGAAACGTTATATTTTTAGATTTTGTTCCGTAATGATAAGTCGCGTATCTGAGCCTGAGCTGACGTCTGTTCTTCTTTGCAAATTGCCTCGTCCGTGAGAATCTGATAACGTGATTTAGTCGTATACTATTCTGAGTGGGTGTGTGGCCAAGTGAAGTTGTCCAGGTCCTCCCTATTGAGAAGAGGTACACGACTATTCTCCCCTTTAACAGGGAAAAGCAAAATTGCGTCAATAATATCCATGCTGATCATTGTTTGTTTGAATGAGCTGATCAACAGTTTCAAACGTTGTATCCCGCAGTTTATCTTTGATAATTCCGGACGACAACCATTTGTGCTCCCGTACTTTTGTTTTTTCCCCGTTCGCGATTTGAATGATGCCATATTGTACTAAAAGATCTCTTCCTTCCACAATACTCGCCCATGACCATGATCTACTTTATCTGAGTTTAACATCCAGGAATTCTTATTTAGATAGTAGATAACTTTAAGGACTCTTGGAGCTAGGGACTCCAGATGTTGCAATAGTCGCCACGCCTGGTTTGCAAAAAGATCCGTATTTGCTCTTTTCAAATCCCTAAATATCATTCCACCAATGGCTTTTGCTATCGTCATCTTCTCCCATTCCAGTAAATGAATCTTCCGATTGTCAAATGAGTTCCACCAAAATCTTGCAGATGTGGTCGTAAGTTTCATACAAAAAGAGATAGGGAAGGAAAAAATTGTCATAGCGTAAGTAGGTATTGCCTTTAAAATATACTTAATCAAAATTCCTTTTCACCATCAGAGAGTAGTTAGCTATCCATCCTTGTGCCTTGGTAAAGACTTTGTCAGCTATCCATTGAAACTTTTCAACTTTCGATCTCTTGTGACACAGTGCGATGCCCATGTATTTACCTAGATCTTGAGTTTCTTTGATCTGAAGTGTTCCAGCCACTTGTTGTCTGAGTTGATCGGGGATTTGTTTATTAAAGCACACCGCCGATTTGTTAAAATTGACTTTTTGTCCTGAGCATTCACAATATGTGTTAATACATTCTCGGAATTCCTCAATGTCTTGCCCTTCAAGTGAAAAAAATGGAAAAAACATGTATATCTCACATGCTTAAATTTTTAAGGTATTAACATCGTGTCACTGTAGCATTTGTTGGAAAAAAATTAATATCTCCGTTTTTAAAAATAAAAGAAATAAAAATCCAGAAAAACTATTTCGATTAAGGTAAACTAACTATTATAGAAATAGAAATACAAACGAAACACTTACACTTAAATTAGAAAAGAAAAACAATAACACTGAAATATTATGGCGTTAAGATATTCCAGCATACCAGATATCTCTAACAGAGATTCTACAACTACAACTATAATTTTCTGAGAGAAGATAAGTAGAGTGTTTTTTCTTTTCGTATGTGTTCATAGCTAAGACAAGTGGGGAAGAGCTGTATTTATAGGAGAACATGTGAGAAGTGAGCTCTTATCGGAATCATCTGTTACACGTTTTCATGAACCTGGACAGTATGTTGACTTGATTCATTCCTGTGCTAACCAAGTTCTGTAACAGTTGACTGGTGCGTAATTTATGGACGCTTGTCTTCTGGTGTATAATTGGTGGACGTTTGTCTTCTAGCTGGAAAGATTTGACTTGCCACCGACTACTATAAGAACTAGTCTTCTTCCACCGGGTTTACTTCAGAAAACTTGTTTCATTTTTCATTTTTCATTTTTTGACTCCCCAAACTCCCCCATGAGCCCACAGCCCACACCGTCCCCGGGCCAGGCCGGGCAGGTGGTGGTAATGGTGGTGCACGCATGTGGCTTCGTTATTTCCGTTTTGGCTTTCATATCCTTTAGTTCTTTTGGAAGTAATAGATGGGTAAAATATTATAATCAATTATTTTTTCGATTTGTCCTCCTATGTGGGACATTTTTGTCACAAGAAAACGACTTTCCCACTTTTTCAAAAGAATAAGAATGAATTGATTTATTTAATACTTTATATTAAACTAAATCTTTTCCACTTCTCCAAAAGAGCATGATAGGATTTATATTAATCAATAATCTAAATCCTAAAAATTCCCCACTTAGGATCTTTGGGAGAGAAGGTGAACAATTTTCCATATCGACCAATATTTGGGTGGATTGTACTTAAGTGACAATATCTTTCGATTCGAATTGACACGTAGTGAAGTGAGGAAACCACCGAATTCCGTTTGAGTGAACTTACTCTTGAACTTTAACTATTTTCGATCGAGACCCTCACATCACATACTCTACCATGCTGAAAGTTATAGATCTCTTGAACATCATCTTTCAATTTGTTCATCAAGTGCTTCTCTAAGGACCACCCCTTGCGGGCTATGAACTTTGTAGGTTTCTTTATTGGTGGGGGAAAATGTGTGACAAATAAACAGATAAATAAAGACAATAAATAAAGGACACACCCTTGACTACCACGAGAAACTCACTGCAAGTATTACAGATCGTTTGCAAGTTTAGTAAGTAAGTAAAAGTTTGTTCTTAGGGATTTGATCCGTTAGATATACTTATGCATATAAAGAAGTGTAGGAGACATTATTTGTTTGATCAAAAGGCAATAAAAGAAATTATATTTATTTGGTTTTCAGATGTAAAAGATAATAATGCAAATAAATAATATAATAAAGAATGGAGATGAGAAGTATAACTTAGGATTTGCTAGTATGCACTTATCCTTTTAAATCTATATTCGATCTATAAGGGTGATTAAAGCTCTTAGATAAATAGTCAGGATTCTATATTCCTCCTAACCCCCTTCCGGGTGGACTTAGGTGGCGACCTAACAATTATTAGGGGACTTGGGTAAGGGGACCCTGCGCAATGATCGGTGGTCAAATCTCAAACCCTAATGACTGTCTACTTACGCAATCCCTTCTGGATCACTACCTCACAATAGACGCTTATGTGATGTTTCAATAATTAGACACCCCTTCCGGGTGACCATCTAACTACTATTAATGGGGTAGTCCATACTCGTGCACTAGCAAGAACTACGGTCAATAAATCAAAGCACATAAAACAAATATATGGTTAAGAAGATAGAATCAATTTTAAAAGGTTTTCCCAAATAACATAAAAGCAAATAAAGAATTAGAAATCATAGATTATACATATGCAAACCCAAGCTACGAGAAAATTAGTTCATACATAAAGACATAGAAATAAACTATGGATAAAAGTAATTAGAAACAAAGATAAGCTAAAGAATCTAATACAAAATACCCTAATGATAGAGGGAGATGATGGAGAAGGGGAGTCTGTGACTTTCCAACTTCTTGTCTTCCTCTCTATATGTCTTGTTCCTTCTCTTGAATGCTTATTAAAGGGTGTATTTATAGGTGTTTAGGAAGCTAGAGGTCGAAATCTTGGAGTAGAAGGCAAGTAATTCGACTCTTTTCCAAGTCAATTTCGTTTCCTAAAATATAGGAGATAGGATAAACTGCCGCTGTCTTGTTTTGGTCGTAAATTCTTCGTTACTGCTCCGATTTTTTGCCTACTTTATATTGAAACGACCGCGTCAAAAAGAACTACACTTCATATTTTTATTGCTCCTCCAAGTTCCTAGCCGATATTAAGTTATCTTCACTTTGATGTGGCTGCAAAAATACAGATTTACTTGGTAACTTTTCATTTCTTATTTTATCTCTACTTCCTTTTATCTCCAATTTCCATCCATATCTTCTTTCATTATCTATTTAGAATTGATTTTACATCTAATTGATTTCCATATATCTTTAAAGCTTCACACTAAACAAATAAATTAAACCCAATATGCTCTTAAAATAATAAATCAATAAATCAATAAATCAAGACAAGAAATAAGAAAATATCAATATATAAATAAAAATATATAATTAAATAGCTAAATACACCTAAAATGATGTCTCCAACCTAGATTATTATATCACAAACAAGGAGACATCATTTATTTAAGATTGTTTAAGGACATCTCCTTAACATTCTATCATGAAGGTTGGGTCTCTCTATTACCCGTGAATTCATCAAGTCCTTGTCAAAAGGACCACCATAAAGGTTATGAATTCGCTATGAGTTAAGTACTCAGTACACATAATTCATCAAGTCCTTCTCAATAGGACCACCATGAGTGGCTATGAATTTTAAGACGATTTTGTTTTGAACCATAGGCATGGAGAGAACTCATATTGACCCATTAGTCACATGTTCCCTATTAATGGGTTTCAATGCCATCCCCCTCGACGTCTCCAGGGTTACTCTCTTAGTTAGGCATTTGGTGAACGGATCGGCTAGACATTTCTCTGATCTTACATATTCCAAGGTTATTACACCATTTCTCAGTAACATTTTATTTAACCATGTCAAATGCGAATATGTCTCCTCTTCCCATTGTAGGAGCTATTATGAGCGACTCTAATGGCTGCTTGTGAATCACAGTGGATACATATAGGTGTGGCACTTCCTTCCCAAAGTGGCAGATCTGATAGGAGACTCCTCAACCACTCAGCTTCTTGCCCAGCCAGCTCTAGTGTTATGAACTTAGACTCCATGGTGGAGCGTGCTATACAAGTCTGTTTAGAAGACTTACACGATACAAGACCTCCCACTAAGGAGAACACATAAACACTGGTGGAGTTTACTTCGTCATTGTTGGAGATCCAGTTTGCATTACAAAATCCCTCAAGGACTGCAAGAAATTTGTTATAATGCAAGCCTAGATCAATGGTACCCCTTAAGTACTTCAATAGACGACAAAGTGAAACCCAATGGTCACTACTGGGGTTATGAGTATAGTGACTAAGTCTACTTACGGCATAGCCAATATCGAGTCGAGTGTAGTTCATTAAGAACATCACACTACCTATGATCTTAGCATAATGATTTTGGGATACAACATCCCCACAATTATTGGACAAATAAATAATAGAATCATAAGGAGTTTTTACAGGTGTTAACTCAAAGGAGTTGAATTTCTTCAGCATCCTTTCTACGTAATGAGACGAATTCAGGGATATACCATTACTGCTACTAATGATTTTCACCCCGAGTATCACATCAGCTTCTCCCATGTCTTTCATATCAAACCTAGAAGACAAGAAGCATTTAGTATCATTTATGATATGAATAGAAGTACCAAAGATGAGCATGTCATCTACATAACGGAAGATGATAATACACTCTACGCTTGTTACTTTTGAGTAAACACATGAATCAAAAGTGTTAGCCACAAATCCATATGTAATAATAGTACAATCTATTTTTTCATACCATTTTTAGGTGCCTGTTTCAAACCATACAAAGACTTTTAGCTTACAAACTTTGTCCCCTTGACCAGGAAACACACGCCCTTCAGGTTGCGCCATATAGATCTGTTCATCCAGATCTCCGTTCGAAAACACGGTTTTAACATCCATTTGATGTATAACTAGTTCGTGAATAACGACTAAAGCAATAAGGGTTCTTATAGTGGCGATTTTGGTTACAGGGGAGTAAGTGTCAAAGTAACCTAAACCTTTCTTTGGGTAAAACCCTTCATAACAAGTCTCGCTTTGAGTTTTTCTTTTGAATCATTAGGGCTCAATTTTTTCTTAAAAATCCATTTGCTACGAATAGGTTGCTACCCTTAGGTAAGTCGGTTAATTCACATTTATGGTTGCTTTTAATAGACTCAAGTTCACTATTAATGGCCTCTTTCCAAAAACTAGCAGCTACAGATTTTAAAGCATCGTCATAAGTTTTTGGGCTTTTCTCCATGAGGAGGCAGGTGACTACCTGTTTGCTTATTAGGTCAATGTGAAAGCCTTCGGTCATGAAGACTGGGATAAGTCGGGTCCAAATTGGACCCGATCCTACGCCTCTTACTTCTCCTAGGTTCTTCCTTGGGAATACTACTAGGCTCCATAGAAGTAGAGGGGCCGGGGAAAACATCACAAATAGATAAATCATCATTACTAGATAATATATCAACAGGTAAAGAAGCATTAACAGAAGACTAATTCTACTTTTTGTGACCAATTCCTGCCGAGGCACCACCAACAAGTCAATCCATCGAAGACTAAAGCTGGTGTTGGATTCAAAGCTGGTTTTAAAGAGGCCTTCCAGAAGCAGTTTCACCACCTTTGTTAAGCTCCCTTAGCTATCATCATGACCTTTTGATTGGGAATCCAAGGCTCCGTAAGAGAAGACAAAGGTACTCATCATAGTGGCTCTACGTAGTTACGTTAAGGGTTTTAGGAGAGCCACTCCGAAAGTGGGGGAGATAGCACCTGCCAGGTGTGATGAGATTGGGAACATGACTCGCTCTGGTAGATGTTTTAAGCTAGAAGACTCGCTTTCTCTACAACGGCGGTGGGTTGCTTGTAGGTCGTGATGTGCCTTGAGATGGCCGTCTCCTTGTCCCCCTGCTGGTGGGGTGGAATGCAGTTTGGCTGACCCTATTTTTCTGCTTGAATAACTAAAAAGACGTAAAAGAAAGGAGGGTCCCATGAAGCTGGGGTTTTGTTCTTAAGGTACAACGTCTTCCTCACATTCCTAGATACCAAGCCCCTCTTCCATCAATAGGTACTCCCAAGGCATCGACCACACACCTTAACATAGCCTTTCCTGCAGGAACATCCACAATGGATCCAGTGCGCTTGACAAGATCTCCTTATTTAATAGCAGTATCACTACCAAAGACAACAATCCCTACATTCTCATTCTCAAGATTCAAGGCTATTCTTTCCTCTCTCAACTTCTTAGAGAAGGATTTTCCTGGCTTTGGACTTTGAACCTCGCGAACACCCCTGCCTTTTTGGTTTGGACCGATCTGACGGGGCATCTTGGACAATGGGTGAAAGCCTGATCCAACAATATCGCGTGAGTGAAGATGGGTAATGTCGTACTTTTTAGTACAACTAAAGCACCAACAGTGGAAAGTTTCTTCACCGGGCTTGGACCATGTTTCCCGAACAATCTCAGTACATATGGCGCAAGACGATTCCACATCTCACGAAAACAACCGTTCTCCACGTCTATCACTCAACCTGGTTTGTCAATCACGAAGCTCCAGTATCGCAATGCTTCAATTCAAATTAGCAAAAGCAACGTCTCGAGCTAGCTAACCGGAAGGAAATACCTACACCTTTCTGGGATGGGACTGAAGAAGCTTCCAAAGCATCATTTCTTTGAGCCCTTCATTGCCTTTACTAAACAGCCCTATCTTCTTAGGGTCTATCCCTATTGTTGTAATAATTATTTGCTTTGACACCATATTCTTAAATCCTTGGGTTAGGAGCGAAGAGGCTTGACCTCTTGCTCGCCGTCAGTTTCTTGCCGAATGCTTTTCCAATTCAGGACTTTTTACTTACCGGTCGGTCATAGTTGTAGTAGCTGTACTAGGAGAAGGAGTAGGTGTTGGCGAGCTTTGTAAATGAATTTTTTTCACTTTCTTTCTAGTTATACCAACTAATTGTAATAAAAATGCACAATGGCGGCTTCAACAACTTCTGAATGTGAGAATGGTGCAAAAATGAACCAGAAACAATTGAACACATCTTTCTCAAATGCCCGCTCAGCATGGGAATTTGGGCAAATTCACAGTCACAGTGCAAGATTGATAGAAATTTTAACAAAAAAATTAATGAATGGACTGATGGAACTATAGAAAGCTATGCAAGAAATGGATGAGTTATAAAACTGATAAAAGCTACAATTTACTATACCATTTGAAACATGTGGAAAATGGATTTCATTATTTATGACTGTCATTCCTTCCAGTCTCGAAGCAATGTGGTAGATCTCCTTCTTAGAAGTAAGATCTCCTTCCTAGTCTTTTTCAAAACCTAGCATTAAGGGCGAAGCAAGGATGAATGGACTTTTTGAAAATAAAAACTGGAATATTTGGGAGATCAATGACTAAATAAAAAAATTTATAAGTAGCCTTTTTGGAAATAAAGAGGCTAATGTTGATAGGGAGACTAATAATTTCATTCAATATGACAATCAAGATAATTATAACAATGAAATCATACAACACAACGGAAATTGTATGGCTTTGTGATGCATCTTTCAAAAAAAAAGTGGGAACCAGCAGGAGTGACTTTAACTGCTATCACTGGGAAAGGCGGAATCAAAGGAAAAATTGCTAAAAGATGCAAAGTTAGCAATGTGGTTGAAGGTGATCTTGGTTTTTAGAGTTGCTCTTTCTATATTGACAACCTTGAAATTACTCAACAAACTAACAAACAAAAGGAAATCAATTGGAGGATCCAATCAATGACTCTTGAAGTCGGGAGATGGATGGAGAAATTCCATGAATGGAAAGTGATTCGTATCAAGAGATATCTCAATGAAGTAGCTTTCTGCCTTGCCAAATGCTCCAAACAAAATCTAGACTTATCAGACTAGAAGAATAACAATCTGATTATATCATATAGATTTCTTTCGGACTTGTGTAGAAAAAAAGGCGTAGGTTAATTATTTTTGTTTTGTTTACTTTATATTGACAATGAAAAAACTTCCCAATGGTCCCGTTTGATATATAGTATTACACCAAATACATAAAATGACAACTTTACCAGTTTTTCGAAAGCCATGTACCGTATTCTATACGTGTTATACAAGTATCAACATAATATAATCCATATGCCTTGTTCTATATGTGTTATACAAATATAAAAATAATATAATTTGCTATACAAGGAGTTTGAGAAATTTTAAGAATAACCAAAATCTAAAATTATGAAACGATTTATTTGAAATAAGAAATGCAATCAATTAGAATTAAAATGAAGTATAAAAAAAACATTTAAGAATGTACCCCAAATGTATGAATGGGGTTATTCTCTTTTATCATTGCATTAGAATACCTTGCACCTAAAGGTAACCAAAAAAGAATTTGTATAGTAACAATAAAATTATTATGTATTTGATAGGTTTTAAATTAAAATAAAATAATATATACCTTAAACTTTGATACAACATCATCGTGGTGGCGGGGAATTTCAAGTAAGATCGAATTGTTCACTCCAACAGAAAAAAGACTATTCTCATTGCATCATTTCTCATACCGTAAAAGGCTTCTGACGATCATAATAAGGGTCATTATAGGATTTGTAAAAGTGATGAGATTAGATTAAAAATAATTCAATTTTTTTTACCTTAATTTGAGTTCTTTGCTAAACCAGAACTATCCAAAAAATGAAATATAAGACAAAATTGCTCACTCCACCAGCAAAAAAGGATATTCTCAGGGCATCACTTTCCAAACGATAAAAGGCTTTCAACAGTCATAATAATGGTATTGTATAATTTGTATGAAAATATAATAAATATACTTCAATCACATAATTTTGGAAAATTGTAAAAGTGATGAGTTTAGGTTAAAAATAATACAAGTTTTTATCTTAATTTAGAATCTTCGCCAAGCCGATTGGTGATGGTGGAGAATGGTCCCCGAGTGGCGGTGGGTTACTTGTGCAGTATACCAGCTTGGTGTGGGAAGGTGAGTGAGAAGAGATTTTTTTTGTGTTTTGTTCGGATGCTAGCGTGAATGATTAGGAGTAAGTGAGATATATTAAGATTATTTTTTAAATTTCAAATTTCAATATAAGATAGATAGAAGTCAGGATTTATTATCTTTTTAATCAGTTAAAATTATTTAATTGGTATTGGTGGGATTTAGATAAGAAGGACCCGATTTTTTAGGCAGTTGATTTAATTTGAATGATCTGAACCATTAGTTCAACATAGATCTAAAGGATAAAAATTATATAAAAATGATTAGGCTGAAAAATATAGAGTAAAATAGAAGACATTTCGGACAGTTGGTCCTTCTCATATACTTTATATATATATATATATATATATATATATATATATATATATATATATATATATATATATATATATATATATATATATATATATATATATATATATATATATATATATATATACACACAATATTTAATTATTTATTTATTTTCTCTAAAATTTTATAACTCAATTTTTCATTCAATTTTATATAATTTTAACCAATTGTAATATATTATGTTAGTTTAGACTATTAAGTAAACATATTAATTAAGTTATCGTCAATACGATCAATACTTGACTAAATCTTATTTGACTAACATATTTTATATCATGCTTTAGGAAATACCATAGGGTTGTAAATTATTAAGACACTCGCGAACAGTTTGAGCTCGACTCGGAGAAAAACTCGTTTGAGATCTGCTCGAATATAAACAAGTTCAAGCTCAAACTCCATTTTGAGCTCGATAAGTAAACGAGTTTGCTCGAATTCGGTTTGGGAGCTCGTTTAAAATTATGAATTATAAATTAATATAGTATCCACTTATAAATATATTATCAAACCTTCAATATTAAATTAGATATTTATAATTTTTTTAGACATTTATTATTTCATTAATGTTATGTTTCATATTTTCATATCACACACTCCATCAAATACCAACCGTTCATGATCATAGTCTCATTTCAACCATAAAAATTAAATTGTTCATGAGCAACTCATGCTCAACTCTTAAAAAAGATTGTTTTATAAGTTAAACAAATAAGTTCTAACATTTCTGATTTGGATCATTGGAAACTCGGGTCAGCTCTTTTAAATTTGAGTCCGGATCGGCCCGGCCCGGCTCGTTTAAATTTGAACTCGACTCGACTCGTAAAATTAAACAAACAAGTCTGTACATCTAGTATTCGGCTCGACTTGTTTACAACTTTAAAATACCACTAGTACTTTATATATAGTTAGTAACAAATTTTAGAATTAATTTTTACTCGAATCAATCAAATTATTCTCTAATGTAGTAATAATAATATGACACGATTGGTCTATCGGACCATTAGGAACATGAAGAACTCTTAATTATTGTAGGTTACTGTACATGCATGTATTGATTTGGATAACTTGGCATTTTAAAATGAGATCTAATTAGACATTAAATCATGTACATAGATCAGATGATCAAATAAATGTATATTTGTCTGTCTAAACTTTGGAAATCATCCACTACATATATGTAGTGTATATACTAATTTCACCAATCTTGTGCAACATATAATTGAGAGGATATGCATGTGATGTGAGCGTAAAGTAGTTTACTTATAGGAGGAAAACGAAAACTTATTCCCCTTTGTTTGACTATAAATAATATAATAATTGACCATATTTAGTCTTGAATAGGGCCCCTGATTATTTTCTAGGATTGTTGCTACGTATCTTACAAATAAATTGACCAATAATTAAAGTCGATAGTTGCTTAAATTAAAATACTTCACAAAAATTAAAAGATTTTAAATCTACTCCGAGTTCAATCATTTTCCAATATTATAACAAATTGCCTAACAATTATCTTTAAATTTACAAAAATCTTAGGTTTTTGGGAGTTTCAAGTTTCTTTTTCAAATAGGGATGATAATAGTTCAGTTTCTTACCAAAATATTTAAAACTGACTCGAACGAGCTGCACGCGCTAGTTAAGGGCGGTGTGAACTCGAGGGGATTCTCGAACGATATTATATGTGAGTGCCAGGTTATTTTGGCGAATAATGGGAACTTCGAGTTCATCTGGAGCTTCCAGAAAGCGAATAACTGTGCAGTCTAGATGGCTAAACTCGGGGTAAAGAGTAAAGAGGGGCCTAGTTATTAGGGACCCCCCTAATGGGTTGTGGCGTCCTCTAATTCGTGACCGCTATGGCTGGACAATGCCTAAAGCTATCCTAGATAATTAATAATACCTTTTAGAAGAAATTTTTTCTTTAGGGTCTTAGGACCTCTAATGTAACAAAAAAATATCAAAAACTATAACCATAATTTTATTTTAATAATAATTATACCTAATAGTTTATTTATCGGTTACACATTTTAAATTATAATCGTATTATTCAGTTGCAAAAATTTTAAACGTTTTTACGGTTTTTAACCATAACCAAATGATATTTTAATAAATTAATATATTATTTTTTATCAAATAAAACTACACATATAAGAAAAAATTCAAGGTATATAAAATATTGTATTGTTATTAGATGATATTGTATATTTATTATTTAGTTTGTTAAATTTAGAATTTAAATTTGGTTTTTACACTACTACAGATCGGGGTTTTACCCACGACAGTTTACCGACGACACGCAAAGTCGTCGGTAATCTTTTGTTATTTATCGACGACAGTTAATTACCCACGAGAAATCTTTCGCCGTTAATTTACCGACGACTTGACACGTGGGTAAATGACCAAACGCCGTCGTTATCTTTTTCTTTTTTTTTTGCTTGGAATTGTCGTCGGTAAGTTACCGACAAATAGAAAAGTCGTCGCTGAAGTCTAGATTTTAGCGACGACGCTTTACGTTTACCAACGACTTTACGTGTCGTCGGTAAATTTGACGTGCATATATGGACAGTCTGTATTTTTATCTCCTTAAACCCCAAAAACCCCATTTTTTTTCTCCCAATTTCTCCCAAAAACATCAATCAAACTCATTCAAATTTTTTGCAATACCTTCTCCAATTCATCTATAACCATTTGGAAGCTTATAATCAAGGTGGGGCATCATCAACACACAATTTCATCTACAAATATTAGGTAAAGTCTTGATTTTTTTTTTTTTATTATGATCATATTTGGTGTAATTCTTGCAATATTATGGGTTTAGGTTTATTGTTACATTATCAAGGTTGAGAATTCATCATCAATATCCAATTTCTTCCACCAATTCAAGGTATTTTCTTAAATTTTCAAACTTTTTAATTTTTTTTTATGCATGAATTTTGAATTGTGTATTAGTTGCAATAGGTTATTATTTTGTATATTTTTTGATTGTCTTGTTATATATTGTGTATAAATCATGCATACATTCATTTATTTCATATATTATGTTTCATATATTTTTGTATTTGTGTATTTATTTATGTGAAATTGTTTATATATTTATTTTGTTGTAATTTTATTTATTTATTTATTTATTGGTTTGTAATTATATTCAAGACATTGGTTTGTAATTTGTGTTATTTATATTCATTGTGTTGTAATTTTTTTTTCATTTTATCAATTGGGTTGTAATAATTATTTATTTTATTTTCATATGAATGTAGTTGTCTTGTTATCTAAAATTGTTGTAAAGAGATGGCTTTGGATAAGAGTTGGATGGATGCTACGAATCTATTCGATCCAAACTATCTTGTTGGGGTTTTGGGTTTTATCGCATATGCAAAACAACATTCGCAATATGGAGATCTTATTTATTGCCCGTGTAACTATTGTAAAAATAATCGTCGATTAGCCTCTCGGACGGTTACGAACCACCTTTATAATGAAGGGATTATGAAGTCGTATCGGGTTTGGATAAAACACGGTGAGCAGCCGGTCGTTCCCGAAGAAATCCCTATTCTGAATAGAGTTAATGAAATTGCCGAGGTTTATGACGATGTGAGACACAGTTACGATGTTGGCGTTCATCAGGGTGACACCGAGATGAGAGACGCAGAAATTCCAAATAGTTTCGAAAAACTATTTAACGAATTGGAGACAGAATTATATCCAGGTTGTAAAGCGATGAGTTTATTGAACTTCATTGCCAAGCTTATGCACGTAAAAGTAAAGAACAAGTGGACTAACACGTCATTCACCGAGCTATTGGAGTTGATTGGTCGTATTTTGCCCAAACCTCACACTTTGCCCGATTCGTATGATTCATGCAACAAGAAGTTGAAAAGCTTGGGTATGGGGTATATTACCATCGATGTTTGTTTGAACGATTGTGCCATATTTTATAAAGAGTATAAAGACCTCGATAAGTGTCCAGTTTGTAGCGAGTCTAGATGGGACCCAAAGAAGGGTATCAAAGTACCGCATAAGAAGCTCCGCTATTTTCCGATTGCTCCCAGGTTACAGCGACTATACGCTTCAAAGCACACCGCTGAAGACATGATTTGGCACCATACCGGTAAGAGTGCCGATCCGGATGTGTTGCGTCATCCGGTTGATGGTGATAGTTGGAAGAGATTTGCAGCGCTACACCCTGAGTTTTCTAGCTAACCTTGTAATGTATTTTTGGGTCTCGGTATCGACGGGTTTTGTCCTTTCTCTATGCAAAACAACTCGTATAGCATGTGGCCTGTTATATTAACCGTCTATAACTTGCCACCGTGGGTATGCATGAAGGAAACCACTTTTCAGCTTTGTTTGTTGATTCCGGGTCCTCGTTCGCCCGGTAAGGACATGGATGTTTACCTCCGCCCTATGATAGATGAGTTGGACGGGTTGTGGAGTAAAGGGATCCTTACGTATGATGCCCATACAAAACAAGAGTTTACTATGAAGGTTTGTCTGTTGTCCACCACCAATGATTTCCCCGCTCGGACATACACTTCAGGATGGTCGGGTCAAGGTTACATGGCTTGCCCGAAATGCATGGATTCCACACCGTCATTGGGTGTGAAAAAAGGTGTGGTTTACTTTGACCATAGACGTTGGTTACCCACTGGACATCGGTTTAGAAAAGATTATGTATTGTACCTGGCAACCAATTTTACTAAGCGACCGAAGAAATATAGTCCAGCTAGTATTCAGACACAGTTAGATGGTCTTCCCATTGTGTTTCCCGGCAAACACAAGGATTTTGGAGGCAAGGTGACGAAGACTACAAGTCCTCGCCAGACGAATTGGAAGAAAAAGAGTATTTTCTATCGTTTACCTTATTGGTCCGAAAATTTGTTGAAACATAACATTGATGTCATGCACTGCGAGAAAAACGTGTGTGATGCTCTTCTCGGTACAGTTATAGCAGTCGATGGGAAACCAAACAAAGATAACGTTAAGGCGCGGGAAGATCTTAAGAAAATGAAATTCAGGAAAGAATTGTGGTTGGCAACAGTAGGAAATAAAACGATTCTAAAACGTGGAAAGTATACGTTGTCAGCGGAGAAGAGGAAGTTGTTTCTTGAGTGGTTACAGGTACAGAGGTTTCCCGATGGATTCGCGTCTAGTATGAGGAATAACGTTCAAGCCGATACAGGGAAGATTATTGGAATGAAATCTCATGATTGTCATGTTATGATGCAGTACCTTTTTGTTTGTTGTCTCCCTGGGCTTCTAGATGATAAATCGATTAGCGACGCAATTATTGGGTTAGTTAACGTGTTTAGAGTCGTTTGTAACAAGAACCTGAGTAGGAAAGAGTTGGTGGATGGTAAGGCGAAAGTAGTAGAAGTGATGTGCAAGTTAGAAATGATCTTACCTCCCGCGTTTTTTGATATCATGATCCACTTAGTGATTCACTTATATGATGAAGCGTTGTTAGGGGGCACGGTTCAAATGCGGTGGATGTACCCATTTGAAAGGTATTTGAAGAAGTTGAAAGAGTATATTAGAAACCCGGCTAGGCCTGAGGGTTCCATAGCCGAGGGTTACGTGGCGGAAGAGACGTTGACTTTCATATCGCGGTATCTTAGTGAAGAAAAAACAAAGTTCAACGATCCAGGGAGATACAACGAACAACTGCCAGAACCAAAAGAGATATCCGTTTTCAATTCTCAGTGTACTCCTATTGGCAAGAAAGAGCCAGTTGCTTTACCAGCTCTTCAGAAGGAGCACGTCAGTTGGTATATTTTGAATAACTGCGACGAGCTCGAACCATATAGGATGTAAGTAACGTTTACTTATATATATATATATATATATATATATATATATATATTTATATATTTATATACTTATATATTTATATATATATATTTACTTATTTATATATATATATTTATATACTTATATATTTACTTATTTATATATATATATTTATATACTTATATATATATAATTATATACTTATATATTTACTTATTTATATATTTATATATTTATATACTTATATATTTACTTATTTATATATATATATATATATATATATATATATATATATATATATATATATATATATATATACACACACATTAACTTATTTATATTCATTTATGATTTTAGTGAACACAAATCCACACTTACGGGAACGGGTGACGAAATAGAGATTATGCATCGTCAACGGTTTAAGAGTTGGTTTTTGGAAAAGGTATGTACTTTAGACGTTGGTTTAAACATAATCTACTTATTTCCGAAGTTCTTAGTATTATTTATGTATGACAGGTTCATGGGATGAAAGAGTCAGGTGATGTATTAGCTACCACTGAGATGGTATCCTTGGCCAGCATGTCTTTTGGTGCGGTGGACAGATACGATTCATGTGTCGTGAATGGTGTCAAGTGGGTAACCAAGGGTAAAGGAGAAAAAAGAGTCACGCAGGATTATGGAGTTTGTACCACGTACGAAGATAGACCATGTTATGGAGAATTAGTGAAAATATTGGAGGTTAATTACACTAAAGGGTGTTCAGTTGTCTTATTCGTTTGTAAATGGTACAAAATGGCTGAATCAAGGACAGAACATGGGGTAACCTTTATTAACACGGCAAACTTTGAGTGGGAAGACGAACCATACATTTTAGCATCGCAAGCCAAGAAAGTATTCTACATTGACGAGATTAGTGCGAAGAAATCAATGAAGGGTTGGAAAGCCGTTTGGGAAATAAATGATCGTCACGGATGGAGTCCCGAGTTATGGGGTTCGGAATCACTATCTACAAACAACGAGAGCATTAGTATACCTTTGGGTAACACTGAGACGGTTTCCGAACCGGAGAACTTGGCAACTACCGAGGAGATCGAGATTGACCCAGCTCATTTTCGTATTGAGATGGCTTTTGAAATGGTTATTGATGAAAACCAGGAAATCGAAGACGACACGTGGGAGGAATATGGTGATGAAGAAGAATCTATAGAGGTTAATAGCGATGATGAACCTATAGATATTAGTGGATATGAAACTGATTAGGATATTTTGTATTTGTTTTTTAGTCTTAGTGCATTTTGATATTGTTTGACACTAACTATTGACTAAACACCCCTAACACTCAAGTTTGACCCTAACTATTGACCAAACACCCCTAACACTCAAGTTTGACCCTAACTATTGACTAAACACCCCTAACACTCAAGTTTGACCCTAACTGTTGACCAAACACCCCTAACACTCAAGTTTGACCCTAACTATTGACTTAACACCCCTAACACTCAAGTTTGACCCTAACTGTTGACCAAACACCCCTAACACTCAATTTTGACCCTAACTATTGACTAAACACCCCTAACACTCAAGTTTGACCCTAACTGTTGACCAAACACCCCTAACACTCAATTTTGACCCTAACTGTTGACTAATCACCCCTAACACTCAAGTTTGACCCTAACTGTTGACAAACACCCCTAACACTCAAGTTTGACCCTAACTATTGACTAAACACCCCTAACACTCAAGTTTGACCCTAACGGTTGACCAAACACCCCTAACACTCAAGTTTGACCCTAACTATTGACTAAACACCCCTAACACTCAAGTTTGACCCTAACTGTTGACCAAACACCCCTAACACTCAAGTTTGACCCTAACTATTGACTAAACACCCCTAACACTCAAGTTTGACCCTAACTATTGACCAAGCAACCCTAACACTCAAGTTTGACCCTAACTATTGACCAAACACCCCTAACACTCAAGTTTGACCCTAACTATTGACTAAACACCCCTAACACTCAAGTTTGACCCTAACTATTGACCAAACACCCCTAACACTCAAGTTTGACCCTAACTGTTGACCAAACACCCCTAACACTCAAGTTTGACCCTAATTATTGACTAAACACTCCTAACACTCAAGTTTGACCCTAACTATTGACTAAACACCCCTAACACTCAAGTTTGACCCTAACTGTTATCTAAACACCCCTAACACTCAAGTTTGACCCTAACTGTTGACCAAACACCCCTAACACTCAAGTTTGACCCTAAGTATTGACTAAACACCCCTAACACTCAAGTTTGACCCTAACTATTGACCAAACACCCCTAACACTCAAGTTTGACCCTAACTGTTGACCAAACAACCCGAACACTAACATTTGACCCTAACTGTTGACCAAACAACCCGAACACTAACATTTTACCCTAACTGTTGACCAAACAACCCGAACACTAACATTTGACCGTAACATGTTGACTAAACAACCCGAACACTAACATTTGACCCTTACTGTTGACCAAACAACCCGAACACTAACATTTGACCCTAACATGTTGACTAAACAACCCGAACACTAACATTTGACCGTAACATGTTGACTAAACAACCCGAACACTAACATTTGACCCTTACCGTTGACTAAACAACCCAAACACTAACATTTGACCCTTACATTTGTGTGTGTATATCTTAATCCCAAAAGGAATAAAAAAAGAAAAGAAATAAGGAAAAAAAATTTAAAAAAAAAAATTTACCGACGACAATTAAAAATTTACTGACAACATTCTTGAATTGCATCTCGTCGTTAAATTTTTACCGACGATATTCAATTCAAGAATGTTGTCGGTAAAACCTTAACGACGACATTCAAATCCTGGAGTCGTCGGTAAACGAAATTCTAAATTTCATTGGCCAAAATGGGCGGTTCATTTTTCCCGCCCAAGGGTTTATCGACGACTTTCAAAAATGTCTCGTCGGTAAACCAGGACACGCAACAGTCGTGCGTACGACTGTTTGACGCGTGGCACGGTTAGCGACGAGTTTGACCTGTTTACCGACGAGTTGACGTGTCGTCGGTAAACAATTTATCTATTAAACCCTACCGAGCTTCATTTCTGAAACAAAAACACATCAAAACACTCTCAAAAAAGTCGATTTCGAGGAAGAAGGAGCTGTTCCGAGCCATTCCAACACCCTATAACATCAAATGTAAGTGATTCCATGCCAAAACTTAATCATTTCTTCAATTTTTTTTCAATTTTCTAAATCAAATCCTAACTTTTTTTTTGTTTTTGTTTTTCCTCTACTCTTGCTTGGCATGGATTGCTGGATATGTTCAACATAATCTCCACGTAACAGGTACCACAAATCCGTGACTAAACCTATTTTTTTTAATTTTCGAATTGATTTTTTTTAATGTTGTATTGAATTTCTTGTTAATTCCTTGATTTTATGATAGATTTTACATTCTGAATATGTATTTTGTTGTTAAATATACCATGTAACATGATTTTTTGGTTAATTTTTAGAAAAATTAGGGCTTGTATTTAGATGTGTTTTGATGTAATGATTTTTGATGTTTAGAAGTTTTAGGATTATTTGTTAATTTGTGTATGTTAATTTTTTATGTGTTTTGAAGTTTTCATGCAAATATGAAAACTCTAGGGGACTAAAAATGCAATTTAGGGAATAAAATGCAATTTTAAATTTTTTATATTTTTAAAGAATTTAGGGTATTTTATGCAAATATGAAAAGTCTAGGGACTAAAAATGCAATTTAGGGACTAAATGACAAATTAGGGTATTTTATGTAAATATATATGATATAAGGACTAAATGACAAATTAAAAAACTTTTAAAAAAATATTATGGACTTTAGGGTATTTTAGTAATTTTTAAAAATACGAGGACTAAAACGCAATTTATAATATACAATTTAAAAAAAGTCTAAAATACAATTTATTAATTTTATTTCAGTTATAGATGGCTGCAGTAATGCCTAACTACCACCGGGGTGACGGGAACGGTGAAGATCTGAACCCGAATCAACCCCCAAACTTGAACGATTGTAATCAGCCGCCTGGTAAATATAAATTAATTTATAAAATTCAATTAATATAAATTACTAAATTAATTAATATACTTTTCTTAAACAGTTAAGTGAAAGAGGAGACCCCGAAATGTCTCGACTCTCAAAACCGCCAACGATGCCAAGGAGAAGCTAGGTGGGCCCCTTTCGGTAGATTTTTGTATCCTCGACGACACGTGGAACCCATTCGGAGAATATGGGAAACACGTGGCCCAAGTGGTGGGTCTCGCGGTTCGAGAATCTGTCCCGCCCTACTACCCCTCGTGGAGTGCTGTGCCGCCTGCTCTAAAGACCACGATCCTCGGAAAACTCGAGGAGTTCTTCAACCTCGAGGAGTGGAGGGCCCGCCGAGATTGGAACTTTATTAGCGGGAAGCTGACGCAGTCTCAGTCCGCTGCTTACAGACGGTGGAAGTATGACTTGAAGGCCGATTATGGCGATTCGGATGAGTGTCCACCTGATGTGCTTCCCGAGGATTGGAAGCTGACCCTTGAGATGATGAATAACCCGAACAAGAAGGTAAAATCAAAATTTAATTATTAAATTATTGTTTATTTATTTTTTTTAACTTGAATTGTAACAGGCTCAGGCGGAGATTAATAAGAAGAATCGGCAGAACCAGAAGAAGCCGAACAAGTCAGGTTCTCGGAACCAAATCCAGACCCGCCACGAGATTATCGAGGTATAATTTATTAAAGTAAAAATAAAATTTATTAGTTGTTTAATTTAATTTTTTAATAATTATAATTTTTTATGTATATTTTATAGGGTAAGCTGAAGGTTAATACGAAGGAGCCCCTAAGCTATATAGACGAGCAGACCCAAGAGGAGGTCCCACTTCCACATATGGGCGGATACTTCGAGTACTTGGGATATGATGGGGCGAAGGGCAAATGGGTCGATGATAGATGGGAGCAGGCTAGTGTAAGTTATTATTTAACTTTAAATTTAATTCTTTGTTAGTTTTTATTTAACTTTAAATTTATTAATTATTTATTTGAAATTTTATTACATGGAGTTTATCGGAAGAAGCTTAAGGAGCGGGTTATCGAGACGGGGTCCCAATCGGCTGAGGATGTTCCAGTGGAGGAGCAGATAGGAGCGTTGAAGGAGACGGTTCAGGAGGTGATGAAACCGGCTAAGAGTAGACACTGGATCCCTTCGATCGGAGCTGTCTTCAAGAAAAAGAAGGACCCGAAGCCGCCTATTTTGGACGAGACCGCAAAGAAGAACGCGAGAAAGTTACAGCAGATATTCGACGGGATGAATGAGCTCCGCGCAGTCCAAGGATTACCTCCTATGCCGGATGACGATGCTCCGCCAAGCTCCTCGAGGTCCGATGATTTTTTGACGAAGTTGCTCAAAGGCCTCAATGAATCTCGTGAAAAAAACGGTCTCTCTCCGGTCTCCGATGAAGAAGAAGATGAAGATGAAGATAGTGATCGAGGAGAAGATCTATCAGGCCCGTGATTGACTTTCATTTTATTATGTTTAAGACTTTTATTTTATTTAAGTTTATATTTTTTACTTTTATTAAGTTTTTATGTAATATTTTGACTTTTAACCCCGGGGTTTGACTTTATTGCCCGGGGTTTGACTACCCGGGTTTATTTATCTTTTTATGAATATAATCCATGATTTCTATTTATATTCAAAAGTTCATAGTATATTAATTTATAAAAAATCGAATAACCAATTTAAATAAAAATAAAAATAAAAATAAAAATTAAATCAAAATTAAATTAAAAATAAAAATTAAATCAAAATTAAATTAAAAAAAATTAAATTAAAAAAATTAAATTAAAAAAAAAACATTTATCACAACACCGACGATATTCATGTCAAGAATGCCGTCGGTAAAGTTTTTTTAAAAAAAAAAAAATTGCCGACGACATTCAAGTAACAAAGTTGTCGGCAAGTTATTTAAAATAAAAATAAAAAAGAATTAAAAACTAGGATACCGACGACCGTGTTGTCGGTAATTAATTTATTTACCGACAACAATGGTTGTCGGTAAAGTAGTGCGTCTTACCGGCGACCAGCCAGACCGTTGTCGGTATGCTAATGTTTACCGACGAGGCTAGAGTCGTCGGTAAAAGATGTTGGGTTATCGACGAGGAGCCAAAACCGTCGTCGACAAGGGTGATTTTAACGACCAACTTCTAGGGACGACAGCTTACCGACGAGTTGTCGTCGGTAAACATATTTACCGACGAAATTAGCCTCTTTACCGACGACAGCTGTGGTGGGTAAATCAGCGACCTGCTGTAGTGTTAAATTTCAATATATATAATTTAACCTAAATTATTATAAAATTTAAAAATATATATGATAATAAATAGGTTTCAGTTATTCGGTATTACCTAAAACCATAATCTAACAGTTTTAAATATCAGTTACACTTTTTAAAACTATAACCTAATGACTTTAACTATGGTTATATAATTTAATTTTTAACTGGTTCGGTTTTTACTCATAACCATTGGCATCTCTACTTGCAACGGCCTAAGCTCGGTATATTTATTCTTTAGTTAGTATTAGAGACTTAAAAACAGTGGTTCTTAAACTAGGATATATAGTTATGATTCTCAGTTGCGAATTTAAGATACTAAACATGAGGCGTGATACATACAGAGAAATGAGTTATTACTTATTACTCTATTGCAGAATTGGTGTAGAGCAAAGTGGTATAAGTTCATCATCACCTTGTACTAAAAGTAGAAAAATTAATCCAAAATAATGTGAACATCTCGATACTTGTTGTCTTGTAGGTGATAAAAGAGTGTAAGATAAAACAATGAATGATTAGACACATGATTAGATGGCCAAAGTGTAGTACATGCATGGTAACTTAACTTTGACCTAATCACAACTGGACAATTTTTTTAAGTAAATACGTTAAAATATGATGCATTTGATAGATATTATGTTACATAATTGTCTAAAATAATTATTGCTCTCCTAATCCTTAATTAGCCAGAGTTTTTTCCTTTGAGATATTATTTTAACTATATCTATCACAAGTAACATTTATTGAATTTTTGAATATTAATATAATTATTAATAATTTATTTAGTATTTAAATTTTGAATAATGATATATAATATCATTTAAATACATATTACCTAATATACTACTCTCATTGATGTAATTTAAGGGAAGATAAATTGTTAGTTTTTCTATTTTAAATTTGATTGATAAATTACCCTCAAATTATATCATAGGTGATATAGGAGGGGTATATATCATTACTTTTAAATTTTATAGCACTTGGAGAAAAGAATAGTATTTTCTTGTAGCCGGACCGACAAGAGGTTGGAGGGGTGCCATAAATTGAGGAGACAAATATTTGATTCCTCTGTGATGATAGCATGTACTTAATGAATCACTCACTCTCATAAACCTATTTTTGTAACTTGATTGCCATTTCTAGTTGCAGAAAGTGTCAAACACAACACCTCTTCATATACATCTGCAAGAGTTTCCATAGTTGCATCATAATTAAATCTACTTGGTGAAAGTTCCTATAAGTTTCGTGCACTTAAATGTAACTTCTTTTCACCCTATCTAGCGAATTAATCCCTATTTATATATACTACTTATTACCTTTATAACTTCACTTATCAATACCTCATAATATTATTTTTCTTCTAATCCCCTCATATTATCATTTCAGCCATGAGTTCTGAACCAAATACTCCTTTGAACTTGAACCTACTCCTGCATAACAACAAGAATGGAGTCAACTTAGAGCTAGGGCTTGAAAGAACCTCTTCTTCTTATTCTTTGTTATCGTCTGTTCATTCTTCTTCGTCACGAGTATTTTCTTGCAACTATTGCAGAAGGAAATTTTATAGTTCACAAGCACTTGGAGGACATCAAAACGCCCACAAGCTTGAGAGAACTTTAGCTAAAAGGAGCAGAGAGTCAAGTAATTCAGCAACTGGTTTAATTAATCAACGATCTGTATCAAACCATGTTGGTCTTCATGATCAGCCATCGCCTGTAACTGTAAGTGGAGTTCAACTGCATGGAATTAGCTATGGTGGAAGAGATATGATCTACAAGCCTGCTGCTGCAGATCTTAATGATTTTGACCATCAGCAACAGCTTGACTTATCTCTCAGACTATAACTTGATGAGCAATTATTTACAATCTCATCCATGAATATTCATGTGAGTGAGTGATTCTAATAAGGCTGGTTTTTATTAGAAATTAATTAATGATTTAAATATGAAAGTTTATCAATATGATGTATTAATTATCTGTCCTCGAAATGAAATTAAACATTTTATATATGTTTCCGACATTTTTCTCCCAACATATATCTTTTTATATATACAAATATAAGTATATATATATATATGTTCAGAATAAATGTAACAAGGAATAATATAATCTTAATTATTATCTACAATATTTTCTTCAAATCATTTTGCTCTTTCTCACTCATGTTAGTTGTCAGATAGATCGATTCATATCAACTTTAGGTCTTGATTTTTGTTTGATTAGGTTATTCTGATATGAACATAGTTCTGTGTTTCATCTAGTTTTATGTTCTTTTTAGGTGATAAAAAATAGTCGGAGGTATCATTTTTAAAAGTTGTTGTTATTTGGATGGTTTCGACTCCTAACACTATTATATGCCTTGATTTCGCGACAACATAAGTCGTCATTAATCTTGCATATAGTCGTCGCTTATATTTCGTTGCTAATTATTCGTCGTTAGAAATATTTCTAACGACGAAAATTATTGCCTTTGACATCAATGACCATGTCTGATTTACGACGACTGATGTCGTCATTAGACATTTATTAATTACGACGGAAAAATATCATCGCTAACCGACTTAACTAGCGACGAAAGTTTAGCGACAACACATTTGTAGTCGTTAGCCTAGTGCATTACTAGCGACGACGATAATGTTCATCGAGTATCGAGGGTGAGTCGTGCTAGTTGTGGAGGTAGTCGATGACAAATTCATTGTAGGATCAAGAGCAGGGAGGCCCTGAGCTGCGCGAAACTCGTTCATAGACGCCGTCATCAGTTTGAGTCGATCCTCATTGTGTCTAACCGAAGGATCAGGCTCGAATGTACGTGTTTTTATCTAAACAAGACAAATTCACTGTAGGATCAAGAGTCGGGAGGCCCTGAGTTGCGCGAAACTCGTTCATAGACGCCGTCATCAGTTTGAGTCGATCCTCATTGCGTCTAACCGAAGGATCAGGCTCGGATGTACGTGTTTTTTCTAAACAAGACCAACTCCGGGCGCCCAGCTCTGTGTAGATTTGCCCATACGTTCCTTAGCTGCCTCTTTCAAGGCGTCTATCTGATCGTTCAGCGACACTTCAGTAGAGGACGTCCAATCCGATGACCCAGCTTGTGTCTCGGTCACTTTTCTCTTCACCTTTTCCCGATAAATATCTTGTTACATCACAATAAAACATACATAAAAATTTATGCAAATAAAAGTCAAGTTTTTAAAGAAAAATACGCAAGTTCGCGTTCTTATACTTGTCGCTCCTCCACTCGTCCTTCTCCACATCGTATCACATATGCTCGAAAAAACCACCCAAAGGAGCAATTTCCATCTCATCTTGTGTCTGCTCGTCACTAAAAACCAATGGCTCATTGGTTGGTTTTTTCAGTTTCCCCTATTCAATAACATTGTAAAATAATTACATTAAAAATTAAATAAAGTAACTAATATATTTTTTATTACAAAAATCTGTACCTCATAAAAAACATCCTGAGTTTGAGAATAATTCCTCGATCCAGCCGTACTCAGCTTCTTCAGTTTCTTCCGGTTTCCTTATTAACCTTTGCTTGGTTCTGTTTCAATATAATTTCAAAAAAATAATTAGGCATATATAATATATAAGATTTATAATAAAACATAACTTTTATACCTGATTGTCGATGTCATCCCAAATCTCACAACATCTTTACCAAATATCTGCATCTATATAAGGTGGTGTCAAATTCTCATTGTAATAATATCTCTTCAAATTTCCCTTCCACCCTTGAATGTCGAAAAACTCTTGTAATCGAATCAAATAGTTTCTTTCGAACTATCGGACACATCTTTCCATGAATGATAGCATGACGACACATTCTCACCGACTGTGGCCCCAACCACTTGGGGCACGTGGTGCTCGTACTCTCCTATCGGTTCCAAGTATCGTCGAGGATACAAAAATCGACCGGAAGAGGTTTTCCTAATATGGCTAAGGCCTTTAATGTAGAGTTTAGGTATGAGGGACCCCGAGGTCTTCTTTTTCTTTTCTCTGTTTTAATAAAAATTTGAATGAGTTTTTAATTGAAAAAATTATATTTGTTAACATATTTTATTTACCCGGTGGTTGGGTGCAGGTAGATAAAGTACGATTAGGATTCCGTGATGGATCAATTCTGTCACTATCACCGTCATGGTTACACGACATAACATATGCGATCTAATATTTATCCGAAGTATTAAAAAAATTACAATCTTTAATAATAAAACAGTAATTATTACAAGGGTTCTTAAGTAATTATGATTCCTCAATTTTCATTCCTAAAAAAAAGAGGAGGAAAATCCTTCATACTTAGTCATAGTTTAAAGGATGAATTCCCAATTAAACACTTTGTCTTATTTACCTTCCACTATTACCCTTAATGTTATTTTAATTATTTTTTAATTTTTATTATATATTTTATTTTATTTTTATTATAAAATCCGGCCACCACCATTACCACCTCAGGCAATTACCACCGACCATCACCACCACCTCATACATTCTCCACCGAACACCTCCAACATCCACCCCAACAACCACCAACCACCACCACAAGCATCCCACACCCTTACCACCATTTCCACCACCCCCACCCACCACCATCACCACCATTATTCTCCGTCAACCACCACCTTTGCCTATAATCACCACCGACTAGTTCCGTCACCACCAATCACCACCAACGAATCCACCACACGCGCGAGTCCGTGAAATTTTTAAAACAAATTCCCAACACCCCTACCATCATTCCCACCACCACCACCATCACCACCATCACAACTATTATTCTCCGTCGACCACCACCTTCGTCTATAATCACCACCGACTAGTTCCTTCACGACCAATCACCACCAACTAATTCCATCACGCGCGCGTCTGTGAAATTTTTAAAAACAAATTCATAACTAATTTTAAAGAAATCGTAAAAAAAATGCATTTTTGCACGAGACAGATTAATATTTACGTCTATGAATTTTTTTAATTTTTTTTGAGTTTATTTATTTGTTATTAATGTTTTAATTTCGATACTCTGTTTTATGTGTTGCTATAACACAAAAAAAGATTTTCCAAATTCCACAACACGCGCGCGTCCCTGAATTTTTTTATATAAAATCATAATTAAATACAAAACAATCTTAAAAATTAATATATTGTATTTTTTGACGGGGCAAATTCATATCTACATCAACGAATTGTTTTTGATTCTCTTGATTTTTAACTTTCGATATTCAGTTTTATAGTTTTATGTGTTCCTACAATACACAAAAATATATTTATGTATTCCTGTAACACACAAAATCATAGAATCAATCTAAAACATTCCATTCTTTAACAAAATAATTTTATCTCTTTATTAATTGCATATACCATATTACTTGTTTTTTACTATCTCTTGGTGTATTATCTTTTTGTCCCACCTCTTTTCATTATTTTTTGTGTTGATCTAATACACAAAATAATTATCTGTGTATTACAGCAACACACAAGATCATGTATTCCCTTTTAGTCATGCCCTTTTCAGTCTTTGATTTTGTGTATCATATGAACACACAAATCGATCGGTTTGAAATAAATTTGTGTGTTACTATAAAACACAAATGACTATTTTGTGTATTACAGCAACACACAAAACAACAAAAAATGGTTGGAAAAAAAGTTACTACATCAAGATAGTTAAAAACAAGTAAATTTTTTGTATATGTGACTAATAAAGGGGAAAAATCGATGTTGTTAAAGAAGAGAATGCTTTAGATTGATTTTATAATTTTGTGTGTTACATGAATACAAAATATATATTTGTGTATTGTAGGAACACATAAAACTGAATATCGAAATTTAAAAAATAAAATAACTAAATAAATCGTTGATTTAGATATGAACTTTTCCCGTCAAAGAATACAATTTTTTAATTTTTCTGAATTTAATGGACTTAGTTATGATTTTTTATAAGAAAAAATCACGGACGCGTGCGTGTTGTGGAAGTTGGAAAATATTTTTTTGTGTTGTTATAACAACACATAAAACGAATTATTGAAATTAAAAAATAAACAAAAAATTAAAATAAAAAATAAAAAAAAGTTTATAGAGGTAAATATTAATTTGTATCGTCCAAAAATGTAAATTTTTTACTTTTACGATTTTTTAGAATTAGTTATGAATTTTTTTTAAAAATTTCACAAACGCGCGAATGTGATGGAATTAGTTGGTGGTGATTGATGGTGACGGAAACTAGTCAGTTGTGGGTGGTGGTGGTTGTGGGGGGGGGGGGGGGTGGAAGTGGGGGTAGAAGTGAGGTTGGTGGTGAAGAAAATATATAAAATAAAATTATATAATAAATGGTGAAGATAATAAGAATTAATTGATATACAATTAAAGTAATAATTAGTAGGCTTATGGATATTTTTATAGTTTTTCAACTTTTTGTTATTAGTTGGAAATTAACTTGAAGTTGTAGTTAATTAAAAATAATTTCACTTTCTGTGTAATTAATTAGGTGTTGCCCCTTATTATAACCCTTAAGAATAAATAAACTACAAAATACAATACAATTCAATGAATAAATAAATAAGTTTTATAATCCGAATAAATGAATAAAAATTACAAACAAACAAATAAATAAAAAATTATTACAAAACCACAACATGCATATAAAAAAATTTAATTAAATATATTAAAAACTAATACAAATCGTATAAAATCTGTAACAAAAAATAACAAATTAATCTAATTTTACCTATAAACTACTAAAACTTATCTTAATTATTTTTATGTGTTTTTTCTCTGAAAATTCTTTTAACAATATTTTTTTCTAAAAATTTACTTAACGTTTTTTAACATTATTTTTTTTCTTAAAAATTCTTTTATGATTCTTTTTAAAATAAAATTATCTTTATAGGTTTTTTGTGTTTTTTTCTAAAAATTCTTTTAACATTTTTTTTAAATTCACTTAATATTTTATAACATAATTTTTTTCTTAAATATTCTTTTATAATTATTTTTAAAATAAAATTATCTATATAATTTTTTGTGTTTTTTCCCTAATAATTCTTTTAACATTATTTTTTTCTAAAAATTCACTAAAGAGTATTTGCACTAAAGTCATCACATTTTACAAAATATCTAAAAAGTTTGCCAAAAACACTACATTTTTTCCTAAAACCCTAAATTTTTTCCTAAAACACTAAAAATTTACAAACAATCCAAAATAATTTCAACTCATATAAACAAGTTAATGAACCATATAAATACAAATTAAACACTACTCGTACTCACAAAAATCCTCTAAAAACCCTAATTTTGTAGCTAAAATAATATTTTACCATATATTTTTCACAAATCTCATATACACCACAATTTACAACCAAAAAAAAGTCAAACAACCTATAATAACCCAATGTAAATTTGGAATACACTAAATCATATAAACAAACAAGATTTGTTTGGAATAAAAAACGAAAGAGAAAAACACAAAAAAAGGAGGTTGAATTAGTATCTTTTACGTGGGAATTGTCGTTGTTGTGTTGATTAATCCATGCCAATAATTCGGGATAAAAAATAACAAAGCAAAAAAATTGTTGAAACTTAGATAAAAAAATTGGAATTGAAAGGTGTTGAAATTGTAGAATTGTTTACCTTGTTAATGTTTTGATAATGATTCGGCAAGATATTCAGCTCGGAAAATGGCCTGGATTAGCCTTGATCTCGTTTTCGAGATTTTTTGTTGTGTTTATGGTAAGAAATGAGCTCACGGTTACGGTTTTATAGATTTCTCAACTTAGTAACGATATTTGTCGTCGCTAGTAATTAAAAAGTCGTCGCGAGAGATGGACACGTGTAACTAAATATTTGGGTGTCCATATTTAGCGACGACAAGTGGCGTCGTTAATAATTAAAGTCGTCGCTAGTGACTTTGAGCGGGAAAACGAACCGCCCAAAGTGATCAATTGAAATAATTAGCGGTTAATAGCGATGACTTAAGTCGTCGCTAGTAATAAATTGTTACTAGCGACGAGTTTTGTGCGTGAACTCGTCGCTAATGACGAGTTCTTATTAGCGACGGGTTCTTTATAGAAATCGTCGCTAATATTTTTTTCACTATTTTTTTTATAACTAATTCTTGAATTTTTCTTTTTTGGTTTTTTACATCTTAACATAAACAACAACACTTTATAACATCAAAATACATTTCACAAAAACATTTTATCAATCTTAAAATTAGAATAAAAAACACAAATTTTTTAAAGTAAAAACAAAACGATAAATTATTTCACTAATTAGTTTCGTATCTGCTAGTGTCTATAGGTTCCTCATCTTTATCAACGTCAATAGCTTCATCATCTCCATACTCGTCCCATGTGTCATCAAATATCTCCTCGCCTTCAACAATAACTGTATCAATCTGCAAATGAGATGGATCAAACTCTATCTCCTCACCAGTTGCCAAATTCAGTCGCGAGTAATCCGTCTTTGTGTGCACAAAAGGAACCCTGATGTGTAAGTGGTCAGTAGATAGTGAATCCGCCCCCATAGTTCGGGATTTCATCCATGCCGATCGTTGATTTCGGAAAAAAAATCAATTTTTTCGGCATAGATTTTTTCCATTCCAATTTGTATCCAATTTGTCGGAACTGGGAAAAACAATTCGGAATTTCGAAATTTACCGAAAACTCGGAATTTTTTTTCGAAAAATTCGAAAATTTGGGTTAGAATTTCGGAACTTTTGGTTCTGAAATTGCAGAACTAAGGGTTATAAATCGGAATAGTAGTTTAATAGTTACACGAAGAGTAAACGTAGTAAAAAACTAAACTTATAAAACTTACACGAAAAGTAACAGTAGTTAAAAACTAAACTTAAAATTTACATGAAGTAACAAAATAAAAGTAGTTAAAAAAAGAATGCTAAACCACTGGTCGTTTTCCAATTACATGAAAAAACAAATATTGCAAACATATCTCGAAAAATGATTCTGCAATATTACATGTTTCAAGCACCAAAGAAACATGTCATTGTTTTTCATGTTTCAAATACTCCATGCGATATTATTTTGAAATATAATTTATAATTCGGTAATATAATTCGAAAATAAAATTAGAACGGAAAACCCAGAAATTTCGGAAATTTATATGTAGTTCCAATTCCCATCTAATTTTTTCAGAAAATTCAGAAGTCGGAATTTCGGAACATTAAAAATCTGTTCCGAAATCGGAATTTTCGGATCGAAAAAATCAGAAACCAAAAATTTCGGATCCAATTTCTATCCCTAGACAAGACAGACCAAGATTACGCTGTTGGAAGTCCTCTACTCGAGGGAAGGAAGATGGATCCTTGATTTGTATCTACTGATGCCACGCCATTCATCTACAAGGATTGAGTATAAAAAGGATATATAATAAACTACCTAATGGTCAGACTAAAATGGCTAGTGTACTCACGACCGGTTCTGGAGGAAGCTAAAAAAGCCATGGCCATGGTTCTTTCCATGTTTTATAATATTGTGTCTATTTTTTTTGGGGCAACGCCCAATTAATTACGCGGAGAAGGTAAGTATTCCCTATTAATTATAACTTCAACTTAATTCCTAATTAAGCACAAAATATTACTCAATTACCAAAATATCCTTCCACCTATTATTAATTATTTTAATTATATATTTTATTAATTATAGTTTAATGTTTATTTATTTTTTTTAGATTTTTTTTTAAATATTTTTTTTTTCGAAAATTTTTTTTTTTAAATTTTTTTTTTCGGAAATTTTTTTAGAATTTATTTTTTCGAAATTTTTTTTTTTCAGATTTTTTTTTTCGATTTTTTCCCCGAAATTTTTTTTCCATGATAACATGATGTAGGATTAGTACATATGATAATTGTGTGTTAAAGTAACACAAAATCATATGTGTTGTGTGTTGCATGAACACCCAATATGTATAATATTGAGTTGCTTAAACACACATAAATAACATATTGTGTGATACATGAACACAAAATCAGACAGACAGAATATTTGTACACAAAGGTATAGAATAATGTATATGTAGGCTGATTATGTGTTCATGCAACACGCAATTGCTGGAAGTATGTGTTACAGTAACACACAACAGTATGGGTTTTGTGTTGGTAAGACACACAATGCGTTTATCATTTACAGTTTTGTGTTGCTTAAACACACACAAATAACAATTGTGTGTTGCAGGAACACAGAATAAGATATACAAAATATTTGTACACAGTAATAGATAATAGTGTACAGATAGTCTGAACATCTGATTGTGTGTTAATGTAACACACAATTGCTTGATGTGTGAGTTACAGTAACACAAAACAGTATGGACTTGTGTGTCATTTACAGTTTTGCGTTGCTTAAACACACACAAATAACAATTGTGTGTTGCAGGAACACAGAATAAGATATACAGAATATTTGTACACATTAATTGATAATAGTGTACAAATAGTCTGAACATCTGATTGTGTGTTAATGTAACACACAATTGCTTAATATGTGAGTTACATAACACAAAACAGTATGGACTTGTGTGTTAATGAAAAAATCTTTGAAAAAAAAAATCGGGAAAAAAATTTCGAAAAAAAAAAATTTCGAAAAAAAATGAAAAAAGAAAATTATTTAAAAAAATGAAAAAATAAATTCAAATATTAAATATAAATATATAATAAAATAAAAAACCATATAAGTGCAATAATGGAAGGTAAATATGACCATGTGCTTAATTGGGAATTAAGTTGAAAATTTGTGATTAAGTAGGAAGTAATTTCCTCCTTCCTTTTTTTTTGAGAATGAAAAGTGAATAAGTGTAATTAATTGGGAATTATCTCTTTTTTTTTATATATAAAATATAATTTTTTTATTTAATAAACTCACCTGTATGGCCCAATCGAAATTAAATAAATATAAGTTTTTTTTTATTCTCCTATTTTTTATATATTTATCAAAAATATTATATTATAAGGTAATTTTTTTCTTTTTAAATTTATTGTAGTATTATTTTAAGAATTTTATATATATTGAAATATATTTATTTAATTATTTTATATTTTTTAAATAATAAAATTTATAATAAAGTTAGTAAACATTTAATTTTTTTTATATTTATAATTTTTTAGAAGCTGATTTCTTAAAATTTGCCTTACACTTATCCCGTAAGTGCACTCACTATATATTAATATCAGTATCGTTACAAGTCAATTGTTTTTTTTTTTTTTTTTGTCATTCATTACAAGTCAATTGTTGATTAAACGATATCGATAAAGATTTTTAACAGAACTGGATGACCAAATTCTCAGTGTGTTTAGATCTTCTCCACTGGACACAGCAGAGCAATATTTAAAGCAGACAGGGCAGGAAGAGCAGGGTTGCTTGTTTTCATGGATATAACCCTTTATTCGTTTAACAAAAAAGTCATATGAAAGTGTAGAAAGCCTAGATGTAATAGGCCAAAGTCCAACAAGAAAAATAAATTGAAGTTAGCCCACCATTCAATCTAATGAGTCGGTTTAATTAGGATATCGGAAGGGAAGGTTTTTTTTTTTTTTTTACGACAAAGAAAATTCTACTATTATAATGTACAATTGCCAATGCCTAATTGAGAAAATAGTATCCTCAAAGACTGGGATGACACGATGTCGTTCTGTGCCCTGTGCCTGGCTTTTTTTGCTAGGGAGTCAGCTCGACCATTGAAGCGTCTCGGGATGTGTTTGAACACCACTGGCCTAACTTCCGAGGCCAGTCTGTGAATATGTCTAACCCATGGTCGTAGCCGCCAGCCTACTGCCGACACTTGCTGAATAGCCCGAACTAACTCGAGGTTGTCTGAGAAGATCGTAACCCCCTCACTGTCTACATGTTTTGCCTGCTGTAACGCTAATATAATCGCCTGAGCTTCCGAAGGGAAGGATTATTGGCATTCGAGTCTTTGGTGAATCGACTTCTTTAAGTTCAACTTTTATTTTTAGGCAAAATTGGAGGACTTAACCTATATATTATTTTTTCAGTTGTTCAAATAACTCGTCTAAGTTTAAAAATAAAAAATAATTACACGAATTTAATGAAATCAATTTTTTATTTCAAAAAAAATAGCAACCCAATTCGCCACTTGATTAGTTGTGTGTTATACCTTGGATACAAATACGAGGTAAGTCCAACGCTGTTCTTTTGATATCTTTGAGAATATGCATATTTTTCTACGAGTAAGCGAAACTAAAAGAATGAATCGCGCGTAGACCATATTTTGCATCAGTTCAATGGTGATACTGGAGGAAACTTGGTCTTTAGCTAGGAAAAGAGTACGTATAATAGTCATGGATTTATTTTCAAAAGTGGAAGAGGCACAAATAGAATTAACAAGCCTCCAACTAGTTCACCCTTCCATTTGCAAACGACGACAACTATAGTAGCTTTTTCTAGGGCAAAAACAATTGTCAACGTTGATTTGAGGGTGCCTTGAGATTGAGGAGACTAAAAAGATGGGATGATACTAGCTACAATAGGCTGAGCTTCCGGGATTAAAGCTTGTGGTGATAATCCCTTTGCTTCGTGTAGATCTATGCATAAAGAGGAAATCAATTCAATAAATATATCATAGAAAATAGAGATATTATAAAAAAACAGTCTATTCCTGACACTCTAGATAATGCACAAACATGATGTAATATTAATAAATCCAAACTAAAAAGATGGCCTAAAAGGAACAAAAATATCATGTGGTGTCAAATCTAGTTCTTTTATTAGTAGGAATGCAACAATGCAGTGGTAGAATACACCAAAACCTCGTATTACAATCACACTTAATTATACATGTACAACATCTCATCCTCTTTAAGGCATAATTTGTAAAGATCATTAGGTGAACACTTTCTCACAATATATTCCTTTATGTAGTTAAACCACTGAATAATACGCTACACAAGAAGAATTTTTACTTTGGGGGAATAAGGGATGACCAAAGTCTCCTTAAAAGATTTTGATCAACTATGTAGGAAGAAATAGGTGTAATGGGATGTCTTCTTAAATCAAATAAATCATGTGTATAACCTTTTTTGCAAGAGTATACCCCCAATTTACCAAGACTTCATAATAAGTATCCTCACTATCTTCCCAAAGGATGTGCAACCTCAAAATACAATCAGGTTAGCATGTTGGGTAAAGAGTTTTTCCATATCCGATTTCCAAAATTTGGTGGATTAATCAAAGATATCATTTACGTATTTGGGGGAATCGGTGTCATCATTGTAGTAGGGAGGTTTAATAACATAGATATCAACCTGCCTATCTTCCCAAATGAGGGTAAATTGACCATCACCACTTTTCTGAATGGCATGCTTAAGAATGAAATCTTTTACTTTAAAAAAGTTATTTTAAATCTAGGAAGAGTTCTGAAAGGAGTTAGCATCAGCAAATAAGAAACAAATAAGTATATCCCTTAATAACAAAGGCCACTAAAGAATAGGGATTGTTCAGGAGTGACCAAGACACCTTCACTAGTAAGGAGCGATTATAGGCTTCTGGGCCACTTATACTTAAAATCTCCCATGGATTTAGGTTTAGTCACTTTCTCCCAACTAGCCTAGTGGATCATTATATATTCTTCATTACCCCAAAGGAATCTAGAAAAAAGAGAATTGTTTTATTTGATAACAACTGCGGGAATCATAAGAAAGGACAAAAATAGGCAGGGTAAGCATGAATGATAGATAATATATGGAATTCATTCTGTAGATAAAAGAGATCAATTCCACCCACTCATATTGTAGGATATCTTGTCACAAAGGCCATCCATAACTTTAGGATACGAATCTCTTCAACTTGTAGGGGATGCCCAAATAAAGGCCAGGGTCTTTTGTAAAGGGAATTCAAAAGGATTAGGATAAACTATTAATCCTGTCTTGGTGCCTTGGTGGGTTTTAGGGTTAGAAATGATGGATGGATTATTGTGATTAATAGTAAGACTAGAAGCAAAGCAGAAATTACAAATCACCTTTTTAAAGGCATAAATTTCTAAGTCATGTTTCATCATAAAAAGTAGAGTCATTTGCGAAGAAGAGGTGATAAATAAGGGAAATGCATATTAATAAGGATAAACATAATAGAACCATAAGCCACGTGTTTCTCTATCAAATATGAGAGAACATGATTGGTAATATATAAAGGTAAGGGGACAAAGGGGGCCTTGCCTAAGTCCTATGGAAGGCTTAAAGGTTTTTTTCATGGAGGATAATGTTATACGTAATAGAGTAAATACCTCTACCAATGAAAGATAACCATAGATATGAGAATCCATGTTTAGATAAAAGCTTGAGTAGTAATTCACAATCAAGTCTAACATAGGTTTTATGGATGACAGCTTTGATAATAAAATGACTAATCTTTGAGTTCTTTCTTAGATGTTTAAGTTTATGGGTCACTTATGTAAAACAATGATAATACAATAGAATGATACTTCCTTTCATAAAGGAAATTTGACAAGGGGTGCAATATTAGGAACAATGGGGCTCAGTCTATTTACACGACCCTTTGCAAGAATTTTGTAGATAAAATTAGTATAGAAAATATGCCTACAGTTACCTTTTTTTGTGAATTCTTGGATATGGGGATCAAGATAATATTAGTATAATTAAAATCCCCAAATGTAATAGTTCTGAGAATAATTTCACTGCTATAACAAGGATATCATGCTTGAGCTCATTCCAGGATTTTTGGATGAAGGCTTCAGGGAAACTATTTGGTCCTTGAGACTTTGAAGACCCTAGTACCCAAACATATGACTCTAATTACTCTTGAGAAATAGGAGACAAAATGATATACTTTTCTATATCTGAGACCAAAGGGTGGATACCTTCAAGGATAAGATCAATAGCCTTATTAACAGGAATTTGGTAAAGATCAGCGAAGTTAATGTGATGTCTCTCTATTTGTGATATATTAATCTATAACTGAGACATCATTTTAGGGGTATTTAGTATTTAATTTTGGGATTTTTTCCCATTTATTCATACTTTACACTTTCTTGTCTAGTTTTAGGTGTTCTTGATATTTTGTGAACTTTTGCGCGTAATTTGTGTGTTATTTGTGTAGCACTTAGGTATATCGAATCTATTACACCTACGGAAATTGATTTAAAATGGAAAAGTAAAGGAAATTCCTTAGTCAAATTTGTATATAATTGGAAAGTAAAGAAGCTGCCAAAACTGCACGTATGTCCACTTATTAAATTGCTGCAAAGTTTTGCTCAAGAATTAGGAGGAGCCTTTTATATGAGCCAAAATATCTTTAAATTGCGGTTGTTGTCCTATGAATAACATTAAATTTCGATAAGTAACAAAGGAGATATGACCAAATCAATATCTGCATAGGTTTATCCTGTCCTACAAGTTAGGAATACGAATTTTGGTAAGATCTAGACTCCTTAACTTGGGGTTACTCCATATTTTGACCAAGGGCATATATATATATATATATATATATATATATATCCATTCCGACCTTAGAGAAATCATCCTTGGTCAGTCTTTAATCATCAGAAGACTAAGAGGAAGCTTACATCAAGAGAAGAGAAGGCAAGAAGGAGTTGGACACTATTCATGTCATTCCAACCCTTCAACTTTGTAATTTATTTTCTTTCTTTCTCTAGTATAAACTAATTCTATTTAGATTGAGATTAGCATAAGGGTATGAACCCTAGACTTGTTTTATATCTATTGTAATTTGGGATGTCCTTCTACATTTAATTGTAATTAGTTGTGCTATCTTTACTTTTAAATGCTTTGATGTGTTGTCTGTAGTTCTTGCGGTGGCCAACGTATAGGATTAGGATAATAGTAGTTAGATGGTCACCCGGAATGGGTGTTTAATGATTGAAACACCACATAAACGTCTAGTGTGCGGTAGTGATCCTGACGGGCTTGCCTAACTAGATAGTCAATAGGGTTTGAGATTAACCGCCGATCATTGCGCAGGGTCCCCTTACCCAAGTCCCCTGGTAATTGTTTGGTCGCCACCTAAGTCCACCCAGAAGGGGGTTAGGAGGAATATTGAATCCTGGATATTGCATATCAAACAAGTCCCCCTTACATAAATAGGTAATAACACAAGGCTAGTAGGGATTACTTGCTATATCTCGAGTTAAACTCTCATACTACTTCTTTCTTTCTATTTATTTTCCTGTCTTTATTTTACTTAGTTAATTGTTTAGAGTCTTAAAAACCAAACAAATATTTCATAGTCTTTTAGCGTACTATTCTTCTAACTTCTTTTATTTGCACTTTATATTTGCATTAGTCCTAGCTAACTTTCGTAGTCCCTGCGAACGAATTCTACTTATCAACTAAACTTGCATACGATCTGTGATACTTGCAGTGAGTAACGTGATTGGTAGGGTGATAGTTCGTATATTTTATTATCATTATTTTATCACACCCTATTAGCCACCAAGGTTTTGGCGCCGCTGTCGTGGCCTACATCGTTAGTCCCAGTGTTTATATTTAATGTTTTTATTTTAGTTAGTTCTATTTTACGCTTTTGTTTTTAGTTTTCTTTCTCAGGTTATTCAAATGAAAAGTCCGAGAAATCTAGATCTTCCAATCTCATTCAGAGTGCAACCTAGAGGAATCCGCACTCCAGAAATCCATGCCGCTAAATTCTGGCATGATCCAGGAATGATTGAACAATTTTTGAGTTATGGCCGATTTAGTGGTGCTGCATATCAGGATCCGGTTCGTTATATTAAAAATTCATGCAGATGTGTGATTCCTACACCATTAAAGGTGTCACACAGGAACAGATGTACTACGTTATGTTCCAATTCTTTTTGACTGGAAGTGCAAGCGATTGGTATGACTACCAACACCCTGATTTAATTCCAGATTAGGATAAACTCCACGCAAACTTCCTAGATCGATTCAAGATCAGCTAGGAATTTGGAAGAATGGTCTGAATCAAAGTTATAGAACTTTCCGAGACGATCAGTTTCGACTATTTGAACGTGTCAAACGGATAAGTATTGAAGGAGTTACGACCAAAACAAAACAACATCAGAATCTTACCTTTTCTATATTTTAGGGTTACGAATTTGAGTTGGGCTTGAAGTCCAATACATATCTTATACTCCAAGAAATGTTTTAGGGTTTCCTATACCCTATAAATACACCCTCTTATCTGAAGAAACACATCCTTGGCAACCCTTAAGCCAAGAGGAAGCATACAACACAAGAAGAGAAGTGGGGAAGGAGCTGAACACCATATTATGTCTTCTTCAACCTTTAAATTTGTAATTTCTTTCTTTTCTATCATTAGTATGAACTAAATAATTTTAGCTTGAGATTTAGCATATATGTATGAACCCTAGTTTTTCTAACTGATTTGGGATACTTTTATTTGATTGAACTCATGTTTTATTCTCTGTTCATGTGTTTTGATTTAATGACTGTTTTCCTTGCTAGTGCACGAGTATACGATTACCTCAATAGTAGTTAGATGGTCGCCCAGAAGGGGTGTTCAACTATTGAAACACCACATAAAGTCTAGTGTCCGATATTGGTCCTGACAACACTGATTCTAACTAGATAGCCATTAGGGTATGTTTTCACCACCATATCACCATTTAAAGGAATTGTATTGGGCCTTGGTAGCGCTTGATAACCCTAAGTTTAGACTGCCTCGTGGTTGTGTCGTAGCCCCCTTAGTCGCTCTCAAGGTCTAAGGAATGGGAACTTAGAATCCTGACTATTGTGATACTACATGATTCACCCTTACATGTTAGAATAAACAAGACTAGTGGGGATTACTTGCTAATATCTCGAGTTAAACTATCATACTATTTGTTCTTTGCCTATTTAATTTTCTGTCTTTTAATTATTAGTTAATTTTCTATTTCTTAAAAATCAAACGAAAATCTCTTTTCTTTTATTTTTATGCGTATTAATCTGATCTAGCTTTATTATCTGCACTTGATAATTTGCATAAGTTCTTCCTAACTTTTATACTCTCTGAGGAACGAATTCTATTTATCATTTAAAACCTGCATACGTCATGTATACTTGCAGAACCATGCTCAGCCTAGGGTGTTTATTTTCACTTATTTTATCCATTATTTTATCACACCTTAGGCGATACCAAGTTTTTGGCGCCGCTGCCGGGGACTACATCGTTAGTCCTTGTGCATTTATTTAGTGCTTTTATTTCAGTTAGTTTTATTTTACGCTTTTGTTTTTACAGATTACAGATGGCAAGCCCGAGGAGACTTGATCTTCCCATCTCATTCAGAGTGCAACCACGAGGAATCCGCACTCCAGAAATTCAAGCCGCTAAGTTTAGACCAAATCCAGGCATGATAGCGCAGTTTGCGAGTCATGGACAATTTATCGGTGCTGCACAACAAGATCCGTTCCGGTATATTAAGAAATTCATGCAAATCTGTGACGCTTATATCATAAAAGGCGTTACAAAGGAAGAGATGTATTACGTTATGTTCTAGTTCTTTTTTACCGGAGGTGCAAGCGATTGGTACGATACCCAACATCGTCACCTTATTCCAGATTGGGACAAGTTTCAAGCCAAATTCCTAGACTAACATTATCCGGTTAGTAGAAGATTAAAAGATATGTTGGAGCTCGAACAATTTATGCAGGAAGACGGAGAAAGTGTTGGTGAAGCATGGTTATGTTTCAATGAGAAAAAGGCGAGATGTCCATTCCATATATCATCGCCAGAATATTCTTTAACCATGTTCTATGGAGGACTCAATAACGAGTCCAAGACAAGAGCAGATTTGTTAGTAAAACAAAGGTTTCGTATTATTAGATCTTATAGAAGCTTAAAGTATTATGGAAAAAGTTATTGAGACCGGGAGAAGTTGGCCAAGTGAATCAGAAGAACAAGAAGAAACCTCAGAATCTCTGAAGCTCAAAGAATTAAACCAACAACTCAAGGAACTATGAGAACAAGCTCGAACAATAACTCAGGTTAATCTAGTACATAATGTACCTTCGTGTCCTGGTTGTGGATCAAGAAATCATGTGTGGGAAAAGTGTATGAATAATCTAGCTGCAACTTCCTTTATATCTCATCAAAGAAACCATTATTCTAATGGTTATTATCATCCTCAAGGAAGTTACGCTAAATATCAGCACCCACAGAATCGAAGTTGGGTCAGAAATCAAGAGACTTATTATCAAACTCAACCTCAATCCTATTATCAACCACAACCTATATATCAAGAAGCGCCAGTTTATGAAGAGGCTTATCAAGAACCACCTAAACATTCAATGCACCAAGCAAAACAAGAACAACCTTTTAGTTTGGATTCAAGTATGGCTGAGATGATGAAATTAGTTGAAGAGAATATGAAGATGAGCCAGCGAAGACTTCAAACCCATCAAAAGGTAATTAAAAATCTCGAGCATACTCTATCACAAATGGCGAGTACAATGCAAAATAGGCCAAAAGGGAAACTCCCAAGTGATACTATTGCTCCTCAAGATGATGCTTGTCATGCAGTTGAATTGAGAAGTGGAAAACAACTATCTCCACTAGAAGAGATCCAGAACCAACCTCTATTTCAGAATAAGTGGTTGAAGAAACAATAGAAGATAAGGTTGAAGAGGTACTTGAACCAACGAGTGTCCAAGAAAAGACAGCAGAAAAGAAAAAAAACTCAGTGGAAACTAATACACGCCCTCCGCCACCATACATCACGTGTCAAGAAAAAGGACAATGAAAAAGAATTCAAGAAGTTCCTTGACATGGTGAGCAAGCTAGATATTAATATTCTGTTTGTAGAAGCTCTCAAGAGAATGCCAAAATGTCTGAAATTCATGAAGTACATTTTTTCTAACAAACAAAGTTTAGAAACTGGGGAAACAATTGGATTACCAAAGGAGTGTAGTGTTATTTGTCAAAACAAGTTACCACCGAAGCTACAAGATCCCGGAAGTTTTTCGATTCCCATTGGTATTGGAGATAGTTGGACCGGGAAAGCATTATGTGATTTAGGCGCGAGTATCAATCTCATGCTGAAGTCCCTGTTCGAGAAACTTAATATAGGAGAGGTAGTACCCACTTCTGTGGTATTACAAATGGCGGATCGCTCCCTCTCCCAACCAGTAGGTACAATTGAAGATGTATTAGTTAAAGCTGGTACTTTTATATTTCCTTGTGATTTTATTATTCTTGGCTACGACGCAGATAAGAATGTCCCCATCATCTTGGGTAGACCATTTTTAGCCACGGGGCGTACACTAATAGATGTTGAGAATGGTGAATTGATCAGGAGGGTCCAAGACGAACATGTACGATTCAATGTGTTTAAGGCTATGAAATTACCAGATATAAAAGATGATTGTTTAAAGATAGATGTCATCAGAAAAATTACACAAGAAGTCTTTAATGAAGCAAGCTTAGATAATGATCTAGACGAGGCCTTAGCACTTGAGTCGCCAGAGATATACAATGATACCACTAACGAAGTTGCTGCATTAGGATCAAATATACGAGAACAACTTCGAGAATCAGGTGACATTGAGCCAATAATGAAACCATCTATAATATGTCCACCTATTCTCGAAGAAAAGCCACTTCCCGACCACCTACGATATGAGTATTTAGGTATGAACAATACTTTACCTGTTATTATTTTTGCTAACCTTTCAGGTTCTCAAGAGGATAAGCTACTCCGTGTGCTTCATGCTAACAAAGAAGCAATTGGGTGGACTATTGCCGATATCAAGGGAATTAGTTTCTCCATTTGTAAACATAAGATTATTCTTGAGAACGAAGGAGGGAAATCTATAAAAGGGGAAAGAAGACTCATGCTAGCTATGAAAGAGGTGGTAAGGAAGTAGGTAATCAAGTTATTAGATGCGGGTATTATCTTTCCAATTGCAAGCAGTGATTGGGTTAGTCTAGTGTAATGTGTTCCAAATAAAGGAGGTATCACTACCGTCCTTAATGATCAAGGTGAAGCCATCCCATCAAGAACAGTTGTGGGGTGGAGAGTGTGCATGGATTACCGAAGACTCAACAAGGCTACAAAGAAAGATCACTTCCCTTTACCATTCATTGATGAGATGCTATACAAACTCGCAGGGAGAGAGTATTATTGTTTTCTTAACGGATATTATCGTTTGGCACCTTTGCTTATAGAAGGATTCCATTTGGTTTATGCAATGCACCTGCCACGTTCCAGAGGTGCATGATGGCTATATTTTGGGACATGATTGATAAATATTTGGAGGTTTTTATGGATGATTTTTCGGTTTTTGGAGATAGTTTTGATGATTGCTTGAATAATCTTGAGAAAGTCCTAGTGAGATGTAAAGAAAAAGATCTTGTGCTTAATTGGGAAAAATGTCACTTCATGGTTCAAGAAGGAATTGTGTTGGGACATAAAGTTTCAAAAGCAGGGATGGAGGTTGATCGTGCTAAAATTGAAGTTATCAAAACCTTAACACCTCCGGTCTCTGTGAAAGGAGTGAGATGTTTCTTGGGTCACGCATGATTTTACAGAAGATTTATTAAAGATTTCTCCAAAATCGCCAATCTGCTTTGTTCTTTACTCGAAAAGGATACTCCTTTTAATTTTAATGACGAATGTCTTCAAGCGTTTGTGACGATTAAAGAGAAGCTAGTCTCCATGCCAATTGTTATACCTCCAGATTGGAAAGCTCCATTTGAACTTATGTGCGATGCAAGTGATCACGCAATGAGTGTTGTGTTAGGACAGAGGAAAGATAAGATCTTCCACACGATTTACTACGCAAGTAAGACCTTTAACGCTGCCCAAATGAATTATACTATAATGGAGAAAGATATGTTAGCTGTGGTATATGCTTTCGAAAAATTTCGTTCCTACTTGATTGTGAAGAAAACTATTGTATACACGGATCATTCAGCAATCAAGTACCTTATAGAGAAAAAGGACGCTAAGACGCGTCTTATTAGATGGGTACTGGTGTTACAAGAATTTGACATAGATATTTGAGGCTGAAAAGGATGCGAGAATCAAGTTTTTGATCATTTATCCAGGCTCAAAGGATCTGATGCGAACAAAGAACCATTATTGGTCAAACAGGTATTCCCAGATGAACAACTTTTTACTATTAAAGATGTGTTTGTGCCTTGGTATGCAGATATAGTCAATCTCATCGTGAGTAGTGTATTCCCTACGGATTTCAATCCACAACAAAGAAAGAGGTTAACTCATAACGCCAGGCAATTCTTTTGGGACGAGCCCTACCTCTTTAAAGTTTGCAGTGATCAAGTTGTCAAATGATGCGTTCATGAGGGCGAAATTACAAAGATCATGGCAAGCTATCATGGCTCACCATACGGTGGCCACTTCAAAGGCGATAGAACTGCAGCTAAAATTCCTCAATCTGGTTTCTATTGGCCTACCCTACACAAAGATTGTCATCAATTTGTTCAGACATGTAGATGCCAGTTCACTGGTAATATATCAAAAAGAGACGAGGTGCCGCTTAATAATATCCTAGAAGTTGAAATCTTTTATGTGTGGGGAATAGATTTCATGGGACCTTTTATCACGTCCCATGGTAACCTTTACATTTTGCTAGCAGTAGATTATGTATCTAAGTGGGTAGAAGCAGTGGCAACACCAAAGAATGATGCTAAAATAGTTATAACATTCCTGAAATCACATATCTTTTCAAGACATGGTACGCCACGTGTTCTTATCAGTGATAAAGGTACCCACTTCATCAATTATCAGTTGAGAGTTTCCCTTCGTACGTTGGGGGTGAGACGCCGCACTTCAACCAGTTATCATCCCCAAACTAACGGTCAAGCTGAGGTTTCTAACCGAGAAATCAATTCTATTCTTGAGAAGACCGTGAACAAAACGAGGAAGGACTGATCATTAAAACTAGATGATGCTCTCTGCGCTTACAGAACAGCATTCAAAACACCAGTTGGGGCATCTCCTTATCGTATGGTCTACGGCAAAGCATGTCATCTTCCTATTGAAATTGAATCCCGTGCCTTCTGGGCTATTAAAACGCTGAATCTAAACCCAGACTTGGCCGGAAAACAAAGGTTGATGCAGTTAAATGAATTGGATGAATTGCGTTTCCATGCCTATGAAAATTCGCGTCTCTATAAGGAGAAAACAAAAAGATGGCATGATAAACGAATTCGTCCAAAGATGTTCGAGAGAGGACAAAAGGTTCTATTATACAACTCTAGAGTCTCAAACTACCCGGGTAAGCTTAAATCCCGTTGGGGAGGACCTTACATTGTTACAAAAGTCACACCTCATGGAGCAATTGAAATTGAACATCCAACCGAGCAAAGGACATTCATGGTGAATGGCCAGCGTTTGAAGTTATACCATGAAAGTGCTGATTTTGGTCGAGAGAAGACGATCCTTCTCGAAGAACACGCTTAGCTCGAGGTAACCGTCTAACTCAAAGACGTTAAACAAAAGTGCTCTTGGGAGACACCCCTTGTTTTAATTGCTTTTTAGATTAGTGTTATGTCATGTGGTGTATATTTTTAAATGTGTTTACAAGCTAATATGAGAGAAAGGTAGTGTGTTATTGTGCAGGAAATGAGTTTGGGGTCAAAAGGAAAAAAATGGGAAAAATCTGTTCCACTGACCAGTAGGCCGGTGAATCCGCCGGTATGTCGGTGGGGAAACACGTGCCCACGGGTTGGTGGAATCGGGTTATTCGCCGAGAGCGTGTCCAAGAAAAACCGAGGCGACCGGTATGCCGCCCAGGTGACCGGTATGCCGGCCAGAGAAAAAACGCGAGCCCACGGGTTTCATGACTCGGGTATTTTGACGAAGCAAGGTTTTTCGAAAAGCAGCGCACGGGTATGCCGCTGATACCACCGGTATGCCGTTGATACCACCGGTTGCTGGCGCCCAAAAACACGTTACACGGGTTTTCGATTCGGGTTTATTGCCGAGCACAACAAAAGGAAGATCTCCAGCATGGGTAAGTCGGCGGATCCGGCAGTATGCCGGTCCGATGGCGGTTTGTGCAGAAGTTGTTACCAAATCCACTTCTTACCTTATCAAGAAGTAACCCTAACCTCTCCAATACGAATTTTTCAGACCCTAACCTTATAAATAGACCTTGAAGCTTGATTAAACCTCCACAACAAACACAACAACATCAAAAATACTCTCCTCCTTCTTCCATAAACACATATTATTCATCAAATTCATCACACTACACCATAAAACACCACCAAAATCATCAAGCTATCAAGAAATCTTCCAAGAATTATCAAGAAACCTTCTTCTACCATTAAATCCAAGCAAGAAGCTCAAGCCACACAAATCTTTCTTAACTTTATTCCATCCTTGGTGTAACTTAAGTTGTGGGTCAATCAAACATGACAAACAGAATAGGTGTTATGGATTGTAAGAGGAAGTGTTCAATCCTACGGAAGAACAGAAATTTTTCTGGAGCCACAATTGAAAAGGCTATCAACCTTGATGATCCTATTGGAAAGAAACCAAAGATAGAGGCACCAGCACAACCTGTACGCAAGATTTTAACATCTAGGATGAGTGTACCATCAAGGCCTAAAGAAAAGATACAAATTCAAGATCAAGGTTCTTCTTCTTCTTCTTCATATCAGAATAGTTCTTGCATGCCACCAGTATGGGAAATCAAGTTACAATATGAAGTCAATCATATAAGAAAAGAAAACACCACACTATGGGAGGAAATTGAAAAAATTAATAAGGTATTGGGAGAAGTAACGGAAACCTTGGATATTGAGAACTATTCTTCTTCTTCGAAGGAAGACATGTTGGATCTTTATGGCCAGGTACCAGTTCTAATTCTTCTTCTTAATTGCTTGTATGCATTAGGTAGTTTAGTTTAGTTTAATTTTAAATTTTTATTTCTTTATTGAGTCTTTTTCGAGTCGTGTGGACACAGCTCACTTTTGATTTGGGGGTGGGGATTCGTTGTCCTCATCTTCCTTTTTGTTTTTGCATAAAATTTAAATTTTTAAGGTTTGAATAGGCATAGAATATGTTGAATGCACCAATTGAGCATGATTTAATTAGGCCAGTGATAGTAAGTAGTATGTTCTTGAAATATGTCATAAGTATGTTTAGTATGCATGTATGAAAACAGGAAATAAAAGATGGAAAAGTAAATGAGCAATGCTAAGAAGTCATGTTGAAACTTAGGGAGAGTTATTTGGTGTGTAGAACATGAGGTTTGAAATTAGTTGAAACCCCGCTTGTATATGAACTAGTAGTGAAAAGGTAACAAAATCCGGTAGTTAGAAAAGTGAATAAGGCAGTTCTTTCATATTGAAGCCACTTGAAGCCTTTTATCTTTCTCACCCTTTTATTTGATTATTGTTATTATTTATCCGTCTTATCCCCTCTGAGCCTTTCTAAAGCCTTTTTATTAACCACATTATAAACCATACCCCTTAGTTTTTAGGTCTTATACATATGACCGCACTCGAATCGCAGAAGCTGAGACAAGTCGTTTTTAGAGCTTGAGCATGGGATGGTGGGTTTCATCATTAGGGACATTGGGTTTGGGAATTTGTAAATGTGATTTTATTGATGATGAAAAATTTATTATTGTAACCATTTGCCGGGGTAATAGTGAATGAAAAAAGCTAATAAGCATGAATTGAAAAGAAAAAAAATGAGAAAAAAAAGGCGTGATATCTCAAACATCAAAAAGAGAGTCAAATATGTTACTATTTATCAAATTAGATATTTGTAATTATTAGTTGCAGTACTTTAGATGTGGATCTAACGATGTCGAGCAACAATGTAAGCTTTCTTCTCACTCGAGGTTATGATAGGGTCGTATATGTAGGTTTTTGGGGGTACTGTTGATTGGTTGAAAATAGGCAAATATGTTAATTCTAAAGATTCTAGTTATTTAGGCAATTCTGCAATCCTTGTGCCATATGTGCATGATACCAACTCTGGTGGGTATCTTATACTTGTTGTGGTGTTCGCCATTATAGTAGGACATGATTGTTGCTTAGTGAACGTAATTGAGATCTTCTATTTGTTTTTAAAAAATTTAATCTTCGTTGACAATTCAATGATGATGGTAGATATATTATTTTTATGATTATTTACTTTAGCGTATAATTTCGATGTGTATTTTTTAAATTTCATTTAAATGCTTATTTTTTCTAACGTGTTTGTGTCGTTTTGATATGTTCTCCTTTGTATGTTTTATGATATTATATAAACTACTATTTCTGAATATATATATATATATATATATATATATATATATATATATATATATATATATATATATATATATATATATTCAAAAAATTATTATTATATTAATATGGTTAAAGGTGAAATTATTTTAAAATATTAAAAAAATGAATAAATTTTTAAAAATATTGAAGGAAAAAAGATAGAGAGATATAACACTAAGGGTTAGCCTAATGGGAAACTTAATTTGTACATTGGACTAACTTAATTTAGCTATGTAGTAAAAAATTTGTGTTCAATTGATTTAGTTCGAGTTGAGCTGGACTTAACTTATCTCAAAATCTCGTCCTTTCATTAACTATATTTAGATAGAGAAAACTTGTCTGAATTTGATAAAATAGCTGTAGGGCCCGTTCAATAATCATGATATATATTTTTTATAAAAAATAATAATGAGTCCTAAATTATTAGTTCCCTTTTATTATAAACATTTTTGGCAAAAAAAAAATTATTGTCAAAGTGGTAAATATTACAACTAGTATAGATTAACCTACACCTTTCTTCCTACATAAGTTAGAAAGGTAATTAAAAGACTCCAAAAGATGGTCGCTCTTCCAATTAATTAAATCCAGATTCAATCGAACGTTTTTAGCAAGTATGTTCGTCACTCCATTAAGTTCTCGCTTAACGTGTAAAACTTTTCATCCTAGGAATTTGTTCATCCATCACCAGACTTCCATAGTTATTGGTTGGATCCTCCAATTAATTATCTTTTGTTTGTCAATGACCAATTTTTATTTAAAATGTCAATTCAAAACGTTCATTTTTTTTGTTAAAGCAGAGTTCGTATTTGAACAATCAAATTTTTTGAACTTTTTCATTGTTCGTATGTGATGAGAAATATTCGTTCATTAAATAAGCTGTCACAAAAATTATTATTAATATAAAATAATGTATATTTAAATAATAATACAACATTGATAATGCGGTAAGAGTATCTAATCTAATGATCCACAATGAAAAATTAATTCTAATCTTACGGTCCATGATGAGATAAGAAAATTATATCCACAATTCACATTGAGATAAGAAAGAGTAACCTGACAATTCAAAATAATATTAGAAACACTAATTGAGTGGTCCCATACAAAAATCTAATATGACAGTGCACAATGAGATTAGAAAATCAAATAAATCAATCCAGAATGAAATAAGATAATATAATGAACGGTTCACAATGAGATTAGAAAATCAAATCAAAAAGTTTACATGAGATTAGAAAATATAATCAAAACTTCACCAAGTGCGGATCTAGGATGGATTTTTGGAAAGCGAAAAACTAGAACAAGTTTCGAGGTTTGAGAGCGGTAGGCCCAAAAAAATTGGATAACTTTTAGACTTGGGGCATGAATTTTTAGATAAGGGGGGGGATTTTTTGCTTGGGAGGGGGGGGGGATTAAGGATTTTTTGCTAAAAAATCAACTATTTTATCACTGTGCCACGGGGGGCAGGGGCGGATGCTCCTCTCATATCCTCCTTTGCGATCCACAATGAGATAAGAAAAATATAATCGAGCGGTTCACAATGAGATTAATTTTTTTCAAACGAATCATGTTGTAACAAGTGGGCCACACCATTTAGTTTAACATGATGAGTATTATTGTAATATCATGAAAATAATGTTTTTAAATTATTTTTTGTTATGTTGTCTAAAACTAGTTATTTATTTTTAACTCAATTTCATAATTTTTCAAAAATCAATTTCTTTATCTTTTAAATTACATATTCAAAATTAATTACATAAAACTATATACATCGTAATTTTTTTTAGTGTAATTCGACAAGAAAAAACTTGATTAAAAATTATGTCAATCTTATTATTAGTCTTTGTTAACAATATTAATTTCTAATATCAAAATATATTATTTAAATTATTTTTTAAAATTAACTTAAACTCAAAACTACCTCTTCCCCTACCAAAAACTACCTTTTTCAGTCTTTCACAGACCATGATGCGGTTCCTCACCATCGCAAACCATTCTAAACCTACTCTGTTTTTTCTGTTGACTTCCTCCATTTCTCTCTGATCCCACTCTTTCTCCTACTGTTTTCTATTCCATCTTGTTACAATGTTTCAGATTCGGTATCTTTCCGCCTTTAGGGACCTAGATCAAAACTTGCTTAGGATGGATCGATGAGTCTCTTTTTCGCTAGAGTCTTCAATTTAATTTGCCATCGAAAATGCAACCACATTTCCTTGGTTGGTGAAGGTTCCATTCATTGGATTTAGGCTTTTCTGGTTTTTCTGGGGGTTTTACCTTTTGTCTGATCAAAAAATGATGTAGAGAAAGATGGGTTCACCATCTATTCCGTTGTGGGTTATATAACTGGCCGATCAGTTCTCCTGATCTGTATAGTTGGAAATTATTATGATATGAGTGTTTTTTCAAACAACAGTAATGTTAGTAAATGATTTATAAGTGCTAGCAGTAGTCTCCTTTCGTGTTATAACAACCTTTTAATTTTAACATATTGCTTGTTTGTCTGGATTATTCCCAATGGTAGAAGAAACCATTTCCTGTCGATTCCGTTTCGGTAATGAAAATAAACAATCCATCAACGGTTGTGAAACAGTGTATGTTTAGAGGTTGGGTCATATTAAACTTTCATGTTTGAGCGTGGCTTTTAATTTGATATGTATCATTATTGACCATGACTGGATCAATTTCCCTAATGGAAAAATTTTAAAGTATTTTTTAAACATGATTATGATTTTTACTTTTGGGGGTATTGACTTCTCAGTTACTTTCATTTATGAAAATCCATGGGTGATTGCTGCAAAAGCTTCTTGTAAACAACTTCCACCCCTAATAATTTTTTTTAGAGAGTAGAATTTGGATACCTGGACTGCAGAAGGGAGGCTTCAATAACAATTGTTCTAGTTGGGGTGTAATTGGCCAAAATGTAATCTTGTTCAGGATTATTATGACTATTATTATTTTTGTTAGTTACTCCAATGAATAATATTGTGTATGAATATCAATCAGTAGTGATGGTGATAATGGATATAGAAGATTGAGTAGAAATACTTTTGAATCCTGCTTTTGCAATCTTGTTAATTTTACATGTCATCTGCTTAAATCTATTCAGTGGAAAAAGAACCTTAACACTTGTAAGTGGCTGGTGATGGTGACTGTCTTCATAGTAATTCGCCAGTGGATCATCTCTGGTTTTAATTAATTTATCATATAATATGGACATAACTGGTATCCTAAATCCAGTTTTCTCCTAGGAGGGTGAGTATAAGCCCCTTGTCCTAACTTTTAAAAACAAAAAAAAATCTGAGGGCTATGATGAAATTATTATTACTTAGCCATGGGAAGTTATTAGGTTTTGTGAAGGTGATTTGCTAGCTTTAAAGGAACCGGTTCGCGAGATTGTCCAAAAAAAACCTACTTTGGTCCATGGTTACATTCAATCACAATTGTTTAGGACTTAGTATACCCTTGACACAAGCAAGCCTTTCAGATTCTATCTTAAGACATAATCCATAGATCCTTTTCCAACTAAGACGAAATAAAACTGTACCTGTTAAAGATTTTAGCTAATAAATTTTAATGAGGCTTATTGCATATGATAACCCTTGCTGGAAACCAGGAGGATTTGTGTTATTTTTGCGAGACAATATAAGCATAAATGTCCTTTCTTCTTCAAAAAAATATAATTAAATGTTCTAGTTTAATCCCAGAGTTAGGATTGGTCTATTTAACGTTTGTTAAAGGACCTCCTATAGATGGGAAAATACATATTTTATTGATAAACTGTCAGCCTGTAAACCTAATATGTCAAACCCATGGTGCATTATTGGCGAATTCAACTTATATAGGTTTTCATTTGAGTAATCGGGAGGAGGGGGGTGAAAGCGCTAATGGCCACAATATGGCCTTATTTAATTATTTTATTAATTCTAATTAGTTGTAAAAATATTCCATCCAAGGGGTGTATCTTTTTGTGGTCAAATAGTACGAAAGGGAGTGATATGATTAAGGAAATTTTGGATAGAAGGGTTGTCTTTTTTTTAGTCGAAAGAAGGCTTGTCAACTATGAGTGGTTCTCTAAATTTTCAGATTCTTGGTCAACCCTTCTCCCAGCTATTAGGTCAGATCATTCGGCCCTCTTCCTTCTCCCTTCTAATAGTTACCACAAGAAGTATAAAATATTATTTTTTGACAAAACCTGGATGGAGGACCCAACCTATAAATCCATTATAACCCAACTTTGGTTAGGCTGTTCTAGGATAATGGATAAAAGGATTACCAGATTCAGTCTAAAGCTTGAAAACCTTACGGGCTACCTCACTACTTGGGCTCATATGAGAATATTGAATAATAAATTCCATATCAACAACATTATGGACCTGTCTAATCTTCCTTATTCTAAAGATTCTTGGGATAGATTTTCCTTCTATTATAAGAGACTTAAGGAATATTGGCTCAAGGAAGAGACCTACTAGGCCCAGAGAGAGAAACAATTGGTTAAATCTAGGTGACCACAATTCAAAATATTTTCAAGTGGTGACTAAGCTAGACGAATCCAAAATAACATTCTTCAGATTAAATTATCTAATGGAAATTGGTTAGATAACCCTTAATCTATCTGGAAAAAAATTACTGATCACTATTCTAATATATTTCAGCCAGGAAGGAACCGTGGCTTCCTTAATATCATATGTTATGTTCACCCTAAGGGTAATAAAGAGTTGAACGTTAAACTCCTGAAGCAGTAATAATGGAAGATGTTAAAAAGCGGTTTGGAAGATAAACCATGATAAACTACCAGATTCAGACCACTTTGCGAGATTTTTCTTTCGAAAAGAATGGGAAATGATTAAATTTGATGTTTTGAGGATTGTTCAAGATCTAATGATGAACAATAACAAATTAAGTCTTATAAATTGCACGATAATTACTTTGATACCTAAAGTAGAAAATCCTTGAGAATGTTGGTCAACTAAGACCTATTAGTTGCGCAAACTTCATTTATAAGGTTATAGACGTGATTATTACATCTAGGCTTAAACCAATAATGAATCTTTGAGTACATGAAGTCCATCCCGTCCCATAGTGTTCTATTCATGAAAATATCCTTTTAGCTCATGAGGTGGTTCACCATCTTAAGAATAAAATGACTTCTAATAAATATCATACATCTATTTAATCATATATCTCTAAAGTCTATTAGAGGGTTGAATGGGATTTTCTTGAAGCATTGGTATTTAACTTAGGCTTCCATGTTAGATGGGTAAATTGGATCATGAAATGCGTAATAAGTGTCTCCTATGAAGTTCTGATTAATGGGGTTGCATGTCCCATCTCAAAAATGACTAGAAGACTTCGCCAAGGCGACCCACTCTCCCCTTATTATCTAGTATAATAACATATGATGTCTCCTCTGTCATCCAAGAAAAGGAAAGAATGACTTCTTAGAGGCTTCTGAATTGCTAAAAACTCTCAAATTGTTACTCATGTCCTACTCTTTAATGTTAGCCTATTTTTCCTTGAATTAGATGAGATTTTTTTTATTATGTTTAGTAATATACTCCACCATTATGGCTTGGCCTGGGGTCAAGCTATTAACCTTAACAAGAGCGGGGTTCTTTTTAGTAAGAATGCTCTGTCTCTCATTATAATCTCCCTTTCAAACGTATTAAATTTGTGAAATTTGAACAACCTAGACAAATACTTAGGTCTTCCCTCTAATTGGGGTGGAACCAAAGTTAAAGCCTTAGACTGGCTAATAAAAAAGTGAGAAGAAGGATGGCAAACTAGCATAATCTTTCCTTTCGAAGAGTGGAAAGGAAGACTTATTAAAGTTAGTTATTAACGCCATTCCTAATAATCTCCTTAAGGTTTTTCTAGTCCTGGCACAAGTAGCGAACCACTTGGCTTCAACTAGTTGCTATCTTTTTTTGGGATACCAAAATTAATGCAAAATTTCATTGGTCTTCTTGAGATGTTCTTTCTAAACCTAAGGATAACGAAGGTCTAAGCCTTAAGGACTTTCACCCCATGAGTACTGTGCTTCTTTCCTATAATGCGTGGAACATTTTCCTTTATCAAGACTCATTTTTTAAAGTCTTGAGAGGCATATATTTTCATAACTCCAACTTCCTAAAAAAGAGTATTGGAAATAATTCCTCTTAGGGATGGAGAAGTCTCCTAACGTGTAGAGATATTTACAAATATAACATTAGTGGATGGTTAGAGATTGTCGTTCCATTCGTATTTGGGAGGATATCTGGATCTGTAGTGAAAAGAAACTAGTGAACTCTTCAAGCAGTGAACTACTCTTTGTACATGAAGTTCTCAATGTAAATGAAAAGGTACTGATTATGGTTCTCGTTCGCAAAATTCTTCCACCTGCTCAAGTTGTGACCATATCGCTTATCCATATACCAATTTTGGGAGGGTATGATAACCCTAGTTGGACAAGGTCCTAAGCGATTCAAGTAATAGTTAAGGAAGTTTGCAAGATCCTCAACTTAAAGAAGGAAGTAGACAAGAGAAGCCAAGTTAATACTTAAGGCGGTCCTTCTAAACTCCTTCCTAATGGTCTTTATTATGAGGCCTCAATGTCATTCCAAAAGTTAGAAACTTCTATAGAATGCGACGAATAATGCATTACCTACTAATGTAAATAGATTTAAGAGGAAAATAGCAACCACACCTACGTGTGAAGTATAAACGAGGAAAATGAGTCGGTTGAGAACTTACTCTCTAATGCGACCACGTTAGAGCGGCATGGATGACTAGCCCTCTAAATCATCTTACCCTTAACAGATATACTTCTAATTCTGATGAATGGCTAGTGCGAATCTTTGAGTATGCGAAAGCTTTTCATGGAGTCAAGAAAGGCCCTGAGACAGTGTGCTATGCAGCTTTTCTTGTGTGGCACATTTGGATTTCTCGTAATAATGTTATTTTTTGTAACACGAAACCCGATCCCCTAGTTTCGGTTAATTATGTGTCCTGGTCCTTTAATGAGTATTGGTGTCGCCTAAGGTGTGATAAAATAATGTATAAAATAAGTGCAAATAAACACCCTAGGCTGAGCACGGTTCTGCAAGTATATAGATCGTATGCAAGTTTTAATGAATAAGTAGAATTCGTTCCTCAGGGACTACGAAGGTTAAGAAGAACTTATGCAAATATTCAAGTGCAAATAATTAAGCTAGAATAATAATACGCAAGAGTAAAGAAAGGAAAGCTAGATTTTTATTTGGTCTTTGAATAATAAAACAAAACTAATAAATTAAAGACATAAAATTAAATAAGCTAAGAACAAATATTATGATAGTTTAGCCTGAGTAATTAGCAAGTAATCCCCACTAGTTTTGCCGTTCTAAACATGTAAGGGATGAATCATGTAGTATTCCAATAGTTTTGTTTCAATTGAGCTAGGTAGTTTCAAATAGGGCTTACCTGTGTCAATAAGAACTTAAGCAAACTTTTCCTGCAATTGATTAAATAGCAATACACTAAACCATTGACTATCTAGTTAGGCTGAATTGTCAGATCAAACCTTGTTCTAGACGTTATGTGCTAATTCTATAGTTAAATATACCGTTGTCAATGGTTATCTAACTACTACGATGGTAATCCTATACGTTTGCAACCGTAAAGAACACAGAATATAAATCCAACACATAAACAGAGAAATCAAAACATAAATTCAATCAAATTAGATAGATGTCAACCAAAACTAGGGTTCATACATATATGCTAAACTCAAGCTAAATATAATTAATTTATACTAAGAAAAGAAAAGAAAAGAATTACAGAATTAAAGGTTGAAGAAGACATGATTGACGCACAACTCCTTCCAGACTTCTCTTCTTGTGTTATAGCTTCTTCCTGACCTTAAGGTTTGGTCAAGGATGATTTTCTAATGTTAAGAGGCTGTATTTATAGTGTATAGGTTAACCTAATCGTTTTCTTGAAGGAAAAGGTAAATATTGGACTCCTAGCCCAACTCAAATTCGTAGCCCAAAAACATGGAATCAGGCTCGTTTTTGTTTTGGTACTAGCAGCTTCAATACTCACCCGATTGACGCGTATGAGTAGTCTAAATTCATCGTCTCGAAAAGATCTTTAACTTTGCTCTTGACCGTTTCTCTAAATTCCTCACCGATTTTGAGATATAAGCTGATTTGTTGTCGTAGGTGCTGGAATTCAGATTTATGGCAGCTTTTCCTTTTCCATAATTTTAGCTTTTACTTCCTTATCTTCAATTTCCATGTTTATCCTCTTTCCTTTAGCTCTTAGACTTTGACTTGGACTCTAATTAATTATCATATATCTCTAAAGCTTCACACTAAATAAATAATTAAACTCAATATGCTCTAAAAATAATAAATAATTAATTCAAGACACAAAATAGGAAAGTGTACTAAATCATGTAAAAATCGACCTATACTCTAATAAATACGCCTAAAATGATGTCTCTAACTAATAATAAATCATCACAAATGGGGAGACATCAAGTATCGAAAAAATCTAACCTCTTCATCCGAGGATATTATTGTTAAGGTTCTGACTGAGAGAGTTAGGACTAACTCTAAGGCTCTTGCTTCGGTTTCTTGAGGCATTGTAGCTCCAAGCGAGCCCCAAGTTAGGAGTCTACATGAAAAGAGTCTTGAGTCTAATTGTAGGAGAATGATGAGAATCAAATCGGACTTTATATTGACCCCCCAAGTTGTAACTTTTTAAAAATTAATTGTGATGCAGCGTGGAATACTAGTAATGGTATAGCAGTTGTGGGTTGTAATGTTAAGAATGCAGAAAGACGAATGATCGGTGGTAAAGTTTGGAGGTATTGCGTTAAATCTTGGTCTAGGCAGAGGCCTTGGGAATTATCTTTACAAGTAAGATGACGAAACATTATCCGGATAGACTCCATCACCGTGGAAAATGATTGCAAAAACATTATACAAGGCATCAGAAACTCAAGTTTTGAGAACGATGGAAGATTATATAACAATTTAGTAGAGATAAAACACTATAAAGATTTGTGTAACTTGTATTTCTCTTTTATTAGTAGAAAGAACAACCATGTTGATGATTGGGTGGCAAAACGAACGTTATACGATATTTTGTTTGACCATTGGACAACTCATGCCCCACGCAATTAGCTAAACTTCTTACTTTTGATATCAAACCTTAAGGGTAAGGGGTTACGTGAATTTTTTTAATTAACGTCATGTTTGGCTTAGATTTTTATATTTTTTTTGAAAAAAAAAAAATTAAGCAACGTCCCATCAGTAGTCAAAATGTGACATCTTTTCATACCTCAAACATCCAACCATCCAAGCATACTTTTTGTTTTTTTAGACTTTTCCATCTCATCATCTTGATGTTCTCTTGTTTTGTTTTTTTCTTTTGTACTTACTTCATTCTTCATTGCCAGCCAACTCCTTTCCCATCTCAAAAAGCTTTTTCACCTTTTTGGCCTCTTTTGCCTTTATTCCCATTTTATACATTCACCACCTTCTTTCACTTTTCATGTGAACTAATTTTTCTCTTAAAATAACAACAATAATTTAGCTAATCAATATTAAGTTATATTTTTTTTAGACAATATTAAGTTATATAAACAATAGCAAATATTACAAAAATCATCAAAATCTTATTATTTTCATATTAAAAACTCCCGGTTGATTAACTCAAGCCATATAATAAGAATTTGACATGCGCAACAAACTAGTAATTAAAGTTATCATTTGCTTTATAAATGAGTTAGAAGAAATACTTCTTTTAATCACATGTATGGAAAAAAATAATCTTCTTTTGATTTCTTGCACCGGCTTTCATTTTCCTTTTGCTATATTTTAGTTTATCTTTTTTTCGGAATTCTTTTTATCTGGTTTGGTGTCATTGCCTTTATCTTTTAATTTTTTTTTGTCGACAATTTCTTTTATTTATTACCTTTGAAAATCCGTTTTAAAATTTCAAAATAATAATAATGATATATTACTAAAAAGTCACTGGTTACTATAAATGAAAGCACTCCGCTTCATTGTCTTACTCATCTCTTTCCTTCCTCTCCATTAAAAATAATATATATACAGTGACCTCAAGAATCACCGAAATATTTATATCTATCTATCATCTTCTTTTTCAAGAATATCAAAGTTTATACTCTTTTATTTAAAGAAAATCAAACCCCACCATTTATATTACAAATTATACTAAAACCCATCTCTCAAAAAATCGGAAGAAGAAAGAAAAGATGAAGGAGTATTGGACAACACTAGCATCAGTAATGGGGGTTTGGGCATTTTGTCAAACCCTCATGAACACAGTTTTTCCACCAGAATTACGTTACGCTTTCCTCAAGATCTTTAATCGTCTCTTCAATTGGTTTTCATCTTATTGTTATTACGATATAACCGAGATCGATGGTGTGAATACAAATGAACTGTACAACGCTGTTCAGCTCTATTTAAGCTCCTCAGCTTCCATAATAGGAAATCGACTTAGCTTAACACGTGGAATCAACTCAAGCGCTATTACTTTCGGACTTTCCAACAACGATTGTCTAGTTGATAAATACAATGGTGTTACTGTGTATTGGGAGCACGTTGTTACGCAAAGACAATCACAAACCTTCACATGGAGACCACTTCCAGAGGAAAAAAGGGCTTTTACTTTACGTGTTAAAAAGAAGGATAAAGTTATCGTTCTTGGATCTTACCTCGATTTCGTAATGGAAAAAGCTAATGAGTTACGTCGAAAGAATCAAGATCGTTTACTTTATACTAATTCACGTGGTGGCTCACTTGATTCACGAGGTCATCCTTGGGAATCAGTACCTTTTAAGCATCCTAGTACTTTCGATACTTTAGCTATGGATCCAGCGAAAAAAAGTGAGATCATGGACGATTTGTTGGATTTTGCTAATGGAGAAGCGTTTTATCAAAGAACTGGAAGGGCTTGGAAACGTGGGTATTTATTATATGGTCCTCCAGGTACTGGTAAATCAAGTATGATAGCTGCCATGGCTAATTTCCTCGGTTACGATATATACGATCTTGAATTAACCGAGGTGCATACAAATTCCGAGTTAAGGAAACTATTAATGAAAACTAGTTCAAAATCCATTATCGTTATTGAAGATATTGATTGTTCAATAAACCTCACAAATAGAAAGAAACTCAACAACTCAAGTAAACGAACCCAAAACGTTGAAGTACTATCCGGGTCGGGTTCTGTAACCGGGTCTGGAGATAGTGAAGAAGGTGGAAATACGATTACACTTTCCGGTTTACTTAATTTCACGGATGGGTTATGGTCATGTTGCGGAAGCGAACGAATCTTTGTGTTCACAACGAATCATATAGAAAAACTTGATCCAGCATTGTTGAGGAGTGGAAGAATGGATATGCATATATTCATGAGTTACTGTTCATTCCCAGCATTGAAAATACTTCTGAAGAATTATTTGGAGTACGATGAAAGTGATTTAGGTGAAGAAATGTTGATGAAATTGGAAGGAGTGGTTGATAAAGCTGGAATGACACCTGCTGATGTAAGTGAAGCTTTGATTAAGAATAGGAGAGATAAAGAGAAAGCTGTGAGAGAATTGTTGGAGACATTTAAGATCAAAGCTCATTTGAAGAAGAAGAAGGATCGTGAAGAAGAAGAAGAGCAACCTTTAGAAAGTCATCCCAAAGATGGATATAGCGATGGTGATTTTCAGGAGAATGGAATTCATTGATACCGAAATATTTATTAATTTAGTATAATACATGGAACTTCTTTTTTTTTTTTTTTTATATTTTTTTTAGCATTTTTAATTTGTTGCAACTCTATCACATTTTTGTTTTTATTAAATTTTTACTAATAAAATTATAGAAAAATCAACTTAGACTATTTTTAAAAAGAAAATTCAACTTAGACTATTTTTAAAATAAAGAAAAATCAACTTAGACTGAGATACTCGTCAACTAAACTAGATGGTCTTAACTCTTAACGTAATTGTGGTAACGAAGCAAGTGAAATGTAAAATGCCAACAAAGTATTCTTTTGATTCAACTTAAAAGTTAAGACTAATGACCAAAAAATTCAAACTTAGACTAAAGTACTCTTCAACGAAACTGAGCAACCTAAACACACATGCATAAACGAATAATCATGACATTAACCAATAAACTTTTTTTTTGTTTAAAACAACTTACATTAACCAATGAAGTTTTTTTTTTTTGTCAACAAATAATTAACGGATGACGTAAAACATTAACAATTGATTGAATACAACGTGGACAACTAGTTATAGTAATTACATAACGCTAACAAAATAAATATATATTCGAAGTTAGCTGTTTAATATGACGGCTGCAAAACACTTCAATTTTCTATAACTGGTTAAAAACCAACTATTCTTGTTAATAATATTTAAGTTGATCCTAACTATTTTTTAGTGTGGAAAAATGGTAATAAATATTATATAAATAAGGTTGTATGCGGAGATGCGTCGACTAGCCAAGAAAAAGACAAGCTACTTGCTAATTCTTTGTTTGTGAGTCAGGGTGAGTGGGTACCAGATGAGACTCAACATGGATGAGATTGTAAATGAAATGCTATCTAATATATAATAATAGGTTTCAGTTTTGGTTTGTTTTCCTTATTAAGTAGATGATATATATCACCACCGTTATCAACTAAAATACAATAATTTATATTCTAAATTATTGCAAGATTCAATAAAAGAAAATTTTTAATTTACCAGAAATTACGAACAAATATATAATACCGAAAGATAATGAATATATAAAATTTATCATGGTTGAACAACGAATACCTACATCTACGTTGAATTTGATAAAAGTAGTTCATATACTATTATATTTCGAATTACATATTACAAACAATTATCAAGATACTAACACTCAAAACACTAAGAATTTACGAAACATATCACAATTCACAAATTTCTCAAACTAAACCAACTACGCTAAAAAAATAAACTATAAATCAAAATGATTCAATATTACAAAATTTACTAAACATTACAATGATTATAATGACTGTTTCTCAAACTAAACCAACTACGCTAAAAAATAAAATATGAATCAAGATGATTCAATATTACAAAATTTACTAAACATTACAATGATTATAATGACTTAAAGCTAATCTAAGTAAAAACCATAGTTTTACTAATTATAGGGTTTGAGAGAGAGAAAGAGAGTTTCAATAAGACGAGAGAATGAACAATGATCTACCAAACATTGAATCAAACCTTTTATATGAGACATAGATCATCCACAAAAAAAGGGTCATATTGAAGCCACGTAGCCCACTGCCTTACTTAATACGACGCCTTACAGAACAAGGTTCAAATGGATGTCAAATAACTTGGCTTAAAAAACTTCACAATTTATATTATAACAAATATAACAACAATCTCCACCTTAAGTGTTTACTCTTCAATCTCATCTTCATTAGCATAAGTGAAGAAACCATTTTTTAATCATTATGACTCACCATCCTGCAATTCAATTAACCAAGAATATAAAGTCTAAGCAATGGTTACACTTGATATTACTAACCATCTTTGTACCAAAATATGCAGAATTATTACAATAGAAATTTTAAGTAACTTTAGATTACCAAAAGCAAGAATATATCTACTCACTCCGTCCATCAATGTTTGTCATACTTTTTTTTACATAAATTAAGAAAAGCAATTAATTCCTCCTATTTTTACTAAAATACCCTCAACCAACTAAGTAAATGCATTTGATGATGATAAACTTGTGAATATTAAATAAGGATAAAATTGGTAGAAAGTGTAAAAAAAATTATTGGTATCTTAAATGGATGACCTTTTGTGGACATCTACTTTTAGAAATTGTAACAAACATTGATGGACGGAGAAAATAATATAATGGAACTTCACATCAATATGTTTAGTTCCTCATGATACACTGGATTTTTACTTAACTGAATTTGCCTTTAACTATATGAGAATATAGATGCCTCCCCATTAACCAAGTTTGCTTTAGTAAGCAAATTTTACAACCAAACTGCTTCTTTTATAGAATAATTAATAGCCACATAATCCGCCTGAGTTGTAGATTATGACACTAGGGGTTGTAATTGAGATTTTCATAAAATACAATTATCGTCTAAGGTAAACAAAATAAGGTTGGAGATTTCCCGGAGTCTCTATCACATGCAAAGTAAATGTCAACATATTTCAACCAACTCAAAAGTAACATTATAATTTCCATAACACAAGCCAATGTTAAAGTACATCTAACATACTCTAAAACATGTTTCAAAGATTTCCAATAATCAAGTCCAGGACTGTGTATATACCTATTCAAAAGTTATATAAAAAAAAAAATATGGCTTAGTGCTTATCACAACATACATCAAATATCCAATCACATTAGCATAAGGGATAAAAACTATTTTGACCATTTTGGTCTGAGTCTTAGGAAATGGATTTTATATAAAGCAAAGTGACCAACCGAAGAAGTCATAATATGTTTGTAATTCAAACTATCATATGTTAAAACTACCTTTTACAAATATGGTTCCTAACGAAGTTTTCATGACAAAATTCTCTACTTCTATTAACCTAGTATCTTATTAGCAATGCCTTAAGTCCTTTATGTCAAACTTATTTATTAATTCAGCTTTGAGTATATTGATCCAGAGTAAAGACTTATTGATAAGGAGCATATAATCAACATAAATTAACACAAAAACACTGGCATTGTCGTTATTATTATAATAGAAACAAGAATCAAAGTCAAGTCTTTTATAGTTAATTTTAATCATAAAAGAATAAAATCTTTTGTACCACTGCCTAGGTGGTTATTTTAATCCATATGATTTTTTAAGTAAGCATAGATGACCATGTAATCTTTTATTAATATAGACCTCAGGTTGCCTCATGTATATAGTTACCTAAAGATCACCATGCAAAAAAAATGCATCCAATCATTCAATTTCAAGATCAAAACATGCAACTAAGTCAAACGTAACTCTAATTGTCTTAAATTTCAGTACAAGTGAAAATATTTCATTAAAGTCAATGCCCTCCTTTTGAGTACCTCTTAGTAACCAATCAATTTTTAAACCTAGGTGGATCATTATAAAATGAACCCTCTTTAAGTTTATACAACCATTTACATTCAACAAAGTTTTGATCACTAAGTTTTTCAACTAAAATCCAAGTTTTATTAAACATTAGGGATTTTATTTAGTCATTCATATCTTTTATTCATAACATACACTAATTAGGTTCTAATGCATCAGGTAAGAGTAAGCATCTGAGTTTTTTTTACCTTAATTGATGCATTAAGTTCAGTGTAAACAATCTCTAAATATGATAACATTGAAGGGGATTTTGCTTCTCTTTTTTTCCTATCTTTATAAAGTTGATACCCTTGCAAGTTCCCTTGTGACGACTCATTCAACTGATTGCCAACTCTTTAAGTTCAGGTTGTTCACCTTTTTCATCTTTCTATACCTGGGGGTTGATCATGCTGAAGATCTATTACTAGGTTTGATCCATCTAAGGACTCCACCTCCAGATCAATTCCCACAACTTGTTGCTTAACTAAAGGTTCATCACTTGCATCATAACCTGGCTTAGGGACAAATTTGAAAGGAAATGTTAGTTAATTACAGACAACATCATTACTAATAATTTTAATACCTCTAACATATTTTCCCCATAATCTTTAACCCCAATGTTGTTGTTGATAGCCAACCATAACACTCTTAAGGGACCTAGGGCCACGTATTCATCTTTAGTATGAGCATAAACTGCACACCCAAAAACTTCAAGGTTAGACATATCAGGCTTCTTGCCTTTCTAGACTTCTATAGAAAAATTTGAAATCAATGGATTTATTTCGGATTCCATTTATAAGATAGGCATCAATATACAAAGCTTTACCCTAAAAAAGTTTAGGCAATCCAGAAGTAAATAATAAACAGTTTTTAGAGTAAAGTTCTACTCATTCTCTCATCAACACCATTTTGCTGAGGGGTTATTATAATTGTTATATGTCTTAGAATACCATGTTCTTTACAGTAAGAATCAAACTCTTCATTACAAAATTCTAAGTTTTTTTGAGTTCTAATAATTTTTAAGGTCAAACAAAATTATTTTTCCTCTAATATGTTTCGTTCCTTGATTATAAAAAATGTTGCTTATTTATTTTATAGACCAGAAGTCCAAAACTTTTTACTAAAAATCATCAACAATAAAGATAAAATATCTGAAATTACCATGAACATAATACATTTTAGACACCCATATATAATAGGCAAGCGTGGGGTATATGAATACCAGCCTTGAAGCTTAAACTGTGTTGTTTAACAAGTACACATGGTTCATAAAATTTAAGAACAAAAATTACATCCTTACCCAACATAACTTGTTTACTTAGAAAATAAGCCATTGTTTCCTCATATGACCAAGGCTAAAACAATAATTAAGAGTAACAGATTATTTAGGGTTATTAGTAGAGATTATTACCCAAAGAGTCTTGAAATCACTACACCGTGACCTAACAAGACCGCCTCTTTTGGCTCTTCTTACTAAAGGCCACAAACTAAATTTAACACTATAAGACAAAATCCTAATTACTTTTCTATCCTTTTTTATATCTTATATATAATAACTTTTTTACAATTAATTCTAACTCTAAAAAAATAACTCAAACCTAACCTATCTCTTTCTCTCTCTCTTTTCTCACGCCCGTAGCTTTTCTATTACTGAGTTTTCTAACCTCTCCTTTCACTAATAATCTCACCATTGCCGATCCAGTTTCCACCTCGATCTGCCACGCCGATTTAGCTGCCACCTCGTGCTGGAGTTGTTTGAAGCCATGGATGATGAGATCTGTTAGAATCTTGGCTCAGCCGATGGCACCATCTGTTCGAGATCTATAGCGTATAGTCCAAAGATCTTCTGAGCAGGGCGGCACCAGCTCCGCGAGAAGAGAACAGGCCATGAAGAACGGAGATGGCTCGACTTGGTTTATGATGTTTAAAGGACTGTATTTTGTTCATCCGTCGAAGAGCCCAGCGAACCATGCCTGAATCATGACATGTTTAACCAATTGCTCTTCATGAGGGGTGGTGTTGGCAAAAAGATTAAATGTTTTGCGTATTGAGGTGGAATATAGAGATGTCCCAAGGACACAATGTAAAAATAACATTCATCGCATATTGGGTCAAACGAAATACATACTTAGAGATGAGTGACATATATAGAAGAGTTATTACATGTGCAAATTAGATAGACGACTCAAGTGGGAGCTTCTCAAAATGAATTGAGCATGACTTGTATAGATCCACCAGAGGGGAGATGGTGACTTTATGACACGAAATAGATACAGATATACAGATGGGGATAACCTAGAGTGCTCGGGCATAATGCTTGCTTTGATTTCACACTACACTTTCAGGAGAAAGTGGATAATTATAATTATTTAGAGACTAAGGACGTAATGCTTAGAATTGGAAGGAAGACATGTTTCATCTATTACTTGTTTGATATTGCAGCTGAGAAGCAATTATCTTTCATTGCAGTTCAAGAACCTCGATCCAAGATATTGGATGAAAAGCGACATTAAAATCCTCCTTCCATTGCTTTCAGAGTTGCAGGTTATAAAGATTCATGTGTTCTTGTAGCATTATAATCGTTTTAGTTGTTATATTATATGAATCATGTCTCATATTTTTCATATATATAAATTTGAGTTGTTACTTAAATTCAATTACTTATGGTGATATTTATTTGTTTTTTTTGGAATTTTGTAATGTAAAATCGATTTTTGTATTAAACTCAATACCTTTTGTCTAAACGCTCAGCACTGTACTGATTGTATGAGAAATGCTCAGCACTTTTACTGATTGTACGAGAAATGCTCAGCACTTTTACTGATTTTACGAAAAACACTCAGCAAATTACTGAGCATGCTCAGTAAAGATACTGAGAAAACGAGCATGCTCAGTAAAGTCAGTCAACAAAAAAATTCGAATACTCAGCAACTTTTTTCGACACTCAGAACTTTTTTCCGATAATCATCAATTTTTTTCATGCTCAGTAGCCCATGCTCAGTACTTTTTCCATGCCTAGTACCCCGGACTCAGAACTTATTTTTTCACGCTCAGAACTTTATTCTACGCTCAGAACTTTTTTTCACGCTCAAAACTTTATTCTACGCTCAGAACTTTATTCTATGCTCAGAACTTTACTCTACGCTCAGAACTTTATTCCACGCTCAGAACTTTACTCTACGCTCAGAACTTTTTTCCATGCTCAGAACTTTTTCCGGCGGTGGCCGGAGGCGGCCGGCGGTGATCGGTGGTTGTGGTCGGAGCTGGAAAATATTTGATAATTAATGAAAGAGGAGAGAGAAAAAATGATAAAGGAGGAGAGAGATTAATGGTAATGGAGGAGAGAGAGTAATGGTAGTGGAGGAGAGAGAAATAATCTATTTTTTTGTCTTATATGCACTAGAAGGGTAGTTATGACATTGGACATTTTATTGGCCCCTAAGAAGGAGAGAGGAATTGACTAGCTCCTAAGTGGCACATTGATTTTTCTCAAGTCTCCTTGGGTAATTGACCCTTATTAGTAACATTGATAACAAAAGAAAATACGTGACAACCGTCTAACACACATTAACCAACACACTTAGGACCAGTAAATAACAATCGAGAGTTCTTATACACATGCATACTACCATTTGAGATCCTAGAACAAACGAAGATCATTTAGGACTCCTAGATAAATCAAAATTCTTTTTAGATCAGTTATATAACTCACATTGGTTAAAATAACTTATTTATGATTATTCAACGTCAAAGTAACCTTACCAACACCTTTTACTTCACAAGTTTGATAATTTACCCATGTATATAGTTTCATTATTAGTATCAACTAAGTCATGAGATAATTCAAGTATGGGACACATATGAAAGGTGCAACCGGAGTCAAATATCCAATTAGTATGACTAGACACATTAGTGACGTTTAGTACCCCACATACATCATCACCACTTATAGGCATACATGCCACATTACACTCATTATAACCAGCACTTATCTTGTTTTAAGCTTAAAACTGTTATTTTTCAAATGACCAGCTTTACCACAATAAGAACACTTTCTAGGTTATTTAGACTTAGTTTTTTATGTTATGTTGTTTGTTTTACAAACATATCAACACTATGTCTCTTCATAGACTTTATTTTAATTTATATAATTTTTAAAGCATTCACAACTTGATAAAAACTAGGGACAGTAACAGCATATTGAAATACATCTCTAACTACTTGATATGCTTCAGGAATAAAATCCAAGAGGATCATACATTTACTAGTCTCGTTTAAGGCTAGGGATGTACCATTTAACACAAGAATCATTTTAATAAACATCAAGATTTGATTAGTAGACTTAGTAAATTTCTTTATATTAAACAAAAAATCTTTTAATTATGCAAAATTAGTCACAAATTGAGTAGCATAAAGAGATTCAAGGTTACCCAACAATTCAAGAGCAATATCAATCGTCCACTTTTCTAATGACTGAATTAGTTATGTTGAGGAATAATATGTTTTAAGCTTCCTTATTAATAATATCAGCCTTATCTGAAAAATTCTTAGGCTATTTCTTACCATCCTCAATCAAAGCATAAGAGACTTTGTTATGAGATAACAAAACTCTCACTCTTTCAGCCATACTCCAAAGTCAATTTTTCCATTAAAGTCAGATATCTTAGTACTATTTTCCATTAGGTTAGTGCAATCAAAATAGTAACATATATGATAAGTACTAACAGGAGATTAATAACTTCAAAGATATCTAGATTTTAAATCACAATTTTGTAAAACCCTCAAGCAAATTTTAGAAACACAATAGGTTTCCAAGAAATCAAGATTTTCAGAAACCATAGTTTTCAAAAAAAACAAGAAAATTCTAGAAAACTTGAATCCACCAAGAACATTTAAAGATCTATGAGATAAGAAAAGATAAACCCCTACAAGTTTTAGAACCTCAACCTCCTTGATACCATTGTTGTAAATTACTTACACAAGATTTAATAGAAGAAAGTTTAGGGTTTACCATATCACAAACAAATGTAAAAGTACGGAGAGATAAATAGCGCAACAGTTTTATCATGGTTTAAGAATACATGCATACATCCACGTTGAGATCCAAAAACTAACACTCAAAATACTAAGAACTCACAAAGCATATCACAGATCTCTCAAACTTAACCAACTACTTTAGAGAAGATAACTATTTGATGGTGCCTAGGGTGTGATAAAAATAAGATAAAAATAAGCCAAGAAACTATGCACTCTCACCCTAGACAAGCACAGTACTGCAAGTATTACAGGACGTATGCAAGTTTTAATGATAAATAGAGTTCGTTCTTAGGGACTTAAGTGTGTTAATCGCGTGAGTAGGAATAACGAGTAAAAGTAAATAATTAGAAGACAGTAAACTAAAGGGAACAGATTTCGAAAATTAAGAATTAAAACTAAGAAAATAAAGACAATAAAATAAAAGATTAAGAATATGAGATGAGAAGTATAGCTTAGGTTTTGCTAGTATGCACTAATCCTTCTAATTCTATCTATAAATCTAGTTCATAAGGGAGAATATTAGCTCTTGGTATACTTAGTCAGGATTCTAAATTCCCATACCTTAGACCTTGAGAGCGACTAAGGGGGCTACGGCACAACCAAGACGAGGACTCAAATAGGGTTATCAAACGCCACTAAGGCCCTATCCAGCACACTACAATCAATTGGTGATATGGTGATTAAAACAAACCCTAATGACTATCTAGTTAGAAGCATGTTTTGTTAGAACTACTATCGACACTAGACATTATGTGGTGGTTAAATAGTTAAACACCCTGTCAAGGAGACCATCTAACTACTATTAAAACAATCCTAAAGTGATCAGTTCTAGGAAAGACATTAAATCAAAACACATAAACAAATATAAAGTAAGTAGCTAATATCAGATTAAAACATATAATTCCCAAAGAAACTTAGATAGAAGAATTAGAATTCATAGATTATACATATGCAAAACCCAAGCTATGGGAGGTTTAGTTCATACCTGAAGGAAATAAACTAAAAGAAATTACAAAAGACATCATCTTGCTCTCTACAATGACTAAGAATTAATTATAAGGTTTTGAACTAAGCAAGGATGATTTACAAGTGATATAAGGGTGTATTTATAGGTGTTTAGAAGACCTAATTCATTTTCTTGAGGAAGAGGTAAGTTATTGGACTTCTAGCCCAACTCAAATTCGTATGGAAATAAAGATAAACACTGCTTCACCGTTTTGAGCATATCTTTTTCGTTATTGGTCGGTTTTTGCTCCATAATATACCAAAAGAATCGCAACAGAATTATCTTGACCCTGAAGAAGGAAATCTCCAAATTCGGCCTATTTCTTAGGTAAAAACCCACATCTTTGGACTTGTATGCAGAATCCCAGATTTAGGCAGCTTTTCCTTTTCCATCTTTTTAGCTTTTATTTCCTTATCTCCAATTACCATGCAAATCTCTTTCCATAAGTTGTTGTCTTTGACTTGAACTCTAATTAAGCTCCATAATTATCTTTAAAGCTACACACTAAATAAACAATTAAACCCAATATGCTCTAAAAATAATAATTCTACAAATCAAGACTCAAAATAGGAAAGTGCACTAAAACTCAAGAAAATCGACATTATTGACTTCTAAATCACTAAAAATGATGTCTCATCTTAACATAAATCTATCACAAATGAGGAGACATCAAGACCCCCAACTCAAAGTTGTATCGTCCAGATACAATAAAGATAAAAACAAAGGGAAGTCTATAAATACACACTTATAAAATTTTCAATACAATGGGAAAAAGCATAGCAGAATATATAGAATAAACCTAAAGCACATAACTCAGAAAATTTCATGCAATAATATTCATAAACTACATACCTGTACATTTCTCATATCCGTAGTCAACACGGTTTGAATTCAAGATCAGATTAGTTTCGCAATGTAAGAAGGATTGGGACTTTACTCAGTTCCCCAAGAGAGCTATAGATTGTTCATCAATTTTCACTAGTTTCAAAGGTCCACTCAACTAATCTCTAATGGCTCAATCACTTCTCAGTTACATAGCAAAGAATCAAAAGGTCTTTAAGGTTGTAATGTATGCTTAGGGACGGTAGGATAGTATATTTGGATAATTTGGAGTGAGCTTTTGGCTCTCTCCATCAACGAATCGCCCTAGAGCTTGAGTTACTCTCATAAAACGTTTCTCACTCAACCCAATGAATTCCTTGATGCACAATTTGCATCCCCAATAACCCAATTAAAGTTTAAGATGTTCACATAAAAATCCACTTTGCCGGTCCGAATATATATATTTTCTTTTCTTTTCAAATCAATTTCTTTATATAGCTATGACTCTCTTTAATGTTGAGATATCACGCTAATTTCTCATATATATATATTTTTCTTTTAATTCCCTTGTTGGCAATTTTAGCTCGAAGCTTCTTTTTCATTCACTATTACCCCGACAAAGGGTTACAATAAAATCTGTGAAACATCATCAATATAAAGCACATAGCACAATTAATAAGCTCAACAATCCCAACCCAATAACAATTCCCATAATGGTGGACCCACCACCCCAAACTCAAGCTCTAAAACAACTGTCTATGCATCGCGATTCGAGTGCGGGTCATATGGAAAAGTCCTAAAATCTAAAGGATATGGCTTATAACGTGTTTCAATAAAAAGCTTTAGAAAGGCTAGAAGGGGTTGAGAAGGATATAGCATATAAAATCAAAAATCACAAGGTGAGAAGGTATAAAAAGGCTTCAAAGGCTTCAAAAATATGAAAGAACCGCCTTAATCACTTTCTACACTATGTAACTAATAATTTTCTTACCTTTAGCACTTTCATCAAATGGTTTTTCAACTAGCTTGGATCTCACAGCCTACACACTTCTCAAGGTTCCCTGAGATCGAACATACTTTCTATCGCATTGCTCACTAATATTTTCTTTACTTTCAACGTGTGTTTTCCTGCAAATACTCAAAGCATACAAATACATAGCTCATAAACATATTACTTTCTATCATCAATCTACTGAGCTTATGCTTTCAAGCTATTAAACACACTCTACATCTAATTCCCATGTATCAAAAAATTTAATTTCTACCTAAAAACAGAAAAATGGAGATGAGAGACAACGAATCCCCACACCCCCAACTCAAAAATGAGTCGTGTCCCCACGACTCGAAAAAGACTCGAAAAACAGAAATTAAAATTAGCAGATAAACATATTTACAGAAATGGTAAGGAAGAAAGAGAACATACTCTCGAGGCTTATTGCCTCGCATCATTGATATCCAAGGTTGGAATTGCTGGACCTTTCGTTAATTGCTCAAGGAGTTTCATGATGTGCACTTGATTAGCATTGATTTGTGCCACATCATTGACTAAGGAAGTCTGGGCTACTTCGAATTTCGTTAAACGCTCCTCCATCTTCTCTTGCCAACTTTGCTCCTTTTCTTCTTTCGAGACTTGCATAGAACCCGCTCTTCGAAAGATATCCTTGATCCAAGCATTATCAATATAACTCCCTTTAAATTCTAGTTTCTCTTCTTCACCCAATACTACATTCGCTTTTCGCACAAGACACGTGATCATAGTTGGAAATTTAACATTATAAACCGATTTAGGAGAGACCGAGAATCGTATCACCTCCTCATAGATCAACTGTGCCACATCAACTTCTTCTCCTCTCAAAATACAGTCCAAAAGTAGAGCGTAATTCATAGTCACATCCAAAGTTCGTGTGTTTCCAAAGATATTAGGGACAAGGAAATTGTTCCAAATTCTAGCGTCTGCTTGAAGATATTTGTAAGGCCAAGGTGCCTTCAATTCTCCCTTATGTGATTGCACTTTCTCTTTGTCTAAAACATGCTCAAAAAGTAATTCCTCATCAAAGATTTTTCATTTAGCAACCGCTTCTTCAAATTTGCAAAAACCTTTTAATTTCTTAAACTTGAAGTGGTTTCTAATCTCCTCAACTGTGAAAGGAACTAGCTTTCCTCTAATCGGAACACAATTACTATCTCGGTTAAAGAGGCCTAGATAGAATTCCAAAACTAACTCATGACATAGTTCAGAACGTCTTACCATGAACGTAGACCAACCCAATTTCTCACCAAGCTCTAAGAATCTCTTGTGTTCTCCATCTCCAACTTCTTCCTTGAATACTTTCTCATAAGCAAAAGGTAGTTCTTAATTGTTTCTCTGCAGAAATCTTCAGGGCCCTTGAAGTATCCACTTTCTCTATAGGTATAAGATCTTGTTGAGGTTGAGTTTTCTCCTTTGCATAATAATAAAGCTTCAAACAAAGGTATCCCACTCTTCTCAACTTTCTCTTTACCCTTTGATTTAGAACTAGAACCTTTGTCAATTGATTTCTTCTTGTTTAAATCCAATCCCTTGTTACTCTTCACCTCCCTCTTGTTAGCTAAAATTGTTGTTCTATTAGTCATCTTCAATTAACCCCCAACTCAAAGCTTTAGCAACCCTTGAAATTTGAACTTGTGAATTAATGGTTGAACAAGCTTGATTTGGCCTAGGATAGGTGAATTGATGATGAATCTTTATGTGGGTGAGGTGGATTTGTAATGGGTTGGCTTGGATTTAAGAAATTGTAGGATGAATTTTGAAAATTTGGCTCTTTGATTCTTCAATTTGAATGGATTTGGTGAAAATTGGGTGTTTGAATCTCTCTTGTAATGAGGTGGAGAGAAGGTTTGATGTGTTTTTCTTGATGATTGGGTAGTGTTTTGGTGATTGGGGAAGGTTTTGATGAGCTTCAATGGAGTTAGGAGAGTTTTGGAGAGAAGAAAGAGGCTTAAGGTTTAATAAATTCGGAATAATAAGCATTAGATCTCTTTATAAGCTTGAAACCCTTTCTTTTCTCTCTCTGGCGGCTCGTGCGGACTACCCCTGCGGACCATGGGGTATACCGCGGGGTACACCGCAGCTTCTGATGCTCGAAATTTTTTGCTCACTGGTTAATACCCGTGGTAGGACCCCGTGGCACGTGTTTCTGGGCTGCGGACCATGGTCCGGTGTACCGCGGGGGTGCTCCGCACCTCCTACGTCAAAATACCCGTGGACCTACCCCGTGGCACGTGTTTGTGCCTCGCGGACCATGGGGTAGTACGCGGTCACTTTTTTTCCGGTTTCTGGATCAAACCCGGGGCTCCACCCGTGGCACGTGTTTTGACCTCGCGGACCAGGGCACGGACTAGGTGGTAGTCCGCGGGGGTAGTCCGCGGGGGTCAATCTTCGCTCCGAAATTTTTTCCTCGCATTCCCTAACTCGATTTCTCCAATTCCTACACACCAAAAACACTAATACCTTTCTCAAATATGCATTATCAACTAAAAACAACTAAAATAAACTTAAACTAAAAACATAAAAGACATGAAAATTAAAAAAACTACGGGTTGTCTCCCGTACAACACTTTTGTTTAACGTCTTTCAAAGTTAGACGTGTTACCTCTGTCAAGATTTGCGAATATAGCCTCCCCAACAACGAGTAAGGCTATGAACGTCAACTAATCTGCGCTTGACCCCAGTTTTGGGGCGAATTTCTATCACCTTGGCTGAAACAACCTTAGTGATGATGAATGGTCCCATCCACGAGTCTTTGAAACTTCGTGGCCTATTCTCGCGTTTGTGAGCTTTCCATAAAACTTCATGGCCAACCCCAAACTCAATGTCTGGCTCAGTATCCACAGGCTTTAAGTGGATCTCCTCAGGAGGGACTTTGTGATGTGAAAGGCTGTGGATGACAGGAACGGTGGGATCTAACTTCCTCGGTTTCTTACCCAAGACATAGAAGGTCTCGGATAAATTCTTTGCATGAAGGGTGATGGTCCCATCTTGAAAGTTGATCACGCTTTGACTTGTGGCCATGAAAGGCCGTCCAAGTATGATTGGAACCTGCTTATCTGCATCAAACTCAAGAATAACAAAGTAAGTAGGGATGGCAATATTACCTGCACGGACTAAGACGTCCTCCACTGTTCCCCATGTCCTTTTAACTAAGTTGTCAGCAAACTGAAACTTCACTGGAGTTTTCTCTGATTTCTGAAGTCCAAGTCTCTCGAACACGGACTTAGGCATAAGATTCACACCAGAACCCACATCGTACATCGCTTTCACCTTGAGCATACCATGTAATTGAATAGGAAGGTTGAAACTTCCCGGATCTTTAAGCTTTGTTGGTAGCTCTCTCTCACTTCTTCTCGAAACCCTCAGGTTCTCTCTCGGGATCTCTACACTCGCCTCTTTCTCAGGAATAACTTGCGTAAACACTTGTTGCGGTGTAAGTCCTCTCTTCGCGATCTCAAGCATTTGGGCGTTGATATTTTCAGGTTGGTACGCCTCTACAAATGTCTTGAGGACAGTGTCATCTTTAGGATTTGTATCAGGAATAGTTGATGACATTGTTTGAACAATAGGTGGCGATTCCACCTTATCTTCTTCTTTCTCCTCATGCACAGCAGGTGCAACTTCATCTTCTGATTTTTCTTTTGAGGCTTCTTCCTCTTTTTCTTTAGCCAGCTCAGCTGCATAATCCACTACCGATCGAATCTCCTCTTGCATCTTCCTCAGTAGCTCTATAAATTCGGCTTTCTCTTGATCGTCCTCCACATAAACTTCAGAACAGTCAGATTCCACGGGGCTAGACTTGGTTGGTTCTTCTTCAGTACTCGGAATTCCCACGGCACTAATGGCAGCATGTGGTGCTTCCTCTTTTGCTTCTTCAATTTCAAGGCATATAGCCTTGCAAGCTTCGAACCCAACATTGTTTTCACCTCCTTCGATTGCCTTTACTTCCTTTTGCTCTACTACATTTGTTAACACTTTGTTTAACTGTTCTACTTGAGTACTTAACATCTGAAGTATGGCATCATGTCCTCGAACCTTCTCTTCCTGAGCGTTTTCAAATGGTCTATAGCTTGTACTATCTGTTGATTGTCCATAGATCCTTCTTGCGGATACTGAGGTAAAGCTTTCTGATCTAGTGAATCGGTATAGGCGTCTTGAGCAGGTTGTTGTGGAGGAGCAGGTCTATTCTGATATTGATTTTGGTACTGACCTCTCTGTTGGTAAGAGTTGTTCTGGGGGCGCTGTTGATAATGACTAGGGTTAGCAGCCCCTTGTGGATTTGAATACTGCATACCCGGATGGTTTCAGTTACCCCATCGGTTGGATATGAAGTAAACAGATTGCGGATTTGATTCGCACTCTTCCCATGTATGATCGTTAACTCCACATTGTTGACAACCTTGTGTTTCTTGTACTACTTTTGTAGTGGCTAAATTCTTCTCCATCGCGATTCTCAGCTCCTTGATTTGATTTTCTAACGAGGATATTTGAGCTGAGTTCGCAGTTTCTGCATCTAAACGAAGCGTTCCTCGGGTTTTTGCTACAGAAGCTCGCGTTGAAGGCCAACTTCGTTCTTGTTCCATAATAATTTCTAACACCTCGGAAGCTTCATTGTGATTCATGGACACAAAATTACCCTTTCCAATGTTATCCACGGTCTCTCTACCTTTATCATTAAGACCTTCATAGAACATAGCAAGTTGTAGAGCAGGTGTATAACCATGGAGCGGACATCTAATTAACTTTTGTTGAAACCTTGTCTATGCTTCTCCTACTGTTTCTCCATCTTCTTGGCAAAATCTCGCAAGCTCGGCTTGATCTTTAAGTCTCATGCTCTTCGGATAAAATCGGTTAAAGAACGCGGCTTGAAGTTTTCTCCAAGAATGAATGGTTCCATGTGGTTGTCTCTCTAGCCAATCACTAGCTCTTCCGGTCAAGAAAAACGAAAACATATGACAATACAGTTGCTCGCGTGTAATGCCAGGAGTAATGTAGGCATCACAAATCTGCATGAACTTCTGAATCTCTTTTACCGGATCTTGAATTGTTGTACCAGTATAGAGTCCGAAACTTTGGAATTGACTGAGCATACCCGGATCGGGTCTAAATTTGATATTCGGAATCTCAAGAGGGCGGTAACCGATGGGTTGAACATGGAATGGTACATTAAGGCCAGGTAGATCTTGTTCAACTCGGTTCTGTTGATTATTAAGATTATTCTGCACATTACCTCCTCCTACTGGTATTTGTACACCAGGTGGTGGATCTTGTTGTTGTCCAGATTATTCTGAACTCCACCAAGGGGTACACCGAGTGGTGGATCTTGGGCTGCCATTACTCTTCTCAAGGCTCTTTCCTCATGAACTCGTTTGTTGTAAGGTCTGAAGCTCCTCTCAGGCTCCGACAAAGGAGACCAAGAATTAAACACTGTGAAACCTGAAAAAGACTAAAGCAACCCACAAGCGTAAATCTGGAAAAATAAAAAACTAAACTAAAAACTGAAAAGTAAAAACTAATTAAAAACTAAAACTCGAAATAGATAACCCACACGCTAACGAGACACAAGTCCCCGGCAGCGGCGCCAAAAACTTGGTGGTGCCTAGGGTGTGATAAAAATAAGCCAAGAAACTACGCACTCTCACCCTAGACAAGCACAGTACTGCAAGTATTACAGGACATATTCAAGTTTTAATGATAAATAGAGTTCGTTCTCAGGGACTTAAGTGTGTTAATCGCGTGAGTAGGAATAACGAGTAAAAGTAAATAATTAGAAGACAGTAAACTAAAGGGAACAGATTTTGAAAATTAAGAATTAAAACTAAGAAATAAAGACAATAAAATAAAAGATTAAGAATATGAGATGAGAAGTATAGCTTAGGTTTTGCTAGTATGCACTAATCTTTCTAATTCTATCCATAAATCTAGTTCATAAGGGAGAATATTAGCTCTTGGTATACTTAGTCAGGATCTAAATTCCCATACCTTAGACCTTGAGAGCGACTAAGGGGGCTACGGCACAACCAAGACGAGGACTCAAATAGGGTTATCAAACGCCACTAAGGCCCTATCCAGCACACTACAATCAATTGGTGATATGGTGATTAAAACAAACCCTAATGACTATCTAGTTAGAAGCATGTTTTGTCAGAACTACTATCGACACTAGACATTATGTGGTGGTTCAATAGTTAAACACCCTGTCAAGGAGACCATTTAACTACTATTAAAACAATCCTAAAGTGATCAGTTCTAGGAAAGACATTAAATCAAAACACATAAACAAATATAAAGTAAGTAGCTAATATCAGATTAAAACATATAATTCCCAAAGAAACTTAGATAGAAGAATTAGAATTCATAGATTATACATATGCAAAACCCAAGCTATGGGAGGTTTAGTTCATACCTGAAGGAAATAAACTAAAAAAAATTACAAAAGACATCATCTTGCTCTCTACAATGACTAAGAATTAATTATAAGGTTTTGAACTAAGCAAGGATGATTTACAAGTGATATAAGGGTGTATTTATAGGTGTTTAGAAGACCTAATTCGTTTTCTTGAGGAAGAGGTAAGTTATTGGACTTCTAGCCCAACTCAAATTCGTATGGAAATAAAGATAAACACTGCTGCACCGTTTTGAGCATATCTTCTTCGTTATTGGTCGGTTTTTGCTCCATAATATACCAAAAGAATCGCAACAGAATTATCTTGACCCTGAAGAAGGAAATCTCCATATTCGGCCTATTTCTTAGGTAAAAACCCACATCTTTGGACGTGTATGCAGAATCCCAGATTTAGGCAGTTTTTCCTTTTCCATCTTTTTAGCTTTTATTTCCTTATCTCCAATTACCATGCAATTCTCTTTCCATAAGTTGTTGTCTTTGACTTGAACTCTAATTAAGCTCCATAATTATCTTTAAAGCTACACACTAAATAAACAATTAAACCCAATATGCTCTAAAAATAATAATTCTACAAATCAAGACTCAAAATAGAATTTGGAACCAATAATAATCTCCTCATCTTCATAGTCACATCATTTTTAGTGATGTCTCATCTTAACATAAATCTATCACAAATGAGGAGACATCACTATTGATCAAGATGATTGAGTATTACAAGATTTACTAAGGTATTACGATTATTCTAATGGTTTAGAGATAATCTAAGTGAAACCTAGGTTTTCACTGATTATATGGTTTGGAGAGATGAGAGAGAGTTTCAGTGAGACGAGTGAATGAATAATTAGATGTAGAATAAAGAAACGAGCCTTTTTATGAGACAAAACCAAAGGATAATGAGAGTCATAAATTACCCACATGAGTAAGGTCAAAATTGAATTCACGTAGCCACCGCCTCATTTAAAATGACACTGTATGGAATATGGTTCGAATAAATGTCAATAATGTGGCTTAACTTTTGATCAACATATGAACACTTCATACTTTATATGTCACCAAATATAAAAACTATTTATCTCTTCAAAGTAGTGTTCTCCATTTTATCTATTACCATCACCTAAATTAAACTTTATTTATTCTCCATTTTCATGTTCATCCATGGTATTCATCTCATCCCTTCTTATTATCAGATTTTCCATATTTTTTCTAATATCCTTTCATGTTATTTCCTTATTTTTTTTGTTAAACTAGTGTCCCTAGTTTATTATAGTTCCGTTTATCCTATATACTTTTAATGTTTTCCTATGCATCACTTTTATCTTTTTCAACTATTTCCTTCTTTTTAATTTTTATTAATACATGTTTGTCGTCTCCCAAGGTGTGATAAAATAATGATAACAAATAACACCTCGAGAGAGCTAACTACCGCAACTGTATGTATAGTTGACAAGTAATAAAGTAAGTATGTAAAGAGTATCGTCTCCAGATGGACTACGAAAGTTAATTATTATGCAGTGTTTTTTGGAAGTGTACTAGAATAAACTGATAAACTAACAAGGTAAGATAAATGACAAATATTTGTTTTGTTTTTTGATGATAAGACTAAGATGCAATAAAGATAAATTAACTAGGGAATAAATATTAAACTAATTAACTAAGAATGGAAAATAAAGTAAGGAAAAAAGATAAGAGTATAGCTAGAGAACTTATAAGTAATCAACATCAGTTTAGTTTTATTGTTTAAGGGCAAATTGTTAATTGTGAAGTAGTCGAGATTCTAACTTCTTCCTAACTCCCGCCAGGGTAGCTTAGGAATCTACTTGAACACTAATTGGGGACTCGGGTGAGGTGAACCTACACAACGATTGGTGAATAAAAGTATTTAACCCTATTGACAATCTGGATAGGCAAGCTTGTGAGGATTACTACCGCACACTGGACGATTATGTATTGTTTTCAGTAACCGAACCCCCCATCAGGGCAACAATCCTAATTACTAAGGGCAGTCCTATACTTGTCCAGAGTAAGGGCTGGAAGTAACAGAAAATACATCAGCAAAGTATAAAAAAATAACAATTCAGTTTAAAGTGTAATCTTCCAAACTCAATGAAAGCATAAAGTCAAACTAGGGTTCATACATAATAGTAATTCTCAAGTTATGAGAATTTAGTTCATACTAAAGAATTAAAACTAAAGACTACAAGTGCAAGAATCATGTTAAAAGATAAAATAAAATAAATTTACACTAATAATTTAAGACAAAAGGTTGAAGATAGTGTTGGATTGACATGAACTGCTTCCAAACTTCTTCTCCTCTTTTTTTTTCTCGGCTCCAGGCGATTTCTACTTGTAATTATGAATGAGGGCCTTTTCCAATGTTAAAAACTGATAAATAAATGGTCAATCTCACTTTTGGTCATGTAGGTTTCTTTTAGCTAGCCCAAATCCACCAAAAACGTTTTTATGAAGGGTTGGTGGTGTCGCCTAAGGTGTGATAAAATAAGTGCAAATAAACACCCTAGGCTGAGCACGGTTCTGCAAGTATTACAGAACGTATGCAAGTTTTAATGATAAATAGAATTCGTTCCTCAGAGACTACAAAAGTTAGAGAGAACTTATGCAATTTATCTAGTGCAAGTATGAAAGCTAGAATAATGATACGCAAGAAAAGACAAGATAGATAGATTTTATTTGTTTTTTTTATAAGAGAAAATTTAACTAATAAATTAAAGACAGAAAATTAAATAAGCAAAGAACAGATAGTATGATAGTTTAGCCTGAGTAATTAGCAAGTAATCCCCACTAGTCTTGTTGTTCTAAACATGTAAGGGTGAATCATGTAGTGTTCCAATAATCGGTTTCAATTGTGCTAGGTAGTTTAAATTAGGGTTAACCTGTGTCAATAAGGGGTCTTCAGCAAACTTTTCCTACAATTGATTAATGATGCTAACATCAAACCATAATGACTATCTAATTAGGTTGATTTGTCAGGTCTAAACCTTACACTAGAAGTTATGTGTTGTTTCCGTAGTTAAAATATGCCTTAGCTAATGACTACCTAACTACTATGAAGGTAATTTTATACAGTTGCAATCCGCAAAGAAAATAGACTATAAATCAAACACATAAACAGAGAAAAAAAAACATGAATTCAATTTAAAACATATAATTCCCAAATTAGATAGATATCGACCAAATCTAGGGTTCATACATATATGCTAAAACTCAATCTAAATTTATTTAATTCATACTAAGGAAAGAAAAGAAAGCAATTACAGAATTGAAGGTTGAAGAAGACATGATATGGTGTTTAGCTCCTTCCAAACTTCTCTTCTTGTGTTGTAACTTCTTCTTGGCCTAAGGACTGGCCAATGATGATTTTCTTATGATAAGAGGGTGTATTTATAGGGTATAGGAAACCCTAAAACATTTCTTGGAGTATAAGATAGGTATTGGACTCCAAGCCTAACTCAAATTCGTAACCCTAAAATATAGAAAAGGTAAGATTCTAATGCTGTTTTTTTTTGCCGTAACTGATTTAATACTTATCCGTTTGACGCTTTCCAATAGTCGAAACTGACCGTCTCGGAAAGGTCTTTAACTTTTCTTTAGACCATTTTTCCAAATTCCTATCCAATCTTGAATTATGATCACTTTTATGCTCGTAGCTGCTAGAATTAAGATTTATTTGGCAACTTTATCTTTTCCTTTTTCATATTTCTTGCCTTTATCTCCGATTTCCATGTTTATCCTTTTTCATTTATCTCTTAGAATTAACTTGGCATCTAATTAATTACCATATATCTTTAAAACTTCACAACTAACAAACAATTAAACCCAATATGCTCTAAAAATAACAAATAATCAAATTAAGATACAAAATAGGAAAGTGTATTAAATCATGAGAAAATCGACATATAACCTAATAAATACACCTAAAACGATGTCTCCAACTAAGATTAAATCATGACAAATGGGGAGACATCAGTTGGACTGGTTCAAACCAATAAAACAACAATCATAACTTTCTCAATTCAGCTCCAAATCACGAACCGTTAATACCTATACGCTCTTGACTCCAAGTACTATCTATAAGACAACGTTATACTCCATAATCTTCATCAATATGGCATGGTAACTCAAACAAGTCACTTTCTATTTCTAGTCGACACATGCTTTCACTTTTTAAAAGTGATCGAATCTTCCTTTTTGGCCAAGACTAAGGGGTGATATTATTTTTTTGTCTTCGTATCATCGTCTCAGAGTATTTTATCATCCAATTACCTAAGAGCTACATATTTAACACACAAATTACGCACACAATTTCTAAAAGTAACATAAACATTGAAACTTGACAACAAAGTATAAACCGTAAAATAATAGGGAAAAATCCCTCAACTAAGTTAGAGGATCCCCTAAATAATGTCACGTCACTAGATTAATCTATCACATAAATGGAGACATCAAGACCCCCAATTCAAAGTTTTTTTTGTTGACAAAATAAGAACTAAACTAGGAATCTAAGTCCAACTACTAATAGAAGAAGAGATAGAAGAAGTAGAAAATAAAGAATGATCCTAAAATATTATTCTAGAAAGTCTCATTTAGTGATGTTTAATAACTAATACATACATACACATAATCTACAAACAACCAACACATCATAAATTCAAGATTAGATGAGTTTCACAATGCAAGAAGGAGCGGTTTCCCCTTAGTTTGCTATGTAGTTATAAACTCTAAGGTCTTTTCGTTTATAGCGTAGACTTAGGGACGGTATGATATGTATATTTAGATAATGTGAAATGATCTTTTGGCTCTCTCCTCACTAGCCATCAACAAATCACCCTAGATATTGAGTTTACACTCGAAATTGTTCTCACTCAACCCATTGTAATGCTCTTGATTAGCATCCCCTGTAATTCCATCACAGTTCCTTGATGATTCCACCAAAATATCCACTTTGTCGGTTCTTTCCTTTCAATTCTTTTTCTTTTCATTTCAATTTTTTGTAAGATAGCCATGACACTCTTTTTAATGCGAGTTGTCATGTTACTTATTTTCTCGTTTCTGATTTTTTTTCTTTTTAACAATTTTTCAGTACACTTAGCAAAGGGTTATAATAAAATGCACATAATCAACATAGCGTAGACATATAAGAAAAATACCTACACGGGTTTCCCATAATGAATTCCCACCAATCCAATCTCAAGCTCTAAAGACGACTGTCTTAGAATTGTGATGCGAGTGCGGGTCATATGGGACTATAAGCTAGAAAGAGCCAAAGATAATATATATTCAATTCAGTGGATTAGCAAGCTAAATCTTTCAAGTGGCTTATCAAAGAACTGTCTTAATCATTTTCCTAGTTACTAGTCCTCGTTACATTTTAACTATTAGTTCATAGGCTAAGCGATTTTTCAACTAATTAATACCTTACGTTCTACACACTACTTAAGCCTCCATATCACCGAAATCGCTTCTACACATTGATTACTAATCTTTTATATCCTATAATTAATGTTTTCATGCTAAATATACTATACACATTGTGACACGGTTCTATAACACGCTACTTACAAATAGTGACTCACTAAAATCATGCTTAATAGGTTCATTCATTATATTCTATACAAAAAAAACAGAGACGAGGACAACCAATCCCCACCCTCAACTCAAAAGTGCGTCGTATCCCCACGACTCGACAAAGAGGGAAGGTAATAATATTTAATGTAATTTACACTTTCACATACGCAATTAAGGAATAAGATCAATAAACATTACTCGGTAGGTGACTGAGCCACCCAATTTATCAACATGTCGCTTCGATCCTTTCCCAAGCATAGAAAGGATATTATCTACTTTTGTGTCTAAACTTGCTTGACGATCGATGATGTTGAATTTATTTGCCTCTATGTTACCCAACTTCGTGAACATCATCCTTGCCAACATTGGTATCTTGAAACCGTCACTAATTGGTCCCTCATGGGATGTTAAGGATAAGCCACAATCGTTGTCTATTGGTTCTTTCTTCTTTGGTTTGGCTGGTAATCTCCTTCTCAGAGTGTCTTCTCTTGGTTGAGTAGGTACCTTTGGATTTGGTTTCTTCTTACGCGGCCCACCGATGAGGATTACTCATTATTTAACTGTCCAAATTGTATCCTTCTTCTTCCCCATGTCTTGTCACTTCCTGAAATTCAGCGTATCTGTTCTTATGGACATCTCAACTAACCCACAACTCAAAGATGCACCAAGTATGAATTTGTTTTCTTGTATTTTGGTTGGTTGGGTTTATTTGGGTTGTTGTGTATAGGAGGATATATAGTGATGTATGTATGGTTATGTATGAAGTATATAGGAATGAATTATGATTACTTGTGGTGGAAGAATTCTTGGAAATTTGATAATATTTGGTGTTTTGTAGTGTTAATGAGAGAGAGAGAGAGAGAGAGAGAGAGAGAGAGAGAGAGAGAGAGAGAGAGAGAGAGAGAGAGAGAGAGAGGGAGGGAGGGAGGGGAGGGTTGTTAGGGTTTTTTAACAGAGAGGTGATTTAGTAGTTAAAAAAGAAAGTTGATTATGAGGTCTTTAGGGTTTTTTAATATTAGTATCATGAAATTATTATTCATATCAGGATGTGTCCAAATAGGGTATATTACCAAATGTTATTTGTTTGAGATGAAGTGGATAATGCATGTGGTGTGTTTGGTTAATACACTTGTCTTCATCGATTTGTACATGCATTTTTTTCTGCTCCAATATCAACTTCACGTGCAACCCAATTATATATACTCAAGCTCTTATTACACTACAAACACACTTGTTCTTATTTGCTTTCTTTAGCAGCTGGCTAGGACCTAGGATACGACACCACCAACAGTCACATGCCTTGATGTGCTTGTTCATTACAAATGCTGCCTTCTCTCCACTTTGGTCTCGGATCTTTATAATCGAAAAATATATAGGATACTTTAATATTTACATGTAAGCCAAACCATAATTTGAATGTTTAAAGACTTAATAATTTTTTTCTAAAACAATCTCAACAGTCAACAATATGGTCACTTATAAGCAGTGTTCTAAAACAAGGCCGCCTAGCCGATTAGGCGCTCCGACTAGGCGTTCTAAAGTGCATTCCGCCTAGAATTTCTCTCGAAGGTGGCTCGAAGGTTCGTCTACGAATAATATAATTAATAAACTACCCAATCGGATTAATGGGTCCCCCAAACCAAATACTACCTAGCATACTATGCAATAAATAACTACTTCAATCTAATCCAACTCAACACATAAGCAAAAAATAAAGAAAGAACTACTTAATTTAGAGTTTGAACGCGCAAGAAAAAAAGAAGGTATGCTTTTTCAATTTTTCAAGTCTAATTGTTTGAATTGGTCATTTTTAAGGTTAAAAATAATAAAATATTATAATCATATAATTAAATATATATATATATATATATATATATATATTATTTATGTTAAATTGATCTACTTTAAGTATATTAGGATATAAATAATAGTCAATTCAATGTATTAGTAATATATATTTAATGTAAAATAATTTAAAAACCGCCTAGGTAGAAACCGCCTAAATTCCGATTAATAGGCCGCCTAGTCATCTAGGTGGTCGACCGCCTTAGTAGCGCCTAGCGCCTTTTAGAACCATGCTTATAAGTTACGTATGTTTAATAAAAAAATAAAAGAAATCATAACTATTACCTATGTTGATCCATAAACAAAAAAACAAAACACCAAAGAAGTTCGGGCAATAATTTCGCTATGGAAAGTTGAAGATGAATTCACGTTTGCCACTTGCATTTCCCAACAGAAATAATTACTCAGGGATTAGGTTCTTGTAGTGTCAACTGAGAAGTCACATTCTTGTGTTTTGTTCATATCTACAGTTCTGATGTTTCAACCTAAAGTATATAAAGAAAGAAACGGTTACTAAGAATACTTTCAAATATTTACTATATTTACTAGTCTAATAACTTGTTTTTTTTTTTTTTTTTTTTTTTTTAAATGGAATCCATCAGATAAAGGATGTCCACCCAAAAAACCCTTTCTCTCCCAGGCACATTTCCCGAAGCCCAAACCCTTTCCCTCCTCCGATCAGATTAGCCACCACCACTCCATTCCGATTAACAAACCCCTCTTCTCTGGGTTTGTATGAAGCTTGACATTATATATATCTCTCTCTTTGGTTTCAGATATATTAAAATCACGGTTTATTGCTTTATTGAGTTTACGTTAACCCTAATCTTCTAAGAGCCGATTTCCTTCTCTCTCTTAGCCTTTATGGCGAGTATTAAAGATGATGAGATGGATCGATCTGACGAGGAAATCACACTATCTCCTGATAGAGACGCTATTTATGGTGCCTTTGAGGAACCAAAATTGTTCATTCGTGTTTTAGCTACAGGTAATATAAATCTAAACTACCTCAAGAAGATTATGATCCAACATTGGGGTATTGTTGGTAGAATCTCGATTGATAAACGTGGTATGAATCTTTGTGTGGCTAGCTTTGAAAACCCTAAGGATCTTGAAACGGTATGGAACAATAGGCCTTTTCATATCTTTGGGTTTCATGTGTTAGTCCAGAAATATGAAGAATGTGTAGTTAACCCTTCTCTTCTTGAAGAGACTTCTTTTTGGGTTAGAATTTTGGGGATTCCTCCTCTATTCTTGAAAGTAGGTAATGTTACGAAAATAGCTTCTAAACTTGGTAAGGTCACTGATATGGAACTTCCTAATCCTGACAACTATAAGGATAACTCTACAGTTAGGGTTCGAATTGATTTTAGGATCTCTAAGCCTCTCTCTGCTGGTTTTATGTTTAAAGTTTCGAATGGTCAGTCTGTTTGGATTTCCTTTAAGTTTGAAAAGCTGTTTGACTTCTGCTTTATCTGTGGAATTATCTCACACGAAGAGGGGAAATGTGATAATGCTGACAAACTTATCAATAAGCTTGGTAGTTGGATCAGGTACTCTGATATTGTTAAGAAGCCGAATGAATTTGTTTTTAAAGCTGAACATATTGGGAACTCAGCTAAGAAAAGGTTCAAGAAACCGTTAAAACAAAAGAATAAAGCTCAGGTTCCTAAAGGAACTAATAAAGAATCACCACTTGCTGTGGTCCAGTCTAATGTTGTCCAATCTTTATTATTGATGCCAAAAGTTAATTTGGGCCAAACTGAGCAGGTTGGGGTATCTTTTATTAATGCTATCAGGCCTTTAAGCCCAGGTGAACTTAATAAACTGTGTGGGCCAAATATTGAGCCCAAAATCATCAATAGTCCAAATGTGGTTATTAACCCTATCATTACTTCGAACTCTGATGATAATATTACTTTTGGTTCACTTGAGAAGAATAAACTGCGTACTCAAAAGGTTAGATTGGATCTTGGTTTAGCTACAGAAGATGAACTTTTATCCCAAGTTCCTGCAACTCTCGCTAACCCAGGATTTGGGGAAGATGATGAGATGGCAGAAGCTCTGGGTTTTGACAATAATGAACTCGAAAATGACAATGCTGATGGAGATGAACAGTGGGAGGAAGATGGTGTTATAGATGAAGTGGATAAGAATGTGGTTTGCGGGGTTGACCCAATTCAACCCCAAGCTGATCAATGATGCTAGCTTGGAACTGTCAAGGGCTTGGCAATCCCTTGACAGAGATGAGCCTGAAGGATCTAGTTAAGGCTCATCATTTTGAGGTAATTTTTCTTTCTGAGACCAAAAACTCTTTCAATACAGTCTTTACTTTTTGCTCTAAAATAAATATGAGTCTTGTTGCTCATGTTGACCCTGTGGGCCTCTCTGGTGGGTTAGCTATTTTTGTTAAAAACTCTGATTCCTATAGAGAAATTTGCAAAGACAAGAACTTGATTCTTTGTTCTTACAATTTCTCTTCAGTGGGGAGTTGTGAATTGGCTTGTGTATATGGTCCTCCAATTGATATTGATAAGGCTAATTTTATTAACAAGTTGAATCTTCTACCTATTACTGCTCTGCCTAGATGTATATTGGGTGATTTCAACTTGATCAGGTACCCTTCTGATAAACTTGGAGGTGAAATCAACTATTTACATAAGAATACCATGAACTTGTTCAATGACTTTATTAAGACTAATAATCTTAATGAGCTAACTTATAAAGGATGTAACTTCTCTTGGTCAAACAAAAGAAGTGGCAACCAGCTCATTAAGCAAAGAATTGATAGGATTATAGTCAATGCTCATTGGTTGACTAAATTTCCTAACTCATGGTGCCTTGTGCTACCACCTGTGGGATCTGATCACTCTCCCATTTCTCTTCAAGATGGTCTTGGTAAGGTCAGTAAGAACAATAGATTTGTTATGGATAAAAACTGGATTAGTGATGATTCCTTCTGTCA